>OZ024740.1:411687897-411692897 GCA_964016885.1 Eledone cirrhosa | reverse complement strand
AAGTTGGTGACGGTGGGTGGATGAGATGGGCTGTGGTGTGGTGGTGGTGGGTTGGCCTTGGGCTGTAGTGTATGTGGAGGTGGATGTGATGATATGATGGTGGTTATGGTGGCTTACTTGGATGGGTTGTGGTATGAGGTTAGTGGGTTGTCGGTAGACAGGTTGTCGTGTGTGGGGGTGTGGTTGTGGTGTTGTTGTTTATGGTAGTGGCGTTTGTGGTGGTGTGGTGGAGTCCTTACGGAGATACATAGCTAGACGCTCTTCGTCTGACAAATACGTGTTATATATGTATACACACACACATATGTATATATGCGCATATATATTGATGTATAAACACACACAACACAACACACACCCTCGCCCACACATATCCACACACACACACATATACAGCCATATGTATATATAGACACATGTATGTGCATGCGCGCATGCGGGCACATATAGGGAGAGTGGGGGAGTATCGGTGGGTGTGGCGAAGGACAAAGATGGAGGGATGGTGAGAGGCAATGGAGAAGGTGTTATACATTTATATATACACATACATACACTCATACACACATACGGATATGCGCACATACACACACACACACGTATACATAAACATACACACACACACACGTATACACACACATATATATATACACATTTATACACAGACACACACACACATGCACATACATGCACATATACGCACACATATACGCATACACACAGATTCACCTATATACATCTGGAACACCATGGAATTGTTCTACAAGACTTCCTCCCTAAAGGACATACCTATACCTTCGGAAGATGTCTACATTGGCCTATTACTAAAGCAGACTAATAATTTCATCAGGAGGATATGTTGGAGGGCCTACCACTACAACAACCGGAGGGCCCCTGGATCAAATGACGATTCCACTAACCACATAAAAATATTTTTAAATCAACGAAAAACCCACCGCACAACCCACTCCTAGAGGAGTTTGAGAGCAGGATCATTACCATGATCCGGACCATTAGATTCAGGAAACCACCGCGAAACCCTGACAGAAGTGCATTCCTGTCTGGGCTTGCCTCAACCATAAAAAAAGATCAAAAATAGCACTGGCATAATCGTACCAGCCGATAAAACAGGAAACCTATATAATTTGGAGTACAAAACCTACAACAAATGCATTACAAACGAAATCGCTAAAATATACAAAACATCAACACGAGAAAACCTAGCACACATAAACAAACAGGCGAAAACAATAATGACCGAACTGAGTATTGACGATAGGACCTATCCCTACAAACCTAGGGCACCGAGACTATCAATTAAAGACTATAAACCGGACTACCCGTCAAAACTACCGGTCAGGCTCATAGCCCCTTCCAAATCGGACCTAGGTAGACTTAGAAAATCAATCATTGACCGAATTATACCTGAACTTAGAAATAGAACTATACTAAGCCTATGGTCTTGTACAAAGGAGGTAATCGACTGGTTTTGTGCCATTTAAACTAAGTCGAATGTTCGATTAGTCCAATTGGACATTACGAACTACTACGCATCTCTATCCCCAATCATCCTTAACAAGGCACTGATCTCAGCCATGAACAGATCAAGCCTCACTAGAAAGGAAGTGGGCATAATAATAACAGCTAGGAAAACTTTACTAGAATTCGACGGAAGATTGTGGGAACGACAGAATAGACCAGATAGCTTCGACATCACCATGGGATCGACTGACTCCGCACAGGTTACAGATATAGTAGGCATATACCTCCTAAATATATTAACAGACGAGATCCCCTCCTTGGGCGGTGGCTTATACCGTGACGATGCCCTACTATTGACCCGTGGAATCAATAATAGCCAAGTGGATAGACCACACAAACGACTTAGGTACAACTTTAGGACCCAAGGTTTAGCAGTAGAAATTGAACCTAACAATAGGACAGTAAACTTTTTAGAATTAGACACAAGCCTCTACCGTCCATTCCACAAACCTAATTCCACAAACCTAATGAAAATCTTAAATACGTCAACAGACACTCCAACCACCCTAGGAGCATAATTCACTCTATAGTTAAAAGCGTCTCCAATAGAGTGTCCACCCTGTCGCCTAATGGAAACATCTTCAAACAGCACGCGGAATACTACAACTCAGCACTTGTAAACGCTTGTAACTCTGAGAGGATTTCTTACATCGACCCAAATAGAACTGTAACGCCGCTAAACATAACCGAACCCTTAGAAACGAACGTAGAAGAAATCTCCACACCTAGGACAAACAATAACCTAAGACCCTCCGTAGCCATACATAACTGTCTAGGAGATAAAGCCATACTCTCCAACCCCAATAACGACTCCGACTATCGCACACGTTTCCGTAGCAATAGAGACAAAAGACATAACGCCAATAGATTACTTGGAACCACTATGACACATACGCCTGACCAAAACACACACAAACTATCACCCAATCACAAAAACCTCACTAAACACCGCAGAAACCGAAGTAGACCTGTCACATGGTATAACGCTCCGTATTCTATACACGTCGCCACTAACATACCAGGAACCTTCTTCAGGGCTCTCGAACAATCTTTTCCACGCACACATAAATACCACAAGCTCTTCAATAGACACACCGTCAAATTCTCTTTCTCCACAGCACCAAATCTAGGCCACACAATAGCACACACTAATAGGGCAAAAATACGAAAACACATGGTTTCCCCGCAACAAACCACCACCACAACCCAGAACGAAACCACACACACAACACAACAACCCACACACCAGACCCACACCGCATGACACCAAACGCCAACGTGCCACCACACCGGTTACACCCAACTGCAACTGCAAAAAACGGGCCGAATGCCCACTAAACGGGGAGTGCCTCGTTAAAAATATTGTTTACCGGTGTGATGTCACAGCCGGCAATAAGGAGTACTCATATATAGGTGCGACATGCACTATGTTTAAGGAGCGCAGGTATAACCACAGAAGCTCCTTCAAACATACACTGAAACAACCCCAAACCAGACTGGTCGATTTGATCTGGGACCTCAAGAGCAGGAATATTGAACCCCAGATCTCGTGGTCAGTGAAAAGACGCGTGGCACAACTCCCCAGTGACAGAAACCACTGCAGATTATGCCTGGCTGAGGCGGCAGAAATAATTAAATTAAAATCCGCCATAAACTATAGGTCGGATATATTTGTCAATTGCAGACACACCAGGCTGAACACCTTTTCCGCACAAACATTCGGGGGAGGGCCACGCACTAACCATGACCCACATTAATAATAACCACCTCTGCCCCGTATCACGATCGCCCATCTCAGCGAATTTATTAATTTTATTTTATTTTATCTTATTTTATTGTATTGCATGTAACCATTTGTAAGCCCGTATTTTGAATATCATGCCGCATACATCACCCCCACCAAAAATCACACTAACCATGACCCAGTATAATAATAACCACCTCTACCCGTCTCACCATCGCCCATCTCAGCGAATTTATTTTATTGTACTGCATGTAACCATTTCTAAGCCCGTATTTTGTATATCATGTCGCATACATCACCCCCACCAAACATCACATCGCCATACACCCCTCATCCTTGCAACATTGTGTTCGATCGGTCTTCTATGATAGGTTTTACCTTACACTCCTTAGTAACATCGGATCTTGTAAATACAATGTCGATCATATCACACCATCGCCACCACCACCACACCACACATCGTCATATGTCAACCATACACACACGCAACCTTATCCCCCATGTTCCCTCTATCTACCCTAACCTACAACCCACGCTAAATTCGACCCTGTAAATGTACTGTCGCGCGCACACAACCACCGCCACCACTTGATACATCCACATACTTCAACAATCATTAACATCATTAACAACAACACATATCATCACTCACTCACAGATCGACTGTATTATATCCCCCCACCCGGTCTGCCTTACCCTGTATCACACCGTAACTTCTGATCATGTAATCATTTTGTCGAACATATGACCCCAGCACCACCACCACAACCATGACCACAACACACATCGCCATACGTCCATAAACTCTTCTCCCCCGCGTTCCCTATGTCACCATTTAACCTGTAATCTATCGCACTATTCGATCCTTTATATTTTTGTCGCTCACAACTCCACCACCACCACCACAAGACACAACTCCATACTTCATCAACACCGCCAACACATACCTCCCCTCCCGAACCGACGCAAGTGGGTGTGTCTGTGTGTAAGTATGTTTTACATATACGGGCGTATAAATATGCGTGCGTGTACGCATATATATGTGTTCACATATATATATATATATATATATATATATATATATATATGTATATAGGTGAATCTGTGTATGTGTATATGTGTGCGTATGTGTGCATGTATGTGTATGTGTGTGTGTGTGTGTGTCTATGTATATGTGTATATATATATATATGTGTGTGTGTATACGTGTGTGTGTGTGTGTGTGTGTGTATGTGTATGTTTATGTATACGTGTGTGTGCGTGTATGTGCGCATATCTGTATGTGTGTATGAGTGTATGTATGTGTATGTATATATGTATAACACCTTTTCCATTGGCTCTCACCTTCCCTCCATCTCTGTCCTTCGCCACCCCCACCGATACTCCCCCACTCTCCATATTTGTGTCCGCATGTGCGCATGCACATACATGTGTCTATATATACATATGGCTCTATATGTGTGTGGGTGGATATGTGTGGGCGAGGGTGTGCGTATGTGTTGTGTATGTTTATACATCAATATATATGCGCATATATACATATGTGTATGTGTATACATATATAAAACGAAGAGCGTCTAGCTATGTATCTCCGTAAGGACTCGACACCACCAACACATCCACCATACCACCACAAACGCCACTACCATAAACACCAACACCACAACCACACCCCCACACACGACAACCCGTCTACCGACCACCCACTAACCTCATA
>OZ024740.1:411615397-411677897 GCA_964016885.1 Eledone cirrhosa | reverse complement strand
GATACTGCCAATCCACCTAATAATTAATAACATTACGCATGCATATTCAGCCCCATGAACAAAGAAAGTGGCATATAAAAGGGATAGAAATGCATGATCAAATCTTATTTCCTTTATGTAAGACTCGAGAACTAATGCGACCATTATTCATGAGACGGTAGCGTGTGATATAAGAGAGATTTAACAGCTATCAACGGCCACTTGTTTGGTAAGTGTAAGGTTAATTTGTAGAAAAGTTACTTTTATCGTTTATTTTGAAGTAGCGAAAAGTAATGGAAAAGTTATAGGTTTATTTAGCAGCCAGTGATAATGTAAATTTGACCTAACCCGTACAAAATTCGACACAAACGTGTCCTAATCCATCTGCATTTTACTAGTACCACAATTGACTAATATAATAGAGTACCCCATTTAAATAAGACGGCAGCTCTTTTCCAGAAGCTTAAACCTGAAAGCTCTTGTAAAATTGTTCATAACTTATGCAAAAGTACAGGAGTCTGAATAACACCTACCGGGTCTCCGGATATCATATTGGGGGAATTATAACTGCTTGTGGGAGACGGCGGTGAACAGGGAAACATGCGATCCTGAATCACACACGTTGTATACTTCGGCAATGCATAGTACAGAGCAGCCATTCGGCATAGTCACATGAGAAGCCATGGGAATCAACATGGTGGATTTGTAATCCCAGAGAAAGATTTATCTACATACCAACGGTGACAGTTGGACGATGCTGGTCAGAGGGACAAATCGGAGTTTGATGGAGAAAATATGTCATTAAAATACCAGATACTTAATGGAATGGTATCTTATGGAATGGTATCTGCCAAGATAATCTCTGACAAAAATGAGCTAGCTGCTGGTTTTTACAAATGCTTTAATGGAAAAAACAGTAGAGCTACAGATAATATAGTAACAATTCAGCAAATATCCTTGGATTATTTGTTATAGTTTACCATAGTTCAAACCCAGTTGAGAAGATAAACGATGTCTCTGCTGTGTGATGTATGCTAGACATGGTCATTGCGTATCTGGGATGCACTATCTAAATGTTCGTTCCAGTTTTCAAGCAAGTAAACTGTAATATTATGAGAGTGTGATTACAATATCTAAATCATGTAGTCCTGAAGATGCACCGATGTTAAGTCGCTGATTGAAATGAGCGTTAGATAGTGTGACAGATGTCACGGATTGGCGGGTACCGATTGATGTGTTGGTGAAGTAAACAATATAAGGAGGTGGGCTTGAAGACATATTTTGTAAGATATGTGAATCGGTGTATGGACAGATGTATTTCAAATTGTATGAATATCTAGAATATTGTATAAATTGCTATGCGAACATATGGAAAATAAAATTAATTCAAAGGAAGTAATATGGAAGCAACCCATAGAATTCAATGCACATCTAATCTAACAATAGGCTCTTTATTGAAAACGTAAATTCTTTCAATTGATTAGTATTGCTTCTATTAACATTCGTTTCAAATAAAACGATGCCATTTCTAGTTTCTATGTGTCTACTACTCGTAGTTGTAGTTACAATTGTAAATGCATTGTAAATACAATATGAATAAAACTATTCAATATCCTGGAGATGATGATCATATCCATCATCATTATCATCATCATCATGGTCATAACGCATTATGCAAGCGAGGAGAATTATAATTAAAATATTAGCAAACTTACACGGCAACAATAAACAGGATAATAATATCTTTCCTTAATTTACAATAAGGGCACTGGATAATATGAATAATCAAATAAATATATTAATATATAAAAATAAAAATATATTATTAAATTAGTCACAAGTGCTAAATAAGTTAGGGATAATACGGAATGAAAGAGAAATACTTCCAGGAAAGTGAAGGGGACATCAACAAGGGGACAATATTTTGTATAGCAATAAAACTATTTGAAATAAAACATAATGACAAACATAAAAATGTAATAAAACTTTAACTAGTAAAAGTCCCTTAAACAGAACATCACAACACGAGATATCTCGGTTCATTTCATGCTACACACCAGACGCCAGATCCTCCGTCTCAGATTTCAGTTTCTCACCTTAAATAGTACTTGTCCGAAATACAATACCCGCCTCTTTGGTCATTTTAAAGGTATCAACCTTACAACATTTCTCATAGCCAACATCCAGAGGAAGACGATTAGCTGCGCTCTCTTTCTAATAGACGGTGGCTGTTAAAATGCCATTATCGATCCAGCTTAGAGCCACATCTGACGTACACCCTATATGAAATAGCTTTTACTCGACACAAGCCCACAAGAATCTAATTTGCGAACATAAAATTCAGCGATAACATAAAAGGCGCTTTCATCGCCAACATTGTCTGGGATGTTTTTAAGTAGTTCGTTTAGTAATGGAGAAGAATATTCAATCCAAATAGGTCAAGTGTTCTGTTAACGATTTTTACGTCGAGGAGGGTAACAACAGTATCCTTCTTGACCATATATCCAGAGAGCCACTATTGTTCATCTGCCATCAAGGCGTGTATATGATAATGTGGTCTGTTTTAGGATAAGACCTCGGTTTTGAACAGCACCAAGATAGTACTAAACTCTCCGGCACTTGCTATGTATGCAACATCTTGCTGCCTCGTCTTGGGATTAAGGGGCCAATTCCGCTGTATTTATGTACTGAAATGCAACTATAAATCAGTGTCCTTCTCTGCGTTGCTGCCATTATTTCGGCCGAGACTGTCAAACTAACCCAAGTTTTTTTCTCACATAATGAGTTTCCACGACTAAGCCAAACGTGCTTTCTTGCCTGAGATATCAACTTAAAAGAATCGGTTTGATTTTGCAGCCGCGACTGCAAATGCGCTGTTATTGCTGTTTACGTTTATGTTGTTGTTGTCGTTGTTGTTGTGATGGGAGTGGCGGCATTCAAAGTGTTAAACATTGGCAGGGCCGGGACATCCGCTTCATTTACACCAAATGTTGGTTGCTGATGTTCTTGTTGCTACTGTCTGTTTTACAGAATTTTTACTGCTCCACTCTATTGTCAGCCCACCGTTCCTTTCAGCGGACGCAACATCTAACTCCGCCATCTTAATTTTCGCAGAAAATGGTTGTAGGATTTAGATACCTTTCCGTGATCCAACCCGCTGCTGCTGCCAAACATTTCAGCGAAGTGCTGCTGAAAAGCCGCACATGTCTACTTGGGATCAGTCACACGCGCCCGTCGTGTTGCGTGAAATATGGGATTGTATTTTTTTTACGCCACGCCACAGTAACTCCAGCCCATTGAACGGCGTTTACCCCCTCGTGTCTAAGAGCACCACCCATCTTAAATCAGACAACGCAGCCTTCGTTCTTAATACTGAAGAAACCAGGGCTGACCTCACTGCAGGCACATAAATTGCGATGCGTTTTTTAATTGCCTTTTCTTGCTTCTTTTAAAGAATCTCCCTCTACACAGTTTTTCGCTTGCTACAGCGTTACTAAACCTCATCGATTCTAGTCTAATCGCCCTTTTCTATCTGCGCCTGTATTTGTTGTAGACCACAGGTTCTCAACCCATTTAGACCAAACGCCCCCTTTTGTCCCTCGAAATCACGAACCGCCCCCCACCCTCCACCCCCCGCCACCCTATGTTTTTCATTTTTCAATATACTACCGATTTTTATATCAGTAGATTACTAAAAAATTGATTAACAATATTCCAAAGATGTGTGTATTATCTGATTATGTGTTGTATGTGGTCCTAGATGTGTGTATTATCTGATTATGTGTTGTATGTGGTCCTAGATGTGTGTATTATCTGATTATGTGTTGTATGTGGTCCTAGATGTGTGTATTATCTGATTATGTGTTGTATGTGGTCCTAGATGTGTGTATTATCTGATTATGTGTTGTATGTGGTCTTAGATGTCTGTATTATCTGATTATGTGTTGTATGTGGTCCTAGATGTGTTATTAACTGATTATGTGTTGTATGTGGTCCTAGAAGTGTGTACTATCTGATTATGTGTTGTATGTGGTCCTAGATGTGTGTATTATCTGATTATGTGTTGTATGTGGTCCTAGATGTGTGTGCTACCCGCTCCTGTTTTTTACTTTTCTTTATTTATTATGTAATATTATTTATACAATAGGGAATAAAATAGATCTACATAGTGTTAACTCGTTACGGTTGAGTCAATAATTTCAGACATGAAATACATTGTTATCGGTGAATGAAAGATAAGATTCTAACTGGCTGAACTCAAAGTGTCTTTGACTCAATTGACTGTGGGTTTTTCCATTTTTAGGATCTCAATTAACGGTTAACGTCTCATACCTGCTCACAGCTGCGGTCAGACTATAGTTATGCTGTCTTGTCTGCAAACTCATTCAAATGCATTCACACTGGCTGTCTCAAAGACATACAAATATGGCTTATAAAACTTACCAAAATGAAAAGCCTTCCAGTGCGCCCACGACCCCCTTCCCTCAGCTTCAAAAGCCCCCCTAACGCGACCTTGCTCCCAAATGCCCCCCTGGAGTTCCGAAACGCCTCCCAGGGGTGCATATGCCCCCCGTTGAGAACCTTTGTTGTAGACGATTTCCGACGTCAAGATCCGCTTAACTAATTCACTAATCTTTTATTTGTAGACTATGGACGGTAACCGGATCCCTAACAATAACTAGTGTCAAATACCGGTTCTATTATGTCACTTGCATAATAATTTTATTTTCAATTTGTAGATTTGTTATTTTGATGAAATGCTAAAATGTGATATTCTGTATATCCATTCTCAGGAAGGAGCCCTGCAAGGGGAGGCGGCTGTTACAACGGGTGCCGCTTGTAATTGTATGCGGGAATGCCACTGGCAATACCGCCGCGCCCTAGGCCTAGAGTCCATCACAACTGCCCCCCCCCATTCGTCTGTGACCCGAAAGCCCTTGCCTTTCCCTTCCTTTTCTGTTTTAATATGTAAAGTTAAATTAAGTGATTTGAATTGTTGCCTCGTAAATATTTTAAAAATCATTCATTACGTGCTGCTGGACACAGTCAACAATTCCCAGTAATTTATATGAACTTTATCAAATAATATTTTTCATAATTTTCGGTATAATGAAGTGTACGCATTTTGTATTTGGTTACTATATACTATGTGTTATAAAGATCGATATTTAACTCATCTGGATCATGATAGACGTGAAGTGAGCTTCATTCGTTATCGGTTATGAAGTTTTGAGTTTTGTGTATTAGACAAAAATAGTCATTGACCGAGTTAATAGCTTTAAATACATTGTATTGCGACGATTCAAGGTACGTCGACTATAACGCTTCATGAGATAAACATTTCAAGGTATCATTTCGTGAATGTTTATACTTGAGTCTGTTCATGCCGAATGATGGGTAAGTATAGATGTTCCATTTTATGCTTTTCAGAAATTTATTAACGGGACAAATGTAAGCAAAATCGCAAAAAGTTGATTTTAAAATTGTGGATATTATCCTCACACGAGAAGGATCCTCAGTCTAAAGTGGTGGTTAAGAGAAAATATTAATTATATATTTGACTGACAACTGTCGTAAGCTTTCTGTTATTTGTATCTATGTTCGTATCTATGTTGAATGTGATTTTCTGTTGTCTGTGGTTTGGTTCACGTCACGCAGAAACGTAAACCTTGCGTCGTTTACGGATTTTGTTACATGCAAGGTCTGATGAGGAAAAGGTGTATTAAAATGTACTGAAGTAAATGTACAGATCATTGAAACCATGATGTTGTTAGGAACTATGAGAGATGAAAAGAGTGCGTGATATTTTTTAATGAAAACGTATGATGTATTTATAATTATGGTTATCAAAGCAATAGATGTTATGTATTTATCTTTTTTTTCTTTTTCTTTTTTTGTTCTTGCAGCTTCTTCGTCCGCTGATGATGTGGAACTTTCTTTGGTTAACAGACTTCTAAAGAACTACGATAAAAGGGTTCGACCATCTTTCAACTCATCAGAAGCAATAAATGTCACGTTTGGTGTGGCATTAGCTCAAATTATCGATGTTGTAAGTAGATAATCTGTTCTTACTTTTTTTCTTACTTTTCTTACAAATAAAAATAGCCAAGGATTTAACCCAAGATCGAAGGTTTCCGATGATAAAGACACTTGATTTTACAAATAACACAAAACCATCTACGAACACATACTATCACACTCACATTATCAAGAAGTTCAAATTAGATCTGCGCGTGATGAAAAAAGAAATGTTTTTATTAATAAAGGAATTGGTCGAGTGCCAAGCACAAAAAAGATATGACCATTAACAGTTAACTAAAATTACCAATATTTTTTCATCTATTCATCGTAAAAAAAAATGTAGGGCAGTCTTCAGTAATAACTACAGCCACGATTGACCGCTAGTTTTATCCGAAATCGCAGCAATAAAACATAACACAGTATTAAAATAACAGACCCTAGTAATGTATACTACAGCAACAACACATTCCAATATTAGAACATTAACAGACTAGAGAATTTACATACTAGAATGTTAACACGAATGATTAATAAAAACTACAGTATTAGAGGAATAACCTACCAAAATAATAACCCATATAGAAATAACATAGCACAATAAAAATGGTTACGGATATAAGAGAGGCCAGGAATATCGTCATGTATAATAGTATATCAATGTATATCATAATAGCTAACAGAAAAAACAGTGAAAACCTGGGAATATAGATGCATCTTCAAAACTGTAATAGGATAATAAATAAATAAATATGCACAAGCATAAAATATCCAAACTTGCGTACTGTTCTGCATCAATATCAACAACAAATATATATAATGTGATATATATATATATATATATATATATATATATATATGTGTGTATATATATATATATATATATATATATATATATATATATATATATATAAGAAAGTTAATGAAATCTATTCATACACACTCAAGCGTGCACTATATTGATTATTATCAGGTATTTTGTTTTATTTTTTTTATTAATTTTAATAAGATACTCAATGAATTATGTAATCTTACTTTTATTGCAGATTCTCTCTAGTTTGGAAGCTTTGATATATCTTAGTGCACGCTTGAGTGTGTATGAATATATTTCATTAACTCTCTTGCAATGATTAAGGCTTGATTTTAGACTCTGAATTCTATCTTGAACTGTTTTTAGAGACAAGACATATGTTTGATTTTCTATCATTCATGACATCCTTTACTTTTAATGTAATATAATAATAATTATATATATATATATATATTATATATATATATTAGAAAGTGAGGTTTTTTTTACAAAATGAAAAATAACCGAGGTGTCCTACACCAAGGAAAAACAGATGAAATGTAAAATGCAACTGGAGTTTTATATATATTTATTTGGTTCCTTTACCAGTTTCGCAGTTCTTCTGCTTTTCAAAAGTAGAGTTGAGATGTAGGGTCTGTGGTTTTTCTCCCATCTGGTTGGTCTTTGAATGTTACTTCTGTTTTATATGGATAAAAGTGGCTCGAAATGCCAGGTTTTTAGAGAAGTAATTTGATTTGGTTGGTGAATAAGTATAATAAATTTCGCGCCAGTTCGCGTTACAAAGTTCTTCAAACAAAGGGGGGGGGGGGGCAGTTTGTTTTTTTCTTATATGAGTAAAGTTTGGTTGATTGATGTAGTCACGTGAATAAGCACATCAGCTTTCGCGCCAGTTTGTGTTTGAATTTCTTTTTACTTAATAAAAAGTGGCTCACGAAGGCTTTTTTTTTATAAATGAAATTATGACGGTCACGTGAACAAGTACATTAAATTTCGCGCCCGTATTTTTGAATTTTTTTATAGCCATTTAGTGAATTGTGTGCCAAACAAAATATAATGGTCAAGAAAAAGGGATGGAGAGAGTTTAGAAAATAAAAACCAGAACTAAATAAACATTAACATACGTTAATACTATAACACCTTAACATGCTACCCCCCCCCACACACACACACGCACACATAACTCCCTCCCTCATTTCTACTAACGGAATCATTTTCCTACACACACACACAAACAATATATATATTCTCTCCATCTTAACATGCTAACCATACTCCCACACACACATACACATCTACACATAATACCCATACACACACACATAACACCCATAGACACACACAACTCCCTCCCTCATTTCTACTAATAGAATCATTTTCCTACACACACACACACAAAATATATATATTCTCTCCATCTTAACATGCAAACCATACTCCCACACGCGCATACACACACACACTCACACACACACACACACACACACACACACACACACACACAACTCCCTCCCCCATATCTACTAATAGAATCATCTTCCTACACACACACACACACAAATAAACATATATATATCTATTTACTTTATTTCAATAGAAAGTCTGAATTCTGACACCCCAGCGAACCAGCCATATTCACTGAACCAGAACAATTCTCCCCATTCTATTTCTCTTGACCATTATCTTTTGTTTGCCACAAAATTCTCTAACGGGCTACAAAATAAATTCACAATTACGGGCTCGAAATTTAATGAACCTTTTCACGTGACAGTTATAATTTCATTTATAACCAATCAAATTACATTTCTGCACAACAGTCATACACAGAACAACTCTCTCCATCCCTTTTTCTTGACCATTATCTTTTGTTTGGCACAAAATTCTCTAAATGGCTATAAAAAAATTCCAAAATACGAGCGAGAAATTTAATTTACTTGTTCACATGGCAGTCATAATTTCATTTATAACCAATCAATTTACATTTATAAAAAAAAAAGCCTTCGTGAGCCACTTTTTTTTTAAGTAAAAAGAAATTCAAACATAAACTGGCGCGAAAGCTGATGTGCCTATTCACTGGACTGCATCAACCAACCAAACTTCCCTCATATATGAAACCCCCCCCCCTTTGTTTGAAGAACCTTGTAACGCGAACTGGGGCGAAATTTATCATACTTATTCACCAACCAATCAAATTACTTCTCTAAAAACCTGGCCACTTTTTTCCATATAAAACAGAAGTAACAATCAAACACCAACCAGATGTGAGAAAAACCACAGACCCTCCATCTCAACTCTATTTTTGAAAAGCAGAAGAACTGCGAAACCGGTAAAGGAACCAAATAAATATATATATTTTAAAAAAAAGGACTCCACTTGCATTTTCGATTTCATCTTTTTTCCTTATATATATACAATATATTAATAAATGGGAACTATATTTATAAAGCCATAATTATTTTATTATATATATTTCAAGGGCAACCAAGGTAAATTATGGTGCGCTTTCATAAGATAAAATAAAGATTTGATTTATAAATAAATATTGACATACCTGGAAAAAGACAACCTCAACGGTTGAAATTCGATGGATAGTGAGGTTGTCTTTTTTCCGTTAAGGTTGTCTTTTTTCCGGGTATGTCAATATTTATTTATAAAACAAACTTGTATTTTATCTGATGTAAGCGCACCATAATTTATCTTGGTCACACTTGAAATATATATGATAAAATAATTATGGTATTATAAATATTGTGTCCATTTATTAATATATTGTATATTTACTCCACTAACGTGTTGAGTGCTTTATATCAGTTATAAAAATGTTGAATTCCAACAAATTAAATATAACCTCTGCATATATATATATATATATATATATATATATATATATATATATATATATATATATATGCCTGAAAGTCATTGACCTGTCCAGTTCGTTTGGTCTACCAGCATATCAGGAAAAAATTATACATTATCTATATATTTTGTCTGAGGAGAACATGCTTTGCTTTATGTTATACATAAAACTTTGCATATTCGAAATACATATGATGAAATAAATAGAGATTATATGAAGTATATATCCTTCGTTTATTTCTAATATTATGTATATATATATATATATATATATATATATATATATATATATATATATATAATATATATGTGTGTAACGAAAGATATGTGGTAAGGAACCAGGTGGACGATAACGCACCAAAGTACTCAATACTTAGGGTAGTAGAGTGGGTAATAGGAACGAGTAGGACCCCGACGGCTGAGCTCAAGCCGTTTCGACGGCTGATTCTGGACTAAATGAAAATGTTTAACCTGGTATATGAATGGCCGAGCTTCTCAGGGGGAATTTCCATATATGGTAAAAGTGATTGTCACAAGGATTGGTCAAAAGTTTGTTGTTGAGACACATAATTCTATCATGGCAATTTGTGGAAGGAAGGGGAGGTTTCCTCCACTCCTTCTCCCTCTTTCTTCTACTGGCAAGTTCAGCTACCCCTTCCTTCCACAAATTGCCATGATAGAATTATGTGTCTCAACAACAAACTTTTGACCAATCCTTGTGACAATCACTTTTACCATATATGGAATTACCCCCTGAGAAGCTCGGCTATTCATATACCAGGATAAAAATGTTCATTTAGTCCAGAATTAGCCGTCGAAACGGTTTGAGCTCAGCCGTCGGGGTCCTACTCGTTCTTATATATATATATATATATATATATATATATATATATATATATATATATATAGTTAAAAGAATAGTGGTGTAACACACAAGTTATTATATATTGGTAAACGGAATAGAAAATGCTGACAAATTGTTCACAGTTGAAAAATGGTTTAATTAGGAATAAAAGAGTATTAGTGATTGTATGGGTTAGTATTCAGTTGTGGTTTTAAGTTTTTAAGCTTTTACCGGTTGCGCATTTCTAAATGCTTTTCAAAAATAATTTTGAGATAGAGTGTCCGTGCTGTTTGCTCTGATCTGATTAGTTTTGGGAATTCTACCTGTTTTTATGTTAAAAAAGTGGCTCCAGCGTTATTTTTGTGTTGCAAAAATGCTTGTGGTCAAAACAATTTTGATTGGTCGGTAGAGGTCATGTGGATAAAAAATCTTGGCGCAAAATCAACCTAATTAAACCATTTTTCAACTGTGAACAATCTGTCACCATTTTTTATTCGGTTTACCAATATATATATATATATATATATATATATATATATATATATATATATATATAAAGAAGAGAGGCTGTGTGTTTACTAACAACGAAGTGTTAGAAAGTAATTGGGACATAAACAAGAGAAGAAAAGTTTCCCTTCGTCAGCTGTTTACGACGGATCTTAGATGTTTCGGCGCTTAAAATAGAACATAGATCCGTAGCCCGCCCATGGCCTTTTACCCATCAAAAGGCCACGAGAGAAAGAATTGATAGGGAAGAGCATGGAAGAAAGAAAAAGAGAGGAAGAATAAAAGGCAAAAAAGAAAAAAAACGAAGTAAACATACCGATAGAAGGGGCAACACAGGACAATGGCACATGTATGTAAGCAACCGAAGGGAAAATATAGATCAAGTTATACTAGGCCGATGGGTATAAGCCCGGTGGCCGTAATATCTGAAGAGCAAGGTTTTTCCGTGGCGACTCTCAGTAGAGAGTGTAGAGAGAGAAATTCGGAGAAACATATATATATATATACACACACATATATATATATATATAGAGAGAGAAATTACATAACATAAATGTATGCTTATCGTTAACATATTGAAATACACCAATATTTCGCTCCACCATATTATGATGGATTGACGTCCGGAATTTCTTGACTCATATAAGTATTCTAGGAAGAGGGAAGACATTAGATAGCCTAAAAGTTCGGGGCTAGTTAGTAGTAAATGTTGAGATAATTTAAAGGAGAGAACTATAATAATTGTTTCTACTTTAGGCACAAGGCCAGCAATTACTCAGTGCATTACTGGTACTTTATTTTATCGACCCCGTAAGGATAAAAGGCAAAGTCAACCTCGGCGGGATTTGAACTGAGATCGTAAAGGAACGTAACTATGCTGGAAAGCATGGCGTCCGACCCTCTACCGATACTGCCAATCCACCGCCAACTATAATAATATTAATAAATGCGGCTAACATATGTTCATAAAATGAAAAAGACTGAGACTGTACGTAAACAGTCTCAATCTTTCAACAGATCAACAGATAAGTTGGCCAATTGTATTACACTACGAAAACGCACGTATACGTGTTATGTAATTGTTGTAGTAAACCTATTTAATTGGATATCAAAACTCATCCTCGTACTGAGTGCTCTGTCAAATGTGGATATTTTTACGAAGTTTCAGCTACTGTATCTATTTATCAATATATATTTTTGACCACAGCCGAAATACGATCTCGCTGAAATTATATTTGTATCAATATATATAGATAGATATACACACATAAACACCCTACACCCACCCACATATACAAACATACACATACACACACCACACACACATATATATATATATATATATGGAGAGAGAGAGAGAGAGAGAGAGAGAGAGAGAGAGAGAGAGAGAGAGAGAGAGAGTGAAATTGGAAATAGCACGGAAGAGAGAGAGAGTGAAATTGGAAATAGCACGGAAAACACATTGAAGGATCTGTTCTTCCCATCCTCCACCTCTTTCCCTTCTTTGACTCGTCAAAATGACACTACAGGACTTTCAACAACACTATCATAATGACACTTGGGCTCTGTTGCAGCCTTGAACTCGGAGACTGGGTCAAGTTTTGCCACGATGTTCTTGATATTTCGGTAGACTGTGAGGAAGTTGCTTTTCATGTGCAAAGAAAACTGACCACTAACGTTATGTTCATCTATCTGTATGGTATTGACATTAGCGAAAGTCTGCTGTTGGAACTTTATATATATACTAGCAGCAGTACCCAGCTTTGCCTGGGTAGGTAAATAATATCTGCTTTGATGAAAAGGTGTTGGTCTTAGCGACTGCGAGTTTCTTGAAAATCGGTCGCAATGTGTTGCAAATGGGGAAATGTTGAGTGAAATCGTATTGAATATGTGGGAGGTGGAAAAAATCGTATTTTGAAGAGTTAAACGGCTGCCACGCCGCCCATGAACAAAAAATCCAAAGTGTAAAGCTATTATAAGATGTGCAATGATAGGTTCTATCGTAGTATAAACGTTGAACCAAATAAATTGATTTATGTGCGAGGTGGAGCCGAAGTTTCGAATTTGAACGAAATCGGTTGAAAAATGTGGTAGCTAATGATAGGTTCTATCGTAGTATAAAAGTTGAACCAAATAAATTGCTTTACGTGTGAGGCGGAGCCGAAGTTTTGAATTTGAACGAAATCGGCTAGAGCCGAAAAGGCGGAAATTTGAGCGAAAATGTGGTATTTTCGAATATTTAAGCGGCTGCCACGCGGTTCCGGAACAAAAGATCCAAAATGTAAAGCCACTTTAAGACGTGAAATAATCAGATCTAGCGTAGTGGAAAATTTGAACAAAGTAGGTTGATTAATGTGGGAGCTAGAGCCTAAAGAGTGTAAATTTGAGTCCCTGAACAACAAATGCAACATATAAAGCTATTCCAGGATGTGGAATGATAAATTCTATTTTGCTTTAAAATTTGAACGAAATCGGTGGCAAAATGTGGGAGCTCGAGCCAAAAACCTTATTTTTCGATACCTAAAAAAAGCTGACCCCCTATCACTTTTTATCTGCAAAATGACCCCGGAATAAAAATACGATACGTTGATATATGGAAAACACTCCCCGATGACTAATCTATGAGCCTGTAAAGTTTCATAAAAATCGGTCGTAAGATGTAGGCCCCTACAGGTAATACAAAGACACACAGACACACACACATACTTAATTTTATATATATACAGATATATGTATATATATATATATATATATATATATATATATATATATATATATATATATATATATATATATTAAAGTTTAAGCAACGAATCGCTGCTTTCACCCTTAACGGGATCTTCTGAAAGCAGCGATTCTTTGCTTAAACTTTAATCTGTTATTTTAATAAACATTTGCTCTAGGGTTCTTATATATTTTATATATATTTATCCTTATCGAGCCCTCTTTGGATTTTAGTCTTCACATTTATTATTATTACTATATATATATATAGGAAATTGTTCAAGACCCTGACGGCAGAGCACAAGCCGTTTCGACAGCTATTTCTAGACTAAATTAGATTTTTACCGTGGTAATAAATAGCCCAATATATATATATATATATATATGAACGCCACAATTACATTTACATATACCTTCCTCAACAAACGTAAGCATGTTGCAAGTTGTAACACGTGTTTTAATGATGCGCTTTAGAACCACGTATACATTAATCTATATGAAGGTGAATTGTATGTCTTGTATTTATCTGTTTTTTTCTCCGTCATAGATTATCCCACCAGAGTTGTAATATAGTATTATATCGCTTCATTACCATTTAACTAACAGTCCAGTTTCAATGGTGTGTGGATATGAAACGCATAGATGCCGTAGAAACTGCCTTTCAACCAGGGTTTCAGTCAATAAAATATGGAAAAAAACCCGATAAATAATGGTTCTTCGTTTGTAAAGAAGATTTATTATTTTCTTTGAACTTGATACTCTTTTATCTCTTACTACAAACTCTCAATACATATATATTTCTATCAACACACTTCTATCGTTTGTTCTTCTCTTCATATATCATTCCTTACATACCCTTCCATTCATTTACTCACACTCATGAATATATATTCATTTACTTATAAATCAATACTTGTCTATGAGTGAAATTGTCCAGATAAGATCTTCATATAAATATACATATATATTGTTTTCTAAAAATCTCGTTTCATCTCTTCATATCTATATGCATTTCCTGGTATTTGGCATACGTATTTACGTACGCACACATGCAAGGCAATACACACACACACGTGCGCCATATATATATACATAAAAATGTATACACATAGACAGACACACCCACTCACACACATATATATATATATATGAAAAATATGAAAATATGGCGTGCTGCGTGGTTGAAAATGGGTTACATATGAATAAATTTAGTCCTTCATCAATGATCTTCCAACCTTCATTGGTATTTCATCGCGTTAAAGGCCATATACCTCTCGTTGGTGCGAGCAACGGCTAAAGAAAGTCGTTGAGACACGTAAATCGGGGGAACGAGCGAGACAGTAAACAAACAAAGATGGTAATGCAACGAAAAGTGAGGAAGAAGGAGTCAAGTCCCTGAAATCGATGGACATAAGTTTTGTGAAATCGTGGACGAGAGAGAATAAAGACCATCAAACCTGGTCGAAATGTGGGTAAGGAAAGAATTTCGCTCGGGTCAAACGGGGGGAAGAAGGAGTCAAGTCCCTGAAATCGATGAACATAAGTTCTGTGAAATTGTAGATGAGAGAGAATAAAGACCATCCGACCTGGTCGAAGTGTGAGCGAGGAAAGAATTTCGCACAGGTCAAACGGGAGGAAGTAGGAGAGGGAGTAGCAAAACATATATATATATATATGGGTTTGTGTGTATATATATATATAAGAATATGTGTATGGGGGGGGGGGGGTTAATTTTGAAGAACAACCTCCCAGACTAAAGGTATCGTTGTTGTTTATCATCATTATGAATACATTCATGCCTATATATCAGTAAAATGCACTCTAACTACTATTATATAGATGGTTGAATTTAATTTTTTATGCATATAAAATGTACCGTGTACAGCGGCCCTAAAACGTTAGTTCCAAAAGTTAACCTCCGCAGGATTTGAGCTCATTATTCAACAGAAAAAACTCATACCAATATAATTTTGTCTAACACTCCAAAGATCCTTTCATTTCAGAGTTTCTTCTGTTGTACAGATAATTACAATAATTTGGTTAACTTTCCTAAAAATATTTTAGGTTTTGTTTGTTTCTATTTATCGAAAGATTCATAAATTGTAATCAAAATTTACTTAAAACATAAACAAGACAATAATTGGTTAGCCAAACGTCACCTCATACTAGCAGACCAGCTTTGCTGATATGATACCCTGCAATTTTAAAGACCACATGTCACAATATACTTCAGACGTCGATAAGAAGATAGAATATTCATTACTTGACATCATTTGATCGACCAGGTCTCACTTGGGTTGAACAAAACAAAGATACACTAAGATGGTATTAATACCTGGAGGAAATAAACAATATACACATGATATACATGTCTGGTAGATTATTAACACGTCAATATATTATGTATATACACTCACACATTCACATATACACATTTAAGACACAAACATTTACACTCACACACACACATTTATAGATATGCGTATGCGTGAGTGTCTATGCGTACATGTGTGTTTATGCATGAATGTATATATGCTTTCATCTCTGCCTGTGTGCACTTATTTGCTTAAACAGTTGTCAATGTACTCTCCTTTTAACACAACTACTTCGTATATTATATAGGTTGCAAGAATTTATTATATACTATGATTCATTTTCACAAAATTTACAGTTAATGTAACAACAATATCTGCGACATAACCAACTGTTCTTTAGATGAAAAAAATATATCAACTCGATTCAATTTTGTAAAGCCGTCTGTATTTCTTATATCTTATTAACGAAATTTTTAGATTTTTAAATTAAACTTAATTAATAATTAGCGTGTTTCATTCACAATTTCTTCTTGATTCCTTCGTGACTTCCTCATTTATCAGATATGTGTTTTTGTTATTTATTTGTCATTGTTATATATATATATTTTTTTTTTTTTTCATATATAATACTGATTACTGATTTAATGTTAATTGATTTTGAACTACTGTTAATAGTTTAAATATTCTTCCATAGAAAACGATATATTTCTTTTTGGTTCGCTACAGAATGAATGTTCCGCTCTATGATTATGTTATGCAATATTGACCAAAATGTTGAGAGTTCATATCAAATCAAAACACCCGGCATTTAACTTTGCTTAACGGCGTCCAAATGTAATATTATTGGATTATTAACGAGTCATTTAATTTAATAGTATTGTAATAGGCAAGATTATTATTACATGTAACGTAACTAATTCGTACTTCATTATGATTTGAAATGAGCCAAATAATTTCTGTAGCTAAAGCCCTAACTAACTGTTCATATATACTGTATATATATATATATAAATATATATATATTTATATATATATATATATATATATATATATATATATGTGTGTGTGTGTGTGTGTGTGTGTGTGTGTGTGTGTGTGTGTGTGTGTGTGTGTGTGTGTGTGTGTGTGTATATATATATATGTATGTATATATATATATATATATATATATATATATATATATATATATATATATTTATATATATATATATACATTTTATTATTATACATAATTAGATTTATCACGAATATACATAACGTCTCAATTGAAAAATATCGCTAATAATATCTCGTTCAGAGAAGCAATTATATATACAACATCTTACAGAAATCACTGAAGGATGATAGATCCCAGGAAAGTACTCTAAAAGAACACTTCACAGGAACTTTTCCTTAAGGTCATATTCGAACTCATGGAACCTAAAATAAGAACCTGATTAAAAGTGCCTAAATGCAGTTTCAAAACTGAAGAATAAGTCAGGCAATTCCAATAGATTGATATGGGCATCATGAACAGATATATATCTCATCCAAAGGATGTACGGTTTAAGCAAAATATAAATAACCGTTGGGAGAATTTCTGTCCAACTTTCATAGAACCAGCATTGTGCAATATAAAATATCAGTTTGTAGCATTTCTCTCTCTCTCTTTCTCTCTCTCTCTTCCCTCTCTCTCTCTATATATATATATGTATCCCTCCTCTCTCTCTCTCTCTCTCTCTCTCTCTCTCTCTATATATATATATATATATATATATATATATATATATATATATATCCAAGGAGTGTAACGCGAAGTTACTGTCGGTTTTACCAGGTGATCACTCGATGTTTTTGATTCCAGATTCGGGCCACATCGATACAGATCGAACCTTGAACCTATCAGTAGCTAAACGCGCGTCACCAACCAATAAACATAATAATATAATGAAGGAGTAACCATTCGTCCTTGTATTATTATATATAATTGGCAGTATCGGTAGAGGGTTGAACGCCATGCATTGACGCATAGAGTGACGGCCCTTGCTATTCTGAGTTCAAATCCCGTCGAGGTTAACTTTGCCTTTCATCCTAACGGGGGTCGATAAAATAAAGTACCAGTAGTACACTGGGATAATTGCTGGCCTTGTGTCTATTGTAGAAACAATTATTATATATGCGTGTGTGTGTATGTGTGTGTGTGTGCGTGTATATGTGTGTGTGTGTGTGTGTGTGTGTGTGTATGTGTGTGTGTGTATGTATGTGTGCGTGCGTGCGTGTGTGTCTGTATAATAATACTGAAACGAAATCATCGGATATGACCGAAAAATCTTTGATCGTTTTCCCACACACTCGATAGTTTAATTAAGCTTGTATCCTTGAGATACCAGCCCCAAATGAAAACAGAATGCAAACCAATACGTTAAATAATGAGAAGAACGAATTCGTGTGCGTAGAGAATTAGATTCCCTCTTCCTGGACTAATTAATTAGTTTCCTATATATATATATATATATATATGTGTGTGTGTGTGTGTGTGTGTGTGTGTGTGTGTGTGTGTGTGTGTGTGTGTGTGTGTATAACTACTAGATAGATATTAACAGAAGGGCAAAGAATTTGCTCATATCATCAATAAATCACAAATTCAAATGAGTAGGTCCATGTCTTAATATATCTAAAATGGATGCCTCAATTTATAGTTCAATTCTTTATGTATCACTCTCTCTCTCTCTCTCTCTATATATATATATATATATATATATATATATATATATATATATTGAGTACGTGCTGGTTGTTTAACGACACCTCAGTATGCACACTGGAGCTCTCAACGAAGTACGCATATGATTCCAGTTCCTTTGAGGACCAACAACACACCCAGGAGCTGGATATATCGATGAATTAACAGGGTAGAACCCATTACAACATCATGTTTTCCTATTCTTCTGCCTAAATTCTTACTGCCTGATGAGGTCACAGCCAATAATCTCTGTAACTGCAATATGTATAGCAGCGAAGTGGAATAAACGAAGCCAACTTTAACATGTTTGACTTATATATATATATATATATATATATATATATATATATATATATCCATGGTGTAGGTTGTTTAATTTCCTGAAACTGTAGAGTGCTCAAATTATCGGGCTGGAAGATGCCAATCATATATGTAATATAGAATATGCTTCGATCATTCCCGGTCTGAGCTGTTTAAATGAAGTATTCCCGTAGGAAAGGTAAAGGAAAAGAGAGTGCTCTATGTAGGCTACAGAGCTTTTTAGGTATGTAATAAACAACATCAGATAATTATTTCATTTACCAGTGGTTTCGTGAACAAAAGTATCTGTCTTCAAGAAACCATTGGCAAATGAAATGATTATCTTATGTTGTTTATTACATAACTATATATATATATGTGTGTGTGTGTGTGTGTTTGTGGAGGGAGAGAGAGATAGAGAGAGAGAGAGAGAAGTGAGAGAGAGATGTGCGTCTATGAGGGAGAGAGAATATGTGTAAGTATGTGTTTCTGTTTCATTTTTTAAAACATTTTTCAATGAGTAATGCCGTGACCACTGAATATTCAGTGCCTACGAATAGAAAATAGCCTCTGTTGTAAGTGCCTGCACCGAATCCCCTATACAAACCCTTTAATCACACCTTACCATACAATGAACCTGATGATATCTAAATAATCATGATGTAGTTCTCCAAATAAAACCCAAATAAATTAATATGAGAAGCAGATGAATTACAGAAGATAATATCAAAGACTTGGAGACTGTAGTAACTGTATTCACAGGCGAAACAACCTATATGGTCATATATTTCAAATTCATAATACTTTTCAACTGTAAATGGCATAAAGGTTGTGCTAATCTCCTTTTGACGCAGATCGTAACGGACATCTATATTGGTTAAAGGCCAAATATATGTGATGCTAGAAACAACGTTAAAATACAAATACTGGGAGGTATCAAAGAATACAACTCATAATATGTTCACAAAGCATCAATCAATAAATGCCTGGTGACCTGCATAAGTAACACATTTCTTTTCAAGCATTCATCATGTATGCATATATATATATATATATATATATATATATATATATATATACACATATGTGTGTGTGCGTGTCTTTACATTTGCATATACAGATATATTCAGCAAATTGAATTCTGCGCACATAGATTCATAGATCATATAGATTGTATTCCCGTATTCCTTCAGAATACGGACATGGGTAAAGAAGAACGAATATTGATATGTTAATTTCATTTTGTATATGTAGTGTGATGTTACACTCGAGATTAAATATAGTATTTCGGCGTTTGTATTTCTTCTATTATTACTGAATTAAAGAAAACCTTCATTCTTCGCTATCTTCAAAATGCTTTTGCCTAGCAGCAATGCAAACAACGTGGATAGTGTTTCAATGTAAATTTCGAAATACCCATCTCACTCTCGTTCTCTCATTGTCTATCATTGCCACTCATTTCTTCTTCTCTCTCTCTTTCTCATTTTTCTTCTGTATATAAATATATATTAATAAATGAATATATATATATATATATATATATATATATATATATATATATATATATGTGTGTGTGTGTGTGTGTCTGTCTGTCTCTTTTTGTCTGTATGTATGCATGTGTGTGTATGTGGATATGTGTATGCCTGTGCGTTTGTGGGTTATAGTGGTCAGGTGTATATGTCAGTATGTATATATCACACAATGGTGTCGTCAAGCATATTTATCTCTCTGCATACATGTTCTGCATATCCTTACATAGAAGCAGAGAGAAAAACTATTATCAACATTTTGTTAGTTCTTTCACTCCAATGTTTGATACTTACTTTTTCTCTTTCAGGATGAAAGAAACCAAATACTTACAACAAACTGCTGGCTCAATCAGGTAAATAAACATCTAGATATCTACATATATACACACATTAATACACACATCTATAGGAACACATAATATGCACCCATACAAATATCATGTTTAAGCCTAAAGTTATGTATATGAGTGTGCTTGCGTGTATGTAGATTGGTGAAACTTCATTTTTACAAACGTGTAAAAGGTATGGCATAAATAAATATTGTATTTGAATCTATATTGAATGTTTATTTTAATTTCCTAAACTACATTGAAAGTAAGCCCCCCACAAGTTTTGCCCTTTACGGGGTAAAAATTTCTCCATTTTCCCATGTATTGATGTTATAAGATATATGATATCAGATAGAAATTTGTAATTATAGTCAGAATTAAATTATAAAATTTGCTATATAAATTAATCTAAATATTGACAATGTTTTCAATATATTCGGATAATACCACACATATTCTAAACCGAACAAAAGGTCAACGGGTATGATTATAATTTTGAAAAACCCCCATCCACTACTAAAATTATGAAGCACTAACATACCCAGCATATCATCCGGATTTAAATCGTACAGATATGGTGTCCATTATTTCAATGACGCATTATAATGCAATGGATCACAACCATAGAATTCAATACATAGAAACGGCACTAATATTTTTAAAAACAAAACATGAAACGATATATTACAATGTAAAATTTTCTCAATATGTAAATTGTTCATTTGTATGTTGCCAGCCTAGCCCTCACCGTTAAACACAACATAAGATTTTTTTATTTACAATAGTTTATAACTTTGCTTATTAATCAGTATGGTGAACAAATGGGGTTTCACGTGCTGGTCTCCCCACAGCCCCGGCGGAGACAATGGAGAAGGCATTTCACCGGCGGATGGTAAGGGAGATGTGCTGGAAGAGCCATTCCATCTCGCGAGTCTCACACATGCGGCTGGTCAACTCAGCACCTATGGTGGTGAATAGGGAAGTAGCCCTAGGGCCAAGGACACCAAAAGTCTCAACTGGCAAGGGCACGCCCGCGAAACTGTTGGAAAGCGACCGGTACTTAGAGACTTTGACCTCCTCAGCCCGACGTGCAGCAGTACCTGGGTTAGTCGCAGTCTACACCAAGTTGCGGCTGGAGAAATTGTCGCAGACGAGGGTTTGCCACCGCGGAACGAGAAGATGGTCATACCGTCTGGCCTTTTGCAATCCCCTCGGTCCAGCCGCACCGGCTTGAGCTGGGAAAATACAACCAGATCATAATTCAAAATGACATTACGTTGTGTTAAAATAAACGCTTACTACTTGAAAACACAACATTTTAAATATATAAAATTGTAATAATTCGTATCAGTAATAGCAGCCAACATATATGATATTTCAATCGTATCTTCCTACGAATTAGTTTACTGAGCCCCATTTTCTTTTGCATTGTGCATTGAATGGAGTAGATTTAAATATGTATATATATATATATATATATATATATATATATATATATATATATATATATATATATATATATCGTTTAAAATCATTACAAAAAAGAATCTCTAAATATACAACTACATGCACGAGCTTTGAATCTCACCTTATTATTTATTTATATAAATACATATGGTGTCTAAATGATGATAATTTTAATTACAAAGATTGATTAATTACAAAATATATGTATGCCCATATCAATACATCCAAATAACTCAATCTCCTTCTTGGCTTGCGAAACGTTATATTACAATATTTTGACATTATCTGCATAAGTACTTAATCGAGGAATTCTTGCAAACATGCTCATTGCTAGTTATTGAGAAATGTTCGCTTACTAACTCACACACAAATATAATTTTAAAATGTATTGATCTCCTATATCTTATGTGTAGTCCATATTTCAGAAATTATTTATACATTCATTATCATTAAGCATTCTTCAACCATAATCATTTAAACCAGCATACACAGATTTTGAACATTATAGAAATGTGTGGGACGTGCTCTAACATGGATAGAAATATGATACACATTCTTTTTAGAAAATAGTCGAATAGTGATGTATTTAAGAAAATGAAGTGGTTATACAATATCTATTTACCATCCTCCTAGAATGGATTATATATTTGAAACCCCAACCTAAAGTCACGGAACAAAAGTATATGGCTTAAAATAAATAATATTTCACACAAATGTATATATTCATTTATATATATATATAACAAAGGAATTGTGGTAAGGAAGCAGATCGACCATAACGCACCAGAGTACTCAATACTTAGGGTAATAGAGTGGGAAATAGGAAAAGGTATGACACCGACGGCAGAGCTCAAGCCGTTACGACGAATATTTCTGGACTAAATTAGAATTTTTAGCCTGGTGAATAAATAGCCGAACTTGTCAAGGGGGTACTTCCTTATATAGGAAGATTGTAGTTGTCAAGAGGATTGGTTGAAATTTGTTGTAAACACAAATAAGTCTATCAATAGGGGAGTGAGTGGAGCGGTCAAGCGTTGAAGGTGATATGTATACAGCAGATTCTAAGGATAGTGTATGAAGTGGAGGAGGGAGGTTATAGAATAGGTAAATCGAATGAGAGTAGGAGACAATAACAGATAATAGAAAGAAATAAAAAAAATATATAAAATTAGATAGTGAGAAATGAATAAAAAAAATCACAATGCTATCTTACAATTACAGGTTAAGAAGTTGAGAATAGAAAAAACTTGTAGAATGAGTAGTAACAAAACTGATACAAAATTAAAGGGGTTTTAACACATCTGTTATAAGTAGTTAGTAAAACGTATTCGGCCAATTCTATCTTAAAATTACAGAGGTGGGGGAACTGATGCTACAGAGGCCCGATGGGCTGCATCGGAGTAGGCGAAAGGAGAAAAGCAGACGAGGAAGAAAATAGAGGGTGGAAGGAAGTGATAGGATGAGACAGGGGGAAGAAGAAGACAAAGAGGAAAATAAAATAGATACATCTACCTATGTAAGCTGGGGTTTTCCCTAATTTATTCGGCAAGTGGAGGGGGGTATCAGTCCTTGCCTACCCACCCGGGTCGTTATGGGGTTTGAGGGCGAGTTAAGTCCTACGCAATCTGTGTTTGCATGCGTTACCAGTTCGTCTTTCTTGTTTAGCAGTTGGTCCTTCGAAAACAGCATTTGTAATGTTTCCTCCGAGTATAAGTTACACGGACGGCGTCCTCCCGTGTAAGAGTTAGCTTTGGACAGTAAGCTCCAAGTGAGATTGTAGGTTATATTACTATCTTGGAGGTCCCAGATGTGGCCCGAAAGTGTAGTGGCATGCATGTCGCCGGACCGGGTTGCGGAAAGTAATCCGGTGTTGGTAGAGCCGGGTCTTGAAGTCACACGCGGTTAATCCTATATAAGCTTTGCTGGAGGTGTCCGTCCTCACGTTGCACTGGTAGATCACGTTATTTTCTCCGCATTTGTTGTTGAGGGGTCACGTAGATCTATCAGGGCAGTTACACCTCCTGGTCGGCTCTCAACTGATGTCTAAGTTATTTCTTCCATAGGGATTGAGTTTTTTGTTGTTTGAGGAGTCGATGTTTTGTGCGAAGTTAGGTGTGGTGCTGTAGGAGAGTTTAATGGTGTTTTTATTGATTATGTTTTGGTAGCGGTGTTGTAGTGGGAAGTGTTTTTCGAGGAGTTTAAAGAAGATTTTCCCGATAGGTGTTGTCACCTCGTCATTATGGGGAGGATTGAACCACGTTACATTGCGTGAGCGGCGGTGTCGCCTGCTGGATCCGCTAAGGGAAGCTGGATAAAAGGATATTTCCTACGGAAGCCACTCCGCTTGAGGGCCTGGTTGTAATGAGGCGCGTGGTCGTCGAATATCTGCTCATTAGCGGACAAACGAGATATGCGGAGGGAGATGTTTTTAACCAGGTTATTGGTGATGATTCTAGAATGGTTAGAGCGGCGGTGGATGTAGTGCAGGTTGTCGTTTGTTTTCCTGTATGGGTAGTACAGATAATTTTCGAGGTTAAGGGTAACGTCCAGGAAATTGACCCGGATTAGGGACGTTTGTAGGGTGATTTTAAATCCCCAGTCCCGGAAGAAGTTGATTAGTTGTTTACGGACCCGGTCTGTACTACTGGGGTTGTACCCTTTGAGGGTGAGTAGCGCATCATCCCGGTACAATCTACGCACCCCCACCCCACCCCACCCCACCCCCACACACACACATATATATATATATATATATATATATATATATATATATATATATATATATATAAAGAAAAAGGGATGAAATCGAAAATGCAACTGAAGTCTTATTTTTTTTAAAAATATATATATTTATTTGGTTCCTTTACCGGTTTCGCAGTTCTTCTGCTTTTCAAAAGGTGAGTTGAGATGGAGGGTCTGTGGTTTTTCTCACATGTGAGAAAAACCACAGACCCTCCATCTCAACTCACCTTTTGAAAAGCAGAAGAACTGCGAAACCGGTAAAGGAACCAAATAAATATATTTATTTAAAAAAAAAAAAAAATAAGACTTCAGTTGCATTTTCGATTTCATCCCTTTTTCTTTATACTTCCACTCGTGTAGGACACGTCGGTTATTTTTCATTTTGTAAAAAAAACCTCACTTTCTAATATATATATATATATACACATATATATATATATATATATATATATATATGTGTGTGTGTGTGTGTGTGTATACATTAAATATAAATGTATATATATATATTATTATTATTATTATTATTATTATTATTATTATTATTATTATTATTATTATTATTATTATTATTATTATTCTTTGAGTCTCAGACATTGATGTTATTTAACTGGAAAGTTTGTTGAAATGAATATCAAGCCGCTACCTGCAACCTCAGATATTCAGGACGTATCGGAGGGTTCTTGCTGTTCCCAGCGAGCATGCATTTTGAAGTGTTCCAAATAGCGGGGCTGGACTAATTTTCTTTACCCATCCTTGGAAACTCTTTGAGATAGTACCTAGTGCGCCTATGACAATCGGATGACTCTGACTTCATGGCAGTTCCAAATCCTTTTTACCTCCCAATTTAAGTCCTGGTATCGGTTAATTTTCTCCCTCTCCTTTTCTTGCACTCTCGTTTACAATTAAGCACGATCTTGTCCAAAACCAATTAATTTTATTATTGTTATTATTATTGTTATTATGGACGCACATGTGTGAAGACAGTACAAATCTGCGGGGGAAAAGGTTCGTAATTTTAAGCTGTTTTAAAGTGTCATTTTTGTTATATTTTCTTGTCGTTAACGAAACTTAAGGTACACATCTTGATTTAAAGAGAGGGATACCTCTCAATATTCGGATACCTCTCAATATTCGGGCTTTAAGCCCGAATATTCAGTTTTATTTTTTAAAAACTTCGAAAAAAATCGTTTCCCCACAATAAAAAAAAAATGGAAATTTTCGAGCTTGAAACGGTAAACAACGTTCAGGTCAAAAGTTTTAAGGCTGCCATTGTAGATTTCACCACGACTACGACGGCTACAGTCATGCCTGTCGTCCTCTCTACTGAATGTGAAGCCAAAACTCAAGAGCTACCATCACAACCTTCTGTGATAGCAGCAGTATCATCTGAAAACGACATCACCACCATCGCCGCCGCCGCCGCCACCGCCACCACCACCACCACAACAACAACAACTCAGAGCAATAACACCGACAGCTTCAATTTAAAGACGGATGGCGGTGGCAACAGCATCAACAAACAAAACAACAACAACAACAACAACACCAATAACAACAGCAAGAACTACAACACCAACAACAAGAGCATCAGAAGCACCACATTTGCTGCAGCAGCAGCAAAAACAAAGCGCTTATTGAATATTGATATTGATATTAGCGATAAAGACGAATAGTTGGCCCAAGCGTGGAGCCTAATTAAACGGGAGAAGTCCTGGGCAAACCTGACCATCCCGGACGAGGCAATAGCGGCCATGCAAAGGAGGACAGTGTACTTTTGATGCATGTCCGTGCAGACACGAAAAGTGTAACTTGCCAGCCAAGCAGAGGTCGAGGCTGCTTTGGAGTACATTGGAAGTAACATAGAGTATAAAGCAAGAGACAAACAGTTCGGTACCATCTCGGTACTGTTCAAAACCGAGGCCCTTGCTATTAAGCATTCTGTGACCCCCTTCAGAACGGAACACATTATCATGCACCCGTCCTACATGGGTAGAATTACAGTAAAGGTCGGCATTCCCAGCATCCCACCAGGAACGAACATATGGTGGCTGCTGGGATGCGTAATCGAGGGACAGACACTACCCTCCTGGATATCAAAAGGACAGAGAGAGGACTGGTCTGGAATGGATTTGGAGATTCTTCTCCAAATGAAACCGGAGGACATGAACAACATCGCGGATTTTGCCCGCCTGCAGGACGGGACAACAATCCAACTAATCACTGAGGGAGAAGGCCACACTGCTTCCTCTGCGGGTTAGCAAGGCATCTGCAAGACTTCTGCCGTCAGCGCAAAAATGCAGGGGGGTCCCAAACCTCCTTTGTTACCAACGCCAGTTTCAGCACGGAAAGCTGCACCACCACCACCAAAAACAACACCAAAAAAGACACGGACACCAACATCAAAAACAGTCGGACCACACCAACACCGAAACCAATCCAAGGGGAAAACGAGAAAATCTCTGCCATTCCCCCATACCCCCCCCCCCAGTTATACACATAGACAAAACAATAAACGCACACACAGACACAGAGACACTCACAGCCACAGACCCGTTTTCTTCCAGCAGCGAAGATGAAGGAAAACCAAAAAGTGCAAAAGAAGCAGGGAAAACTCACCAAAAAAAGCCCCAACAAAGCACAAAAACATACACAACAAGATATACAGACACCACTAACGCAAACACTTGCCCAATAACATCAGCACCAAGAGCAACATCGACACCACCCCCACAATCCCCGAAACACAAACAACCTAAACAAACACAAGTACAAATAAACACACAAATACCTGAAATTGCAGACACCACACCTACAACAAACCAAGACATACCCGAAACAACAGCACCAAAGCCATCACCACCAGAGTCAACAAAACAAATAAAACCACACCTCTTAAATGTTAAAAACTTCGTGCTTGTCAGAAGGGCCAAGGATAAACTGATAGCCCTCTTAGCACGAAGCGAGGACATTCAAAGAGCGGGGGGGGGGGGGTTGAAATGATCACATTTTGCGTGCCAGAAGATTTGCTTCTGGTCCGAATGTAACTCGATTCCTTCAAAGAAATTCGGGAGAGTGTTACTCAGGACGTGGGAACCCCGAATGTGAAAACCACATCGAGACTTTTAAAGGGGTTTCCAAAAGAAACCCCACCAACCATGGAGGTCAAACCACCCGACCTTCTCAAAACCCGGGAGGTAAGTAAACCTTCCCTCTCTCTTTTAGCTTGCCAATATCGTCATATTAAGAGTAGGAAGTTTAAATGTTCGCGGCCTGGAGTCACTCTGGAAGCAGGGTCGCCTGCTCAACGACCACAGGTTGCTGGAAATGGATGTGATTGCCGTCAGCGAGACCAGAATGTTTGACACGCGCGCGCTAGCCCCCATTTTCGACTACTATCAGATCTTCGCATCTGTTAGCAGGCCGGGAATCGGAGGTGGGGTGACAGTGCTGTTTAAGAAAGGACTGGATCTCGAGGTAAGGTCGATATTCCGGGTCCCGGACGGTAAGTTGGTGGTCTTGGATCTGAGCAGTAGTGAAGGTCGGGCCTTTAGAATGCTGGCCGTCTACGCCCCTACAGGGGCCAGACCACTGGACTTCTTTAGGCGCCTGGAGACCTTTCTGCGTACGTTTCGCCCTTTACTGTTAGCGGGGGACTGGAATGGCATCTTAGACGCACGCTGGGAGTGTGTGGGGATAGCTGATAGGAGCGGGGGGTGCAAAAGCCTCAAGCACCTACTCAGCTAGTTCCAACTGTCTGACAGGTATCGACTAGATTTCCCCAATGTGCCAGTATTGACATAGACCAACCGAATAGGGTCATCTAGATCGTATATAGACAGGATCTTCATTAGGAAAATAGATAGAAATAGTGTAGGCTGCCCACTTTTTAAAACGGTCGCCTATTTAGATCACACATTTGTGATCTGTATGGTCGACCTAGATAAAACGCGTAGGTTGGGACCGGGTTACTGGAAGCTGAACATGTCATTTCCGGCACGTAAAGCTTACAGGGACCGAGTCAACAATTTAGTTATGCAAAAGTTGACAGGGGGGGATCATCAACAACAGATGGTGGGGGCTCTCAAAAGAGAGATTAGAGTAACTTCGATAGATTCAGCAAAGAACTAGCGTTAGAGAAAAATAGAAAGGAGGGGGAGCTGGTAGATAAGTTATTTGTAATGGCATTGCAACTGACGTGCTAGCGGCGAGAATGGCATTAGACCATTTCTTCAATGCGAAACACGAAGGTCGCATTGTCAGAGCTAAGGCGCGTGCGCTGAGAAACGAGGGAACCAAAGCTGTTCGATGGATCCGCGTGCCGGAGTCGCAGCGTGGTAATAAAAACCACAATTTGGTCTTTGGCGAACCGATACGGACACGAGTTAAGCGATTCCAAGCGGATGTGTGACCCCTTTCGCCAGCACGCACTTTGCTCGGTTGTTCGGGGAGAGTGGCGAGTCAGAGAGAGTAGCAGATTTCAGTCCCTACCTTGACGGCTTGCCGCGCATCTCGACGGTCGACGCTGAGCGCTGCGAAAGGCCGATTACTTCACCCGAAATTCAGGACGCCCTTGTCGGTTTGGATGGCCTGCCCTAAGAGCTTTACGTAAATATGCCAGATTTGTTCTCCGATCTCCTCGAAGCACTCTACTACAACTGGCAACAGAATGGTAGTATTCCCAATTCTGTGACCAGGAGAGTAGTGACGATGATAAGGAAATACGAGAACAAGAGGGATACATTAGACAACTTCAGGCCCATAACTCTGCTCAACACAGAGTTTAAGATTTTGGCCAAGGTGTTAGCAAAGAGATTGGCGCTTGTCGACGTGGATTTGGTTGGGGAGGCGCAAACTTGCGCAATCCCAGCCAGGTCCATACACGAGAATCTCCACCTCATGCGATACATCATAGAGAGAGTAGGGTGTAAACGGGGCTTCGGTGGGGCTCTGATCAATTTAGATCAATCGAAAGCATTCGATAGGGTCGACCATCAAGTTTGTCCTCAAAGCAGCTGGCTTCGGCCCTGTCTTCAGGGATGCACACGCTCAGTGGTCAAGGTTAATGGCCACCTCTCGGAACCATTTCGGCTCTCCCGATCGGTCCGCCAAGGCTGCCCTCTCTCTTCCCTTCTGCACGTATTGACTCTCGAGCCTTTACTGCGGAAACTGGAAATGTTGCAGGGTATCCCGTTCGAACCGGGACGTGGAAAGGCGGTGTTGGCTTATACGGACCACATCACCGTGATGGTGTCGAACACCTCAGAAATAGAGGTGGTCGGCACCTTATTGAAGGAATATGAAAGGTTGACAGGAGCCAAACTTAACCCGGAAAAGTCGATGGGCTTGCAGCTCGGAACCTGGATAGGCAAGCCCATGCCGTCCAACGGCGTCGTGGGGTGCTGGACGGACGGACCGATAAAGTTGCTCGGGGTTTGGTTCGGACCAGACCTCCAGGTGGAAGAGAATTGGGACGAGGTAACGAGCAGAGTAGCCAGTCTCACCCAAAAATGGGCTGAGATGAAGCTATCACTGAAAGGTCGCGCGGAGGTGGCGAATGCGTATATCGCGTCCGTCATCTACTACCGCCTGACCGTCGTGCCTTGCCCGCGTCCGCGCCTCGTCAAGTTGGAACGGTTCCTCTTCAAATTCTTGTGGAGGGGACAAGTTCCGTTGGTGAGGCGGTCCATCTGCTGCCAGCACCCTCTACGCGAAGGGCTGGGCATGTCGTGGCTAATGATGCGCAGACATGCGTTGAGGCAACGACATCTCCAGATATTCTGCCTAAACGGTGAACAGGTGTGGTCGCCGTTTATCAGACGGGACTTTCCGCAGCTCATTTCTTTGACTGAGCTGCAGTCCTGGGTCAAGAAGAGACCCAGACTGGGTCACTGGCACCTGGAATGTTGCCAGCTACTCACTGCCCTCTACTATGCGAACAATGCGATCAGTGGAACTTCCACTCTCGAGTTCTATAGAGGATTAGTGGTGGGAAAGTGCGATGACGCACTCGGAGAAGCCTTGGGCCTCGACGAGGTTGAGCTGACCCGTCTGTAGCGGAGGATTTTGAGCCGGGGACGATGGACAATTTCCAGAAATACCTTGTTTGGCAGTGCTACCCGGGGTCACTGCCGGTTCGGGATAAAATCTACAGGCACGGAAGTGATGTCAGACGGACCTGCCCAAGATGCGCACAGAACGACGAAACCGTTCTGCCCGCACTTGTCCAATGTCCGTGCATTACTGACTTGTAGATTTATGTCGAACAACTACTGTCGCGTGTGGAACGAATCCGGCTTTCGGCCGAGTCCATAGTAAAGATCGACTCGCCGCCTTCCTTAGGTCAGGAAGAGCAGGAAATTTTCCTCTGTCTGGTGGCAGTTGCGAAAGATGTTATATGGTGGACACTTGTGTCTTCGGCCAATCCCTCATGAACTTATTCAAGTTTCGCCTGGAAAGGATGGTGAGGGTGGAGAGAGAAGTGCTACCCCCAGTATATATGCTAAAAGGTGGGTTAATGTGGCGAGAATGGCCCGTGTTAATGGGCCTACTCTGACCATACGCCTATAGGCTAGCTAACTTGAGGAGAGAGGTGCTCTCCCTGGGTGCCCCAGAAGCGCATGGTGGTTCAGGATTGGTGGGGTACCCGAGTCACCCCAGGGTCGTCCAGCCCCTATGGGCGAATATATTTTGTTATATTTATGCATAGTTTATTTTATATTTTTTATATCTTCATTGTTAAATTAGTCATGCCATTGTGCACTTTTACTCGACCTTATTGTAAACCGCCACTGTCCCTGTTTTTGTATTGTCACCTACATGTCGGCCCTTGTGGCTAATGAATGAAATCATTATTTTTATTATTATTATTATTATTATTCTTTGAGTCTCAGTCATTGATGTTAGTTAACTGGAAAGTTTGTTGAATATGAATATCAAGCCACTACCTGCAGCCTCAGATATTCAGGACGTATCGGAGGGTTCTTGCTGTTCCCAGCAAGCATGCCTTTTGAAGTGTTCCAAAAAGCGGGGCGGGGCCAACTTTCTTTAACCATCCGTGGAAACTCTTTGAGATAGTACCTAGTGCGCCTATGACAATCGGGACCACATTGACTTCATGGGAGTTCCAAATCCTTTTTACCTCCCACTTTAAGTCCTGGTATCGGTTAATTTTCTCCCTCTCCTTCTCTTGCACTCTCGTGTCGAATGGGCAGGCCACATCCACAATCAGGCACGATCTTTTCTCCTTGTCCAAAGCCATCAGGTCAGGTCTATTGTGTTCCAGTTTCTTGTCCGTCTGTATCCTAAAATCCCACAGCACCTTCACCTGATCGTTTTCTATCACCGACTCTGGTTTATGCTCATACCACTTCTCAGAATGTGGTAAATTGTTTACTTTGCATAGGTGCCAGTGGATCACCCTGCCCATCACATTATGTCTCCAGCCTTTATAGTGAGTCTGGGCTTGGTGTTGACACTCGGATACAATGTGAGCCACAGTCTCCTCTCTCTCTCTCAACAGATCCTACACAGTGGGCTAGCCTCCTCCTTGTAAATATGGTGTTTCAGCCACTTCGTTTTGAGGGCCTGCTCTTGCGCAGCCATTAGCATTCCTTCTGTAGCCTTTTTAAGGTCTCCTTTGTTCAACCAGTTCCATGTCTGTGGATCTCTAAATTCAGTTTTCTCAAAGAAGGTACTATGAAGGGATTTTCGCTGAAGGCTGCTCATTCTCCTTGATGTTATTTCCTCCTTGGACATCCCCTGGCCTATTGTCCCCTCCTTCAGTACAGTTCTGAGCATTGGCTCCTTACTATCAGCCACGTATTTGTGTAGGTTGCTTTTCTCCATCTGAACACAGTCCTCTATGCTGATAAGACCTCTTCCACCCTCAGATCTCCTTAGGTAGAGTCTATCGACATCACTCCTCTTGTGGAACATGTTGTAGATAGTCAAGCTTCCTAGTCTTCCTATCCATTTCTTTTTGTTCAGTAACATTCCATCTCAGAATTCCCGCACTGTACCTAATAATAGACACAGCTCGGGAATTTACTGCGCTTATGGCATTTCTGCTGTTCAGATGTGACTTCAATACGCTCCTTACTCTCCGAATGTATTCAGTTCTTAACAATTCCTTTATTTTTTTTGTTCTTTATGCCATCAGCCTCCAGAACGCCCAAATACTTGTTTCCTTCCTCAGAGTCAATTTCCTTTATCATCTCACCTGTTGGTATCTGGATTCCGTTACTTCTGCTCAACCTACCCCTCCTCATCACAATGACTCCACACTTACTAATACAAAACTGCATACATATATCACTGCTGAAAATACGGACAGTGTCAACAAGCACATCCAACTCCTTCTCACTCTTCCCGAAGAGCATATGATCGTCCATGAAGAGGAGGTGATTGATGGTAAGCTCTCCCTTTCCCAACTTGTATCCTGCTCTCACTTTTCGCAGCATAATGGTCAGGGGCATCAGGGCAAGGACAAAGAACCGAGGGGACAGGCTATCTCCCTGGAAGATACCTCTCTTGATCTTCACGCTTCCCAAGGATTCTCCAGTTGATGTCAACTCTGTTTCCCAGGACCTCATACTCCTGCCCAGCAACTGTCTGATGTTATCTGCCACCTTGAAGATCTCCAGGCTGTTGGTGATCCAATAATGAGGCACCATGTCAAATGCCTTTCTGTAGTCTATCCATCCCATGGCAAGATCAGTGTGTCTCTTCCTGCAATTCCCCATTACCATCTTATCAATAAGTAACTGGTCCTTTGTACCACGTGACTTCTTTCGGCATCCTTTCTGTTCGTCCGGTAACAAGTTGTTTGTGGGGAGGTGATGGTAGATTTCCTCAGACACAATACTCGTCAACAGTTTCCACATTACGGACAGACATGTGATAGGTCTATAGTTGGTAACATCATTACCCTTGATTCGGTCTTTCATTATCAGAACTGTGGTACCTTTTGTCAACCACTCTGGTACCTCACCTGACATCAAGCAGTCATTGAACATGGTTGTCAGCTTCGGGTGGAGGGATGTTACATTTTTAATCCAATACCACAGCACACCATCTGGGCCTGGTGATCTCCAGTTGCTTAGTTTTTTGGCCTGCCCCTTAAGAGTTTCAACTGTGATACTCAAATCAGTTTGTTGGTGTGCCTGCTCACCGATCTCCCTATATACTGTCTCAATACACCCTGCCTGGTCATTATGTCTAACATCCTGCTCCCATATTCCTCTCCAGAATGTTTTAGTTTGTTCCGCCTCAGGGATCAAGTCGTTGCCTCTTTCTTTCCCCGCAAGCTGTACAAACAGCATCTTCTGGTTATTATTATTATTATTATTATTATTATTATTGAATGCTATGGTTGACGGAGGCTCGGCTCTGTAAGGTATTGTAAATTTTGAACACTATAACAATTGTAAATTGTTTAAAACTTTAACGAACTTGTAGACAAAAACACCCTCCTCCTCGTGAGAGGGGTCTTTCTGCCCGTTATTTGGCCCTTCCGGGTTAAATAACTGCTTATTGGCGTTTTGTACCCAATATTTATTTTAAACAAAAAAAAAAACAACATGGCTACGAAAAAGAAATTTCATAGGTCACTCCCACTCATTCCGTCTTCTTCTTCCTCAATCATCACTACAGCAGAGAGAAGATTGTCTCTCTCCCTCCCTTATATAAATGTGTCTCTCTCCCTCCCTTCTCTTTCGCAAGCGACGAAAGAAAAGAAAAGTCTCGTGCAAAGCGTGCAAGATTTCTCCACGACGACGACGACAGCGACGAAAGAGGTGTGCGGGAAATACGAAAACCCAGTTCATTCGTCTGACGTCAGGAATAATAGCAGTAGCAGCCGTAATAACAACAGCAATAGTGACAATGAAAACAAAAGTAGCAGCCGCAACAGCATCACCAGCAGCATAAACAACAACAGCATTAGCAGCAGCAACACCAACAACAACCACAGCAACAGCGGCGGAGGTAGTAGTCGTAGTACCTGCAGCAACAACAAAAGTAACAGCAGCTCTGACGACAACAACAACAACAGCAAAGAAAAACCAATCTCATTTGCAGGTATTGCGAAAAACTTGGAAACAATCCTCATAACAAATGAGGAATTAGAGGAAGCGAAGAAGATGGTGACAAAGACTGGACACCGAGCAATCTGCAAGGCAGCAGAAAAAATTTTCGAAACCCAACAGCACTGTACGGTCACGTACCATACAGCAAGTACAAAATCCCGTAGGGTGGAAAGAGCCACAGAGGCTCAAATACGAAAAGCCTTGGGGTCTGTGTGGCAGCGGAATACGCACATAACCCGAGGCAAAAAATATGCCACCGTAGACGTACTTTTTGCCACACCCCAGGAGGCAAAGGCCCGATCCGTAGTGACCCTAAGGAGCGAGGAAATGGTGTTTGTGCCCTCCTACTGCGGGCAAAAAATTGTGAGGGTCAAACTGACCCCCCCCCCCCCCCCCGGGATGGCCCCTTCTTGGCTGGCCGCGTCTGTCCTCGTCGGAATCGAGGACAAAACAACTGTACTACAAGTACAAAAAAAAGTAAGAGAAGATTGGGTCGGCACCTCCATTGAGATGCTAATCCAAACCAACCAGGAGTGCATCGAAGCTATCTCGGATGTGATAGACTTCGATAACGGCACTCAACTGCCCATAAGTTTTGAGGGAAAACGCCCGAAATGCTTTCGCTGTGGATCGAAGACTCACCTCAGGGCCTTCTGCAACGAGAAGACCCTGAGAAAGGAGAAAACCCCCCTCCTTCCGAAACCGGCTCCACGGCTACCAGCAAGAGGACAAGCGGCAACCAGGAACGATAGGTCCGTGGCACCCATACCCACGCCACGGAAATCAAAAACAGCAGCAGCAGTGGAAATATTAACAACAACAACAGCAATACCAAATGCAGCTGCAACAGAGACTCCAGTGCAAACATCACCAACAACAACAAGTGAAAGAGTGGAGCTGGTACCCCTCCCCGACCTCACAGAATCAGACATGGAGTGTGAGGTGGGAGAGGGATGGCAAAAGGTCGTAAGAAGGCACAAACGCAGAAGCAGCGCATCGTCGCCTTTGAAAAGGGAGGAAAGAAATGAGAAAAGGGTAAAGTCTACTGCAAAGAGACCCACAGCAGCAACACCACCAACACCATCACCACCCACACTAGCACCACCATCACCACCGGCGACAACCCCACCACCAACAACACCTTCAACACCACCACCACAAGCACCAACATCGCAAACACAACAACAAAACACACACACCCAGCAACAACGACAAGAAAATAGCAGAACCACACCCCACCCCCAGAAAAACAAATGCACGGCAATAAATACACACAACAAGAAACTAATGACTTACGGAATTGAACACACAGACATTTCACAATACGACTACATAATGCCAGGACCAATCAAAACGCCAACTAACATAAGACTGCTAAAAATAGCACAGACGCAATACACAAACATTAAAACGAAATTCCCCAACGCAGTTGGTGATTTCAGGGAGCTAGGAGGAACTATCAATCGAAGAGTATATTCAGACATTCTCATAGAAGAGCCGACGACCAGCCGAAGGGACGATTCAACGTCCCTTCACCAGACGATCAAGTGAAAAGGGATGTAAAAACCATCCCTCCTCTACGAAAAGTACGGTAAGTGGTCTTTCTCATCTTTTCCACTCTATTTTAAACATGACCTCACTCAGAATAGGCAGCATAAATGCGCGTGGCATGGGGTCGTCATGGAAGCAGGGTCACCTGCTCAACGACCTCAGGTCACTAAACATAGATGTAGTGGCCATCAGCGAGGCCAGAATCTCCGAAGCACGGGCCTTCGCACCGATCTTCGGCGGCTACGATGTGTACGCATCTCCCAGCCGTCCTGGATCGGGGAGCGGAGTTGCTGTGCTTTTTCGGAGAGGTTTGGATCTCGCCATACGGGCCATCTTCCTGGACCCAGAGGGTAAGCTGGTGGTGCTGGACGTGACCAGCGGAGACGGGCAAGATTTCAGGATAGTGGCCGTCTATGCCCCAACAGGAGCAGGGCGGCCTCATTTCTTCCGGCGTCTGGAGACCTTTCTTGGAACGTCCCGCTCTTTTGTGTTAGTGGGCGACTGGAACGGGATCTTAGATGCACGCTGGGACTGTGTGGGATTAGCGGATAGGGGTGGAGGGTGCAAGAGCCTCACCAACCTGCTCAGGCGTTTTGAACTGTCTGACAGGTACCGATTGGATTTCCCGAATGTGCCAATGTGGACTTGGACAAATCGCATAGGGTCATCCAGATCATATCTAGATAGAGTATTTTGTAGGGAAATAGATAGGTCTAGCATAGGCTGTCCACAATTCAAGATAGTCAGCTACACGGACCACAAATTCGTAATCTGTGTGCTTGACTTAGATAGGCTTCATAGACGAGGACCCGGCTACTGGAAGCTAAACGCGTCCTGACCAGCGCGCAAGGCCTACAGAGACCGGATTAGCGAACTAGTTAAGCGGGCGTTGACGGGGGCCATCGTCAACAACAAGTGGTGGATGGTCTGAAAAGAGCGATTAGAATAGAATCCATTAGGTTTAGTAAGGCTTTAGCAATAGAGAAAAATAGAGCAGAGGGAGAACTAGTTAGAAAATTAGACGAGGTGCTTAGCAAAGGCATTGCGACCGACGTGCTTGCGGCGAAATTGGCCCTTGACCAATTCTTCAATGCAAAGCACGAAGGCTGCGTTGTCAGAGCAAGGGTGCGTGCTCTCAGACACGAGGGGACGAAACCCGTTCAATGAGCCCGAGTGGCGGAGGCGCGTCGTGGCCACAAAGCCACGATCCGGTGTTTGGTGGACCACGACGGGCGCATGCTATTCGATCCCGGGCAAATGTGTGAAGCTTTTCAGCGACACTTCGCTCAGCTGTTCGGGGGCAGCGGTGGGCCGGGTCGAGGGATGGACTTTAGTGTCTACCTTGACGGACTGCCGCGGCCCTCGGCCAATTGAGGCGAAGTGTTGCGAAAAGCGGATAACAGCCACTGAAGTAAGGGAGGCAATGACTGGCTGCACAAGGGGAAAATCGCCTGGTTTGGATGGTATGCCCTATGAACTTTACGTACAGATCCCAGACTTGTTCGGAGGCCTCTTGGCGGACGTCTACTGCAACTGGCAACAGAACGGGAGAATTCCCAGTTCTGTGAGCCGAGGAGCGGTGGCACTGCTGAGAAAGGATCCGAACAAGGGGGATAACATAGATAATTTCCGGCCCATTACTCTGCTAAACACAGAGTTCAAGATTTTGGCCAAGGTGCTAGCAAAGAGGTTGGGCTTGTCGTTGGTGGTCTGGTGGGAGAAGCGCAGACATGCGCCATTCCCGACAGATCCATCCACGACAACCTCCACCTCATGCGATACATCGTAGAGAGAGTAGCTAAGGAACCTGGCACGGGTGGTTCCTTGATCAATTTAGATCAGTCGAAAGCTTTCGATAGGGTCGACCATCGTTACCTAGCGGCAGTCCTGGGGGCGGCTGGCTTTGGGCCCGTCTTCAGAGGCTGGATCGCTGCCATGCACAGCGACATCTGCTCTGTGGTGAGAGTGAACGGCCACCTGTCGGAACCGTTCAACATCATGCGCTTGGTCCGCCAAGGATGTCCCCTCTCGTCCCTCTTGTACGTATTGACTCTCGAGCCATTACTGCACAAACTGGAGACGTTGAGGGGCGTCCCGCGCGAACTAGGATGCGGAAGATCCGTGTCAGCATATGCGGACGATGTCACCGTAGTGGTGTCGAACGCCAAACACATCGAGGCGATCGGCACTACACTAAGTGAATACGAAGCGTTGACAGGAGCAATGATCAACCAGGAAAAGTCAGTGGGCCTGCAGCTCGGCACCTGGAGAGGCAGGTCCATGCCGTCCAACAGCGTCGTCGGACGCTGGACGGACGGACCGGTTAAATTGCTAGGGGTCTGGTTCTGTTCGGACCTCCAGACGGACAAAAACTGGGACGAGGTGACGAGCAGGGTGGCTTCTCTCACCCAGAAATGGGCGGAGAGGAAGCTATCCCTGAAAGGTCGAGCGGAGGTGGCTAATGCGTACATCGCGTCTGTCATCTGCTACCGCCTGACCGTCGTACCTTGTCCTAAGCCTCGCCTGACTGCGCTGGAGCGTTTGCTCTTTCGCTTTTTGTGGAAGGGACGCGCTCCGATGGTCAGGCGGTCCATCTGTTGTCAACATCCGCTACGTGGAGGGCTGGGCATGCCGTGGCTGATGATGCGCAGGCACGCGCTCAGGCTACGACATCTCCACCTCTTCCTCGACGGTGATCAGGTGTGGTCGCCGTTTGCTAGACGCGTATTTCTCCAGCTCGTTTCCTTGACGGAGCTGCAGTCCTGGGTCAAGCGAAGACCGAGAGGGAGCGCCTGGAGACTGGAATGTCTTCAGGCGCTCACAGCCCTCGACCAATCGGGCAATGTGATCGGTGGAAACTCCACCTCGGCGTTCTATAGAGGATTAGTGGAGGGGAAGATCGACGACGTACTTGGGGGAACTCTAGGCGTCGACGAAAATCAACTAGCCAATCTCTTCGGAAGAACTTTCGGGCCAGGGCCTATGGACAACTTCCAGAAATCTCTGGCCTGGCAGTGCTACCGAGGAGCCTTGCCAGTTCGGGATAAACTCTACAGGCATGGAGGTGCCGTCAACCGGGCATGTCCGAGATGCGCGCAGGGCGACGAAACCATCCTGCACGCACTCGTCCAGTGTCCGAAAATTGCTGACTTGTGGGTTTATGTCGAACACCTGCTGTCGCGTTTAGGACGGATCCGGCTATCATCTGAGTCCATCGTGAGGATTGCCCTGCCCTCCTCCTTTAGCCGGGAAGGGCAGGCAGTTTTTATCTGTCTGGTGGCCATGGCGAAAGAGATAGTATGGTGGACACGTTTGAAAGGGCTGAAGACGAGCACTTACCTCTTCGGTGATGCTCTGATTGACTTTTTCAAATTTCATTTGAAAAGGAAAATCAGAGTAGAGAGGGAAGTGCTCTCTTCCCAGCATTTTGTTGAAAGATGGGTGAGAGAAGCAAGAATGGCCCGAGTGAATGGGCCTACTCTGAGTATATATCTGTAAATTAAAGGTGGAAAACTGGGAGAGGGCACTTGCCTTGGTGGTCAGGGTCATTGTGGCTTTTTACTGGGCTTTCTCCACAAATGTCCCTCCGAAGTCTCCCCCCTATTGGGGAATTTTTCATTGTTATTTTTTGTTACATCCTCTGTTTTTGTTTTTTACACGCAGAAATGCCCATTTGTACCGTCCTGTATTGTCCTGCACTGTCCTTAATGTCTACTTTATGTAAACCCTTGTGGTTAATAAAGAAATCATTATTATTATTATTATTATTATTATTATTATTATTATTATTATCATTATTATTATGTGTATGCATTTGTGTGTTTGTGAGTGTCTAGGGTGTGTGTGTGAATTGTCTACCTTAATTGTATCAATAAACACTCACTTCCTAGGTATCATACACCAATATGTTTCTATTTTGCTCATATCTATCATCTTTTCTATCCTGTGCTCATTTCTCTATAGCTTTACTTACATCAGATTTGTGGAATCACATCTTTAGACATATACGTTGCAGATTCAGATTTTTTTAATTCTATATTTGCCACCGTGCCGCCAAACTTCCTGTATCGTTAAGATGAGTCGCATTAAAAATATCAGATTTATGTAAACAAGTAAATCGCTCGTAAAACCCATAAGGAAACTCCCAAAACAAATAACAAATGTTTAAATGAAAAATATACAGTAATGAGAAGATTATTTCGATTTGGCCGTTAGTTATTCTTATTAGTAGACTTCAAAATAATTTATCACTGTTAGAAAATATCCATTTTTTTTATTTATATTCCATGGCCTGCAAAGTGTTTGAGAAATCGTTCAACAAAACAAAATTTATTCAAAATTCATTTGTAATCCAATAACAAGCCGTACCATCTAACAATCTAATTTGTCTATTCAGATTCAAATTGTCTCCAACTCTGTTTCATCCCACGTACACGCACACAATGTATGTATATATGAATGGTGTATTTCTGTATATATGTCTCTCTCTCTCTCTCTCTCTCTCTCTCTCTCTCTCTCTCTCTCTCTCTCTCACACACACACACAGACACACACATACTCTCTATCTCTATCTCTCTCTCGCTCTCGTTCATTCCTTCTAACTTTCATTATATATATATAATTGGGCGGTGAATTGGCAGTTTCGGTAGAGGGTCGGATATGCTTTCCATCATAGTTACATGCCTTTACTGTCAGAGTTCAATTCCTGCCAAGGTTAACTTTGCCTTTCATCCTTACGGGTTCGATAAAATAAAGTACCAGTAATGTACTGGAATAATTGCTGGCCTTGTGCCAAACGTAGAAACATTATATATATATAATATAATGTATATATATAATTGTTTCTACGTTTGGCACAAGGCCAGCAATTATCCCAGTTATTACAGGTATTTTATTTTATCGACCCCGTAAGGATGAAAAGCAAAGTTAACCTCGGCGGGATTTGAACTATATATAATACTAGCAGTAAAGCCCGGCGTTGCTCGGGGTCGCTCAGTAGCTGTGTTAAAGTTACAATGTTAAGTTTCTTTTTTGGCTTAAAGTCTGTCTGCACGACTGTCTGTCTGCACGCCTAACGAAATTTACAGATACATATATTTTAAATAAACTTATATAATTTTTGCTTTTTTTTACGAAATATTTGCTTCTTTTACGTAGTCTTTAAATAGACTTGTTTTCAAGTAAAAATATTGTTTTAAAAGGCTTTTAAATGGAAATGAAGCAAAACGGAAGCTTAGTGTTCGAACTGATGAATTTTGCAGGTCAACATTTTGCTGGCTCGACAACTGTTCGTGTATTGTGTTAATGTCATTTTAAACGCTGAGAAAGCCAGCGTAATTTTTTTTATTTTTTCACGCAGAAAATGTAAACAGAACGTAAGACGCTCAATGTAAACAGAACAAAGGGAAATAACTCGTCACTTACGCTCAAAAATCGATACATTAGATTCGATTTCGTCACATAGGGTGGGTCAATTTGAAATTTTTTTTTTCCGATGTCTTCGCTAGGGCTCAATGTACAAGTACAGCAATTTCGGTGCAATTCCGTCAGAGATTCTATGAGGAGATGTGTGCCAAATATCGATAGACAGACAGACAACCACAGCTTTATATATATAGATGACATAATCAAAAACAAGAAGTTATTTGAAAATTTATTTGACCGATGGTTCCGCCGGACCTTCATCTATAAGTGTAGCAATTTCACCGAAATTTGAACGTACGGTTTAAGAGGAGATGTGTGCCGAAGGTTTTAGTAGACAGACAGACAACCTCAGTTTTATATATATAGATGACATAATCAAAAAGAAGAAGTTATTTGAAAATGTAATTGACCGATGGTTCCGCCGGACCTTCATCTATAAGTGTAGCAATTTCACCGAAAATTGAACGTACGGTTTAAGAGGAGATGTGTGCCGAAGATTTTAGTAGTCAGACAGACAACCTCAGTTTTATATATATAGATGACATAATCAAAAAGAAGAAGTTATTTGAAAATTTATTTGACCGATGGTTCCGCCGGACCTTCATCTATAAGTGTAGCAATTACACCGAAATTTGAACGTACGGTTTAAGAGGAGATGTGTGCCGAAGGTTTTAGTAGACAGACAGACAACCTCAGTTTTATATATATAGATGACATAATCAAAAACAAGAAGTTATTTGAAAATTTATTTGACCGATGGTTCCGCCGGACCTTCATCTATAAGTGTAGCAATTTCACCGAAATTTGAACGTACGGTTTAAGAGGAGATGTGTGCCGAAGGTTTTAGTAGACAGACAGACAACCTCAGTTTTATATATATAGATGACATAATCAAAAAGAAGAAGTTATTTGAAAATTTAATTGACCGATGCTTCCGCCGGACCTTCATCTATAAGTGTAGCAATTTCACCGAAATTTGAACGTACGGTTTAAGAGGAGATGTGTGCCGAAGGTTTTAGTAGACAGACAGACAACCTCAATTTTATATATATAGACTAGCAGTAAAGCCCGGCGTTGCTCGGGGTCTCTCAGTAGCTGTGTTAAAGTTACAATGTTAAGTTTCTTTCTTGGCTTAAAAACTGTAGTGTCTACTGTGCAGACTTGCATGTGGTGTTTTTGATTAATATTCCCTCAACCAACAATATGCCTTATGAAGTTAAGAAAACATAACGATAACCCGAATGTTATAACAAAAGAGGATGCTGGGGATAGAAACTGCACTGGTTATTTATTAACAAAGATCGAAAATGTAAACACTGCAACGCAGAGAAAAACATTAGCGTAACCAAATTATCAGTTATGTCTGTCTGCACGCCTATATCACCTCTCTGCACGACTGTCTGTCTGCACGCCTATATCACCTCTCTGCACGACTGTCTGTCTGCACGACTGTCTGTCTGCACGACTGTCTGTCTGCACGACTGTCTGTCTGCACGCCTAACGACGAAATATTTGCTTGTTTTACGTAGTCTTTAAATAGACTTGTTTTCAAGTAAAAATATTGTTTTAAAATGCTTTTAAATGGAAATGAAGCAAAACGGAAGCTTAGTGTTCGAACTGATGAATTTTGCATGTCAATATTTTGCTGGCTCGACAACGTTAATGTCATTTTAAGCACTGAGAAAGCCAGCGTAATTTTTTACGTAAGACGCTCAATGTAAACAGAACAAAGGGAAATAACTGATAACTTACGCTCAAAAATCGATACATTATATTCGATTTCGTCACATAGGGTGGGTCAATTTGAAATATTTTTTTTCCGATGTCTTCGCTAGGGCTCAATGTATAAGTATAGCAATTTCGGTGCAATTCCATCAGAGATTCTAAGAGGAGATGTGTGCCAAAAATCGATAGACAGACAGACAACCACAGTTTTATATATATGGGTGACATAATCAAAAACAAGAACTTATTTGAAAATTTATTTGACCGATGGTTCCGCCGGACCTTCATCTTTAAGTGTAGCAATTTCACCGAAATTTGAACGTACGGTTTAAGAGGAGATGTGTGCCGAAGGTTTTAGTAGACAGACAGACAACCTCAGTTTTATATATATAGATGACATAATCAAAAACAAGAAGTTATTTGAAAATTTATTTGACCGATGGTTCCGCCGGACCTTCATCTATAAGTGTAGCAATTTCACCGAAATTTGAACGTACGGTTTAAGAGGAGATGTGTGCCGAAGGTTTTAGTAGACAGACAGACAACCTCAGTTTTATATATATAGAAGATGACATAATCAAAAACAAGAACTTATTTGAAAATTTATTTGACCGATGGTTCCGCCGGACCTTCATCTATAAGTGTAGTAAATAAATACCTCTATAACTATATAACACACGTACAAATCCAAAGATATGATGAACCGAGACTAGACCATTTCTTTCAACAAATTTTTTTTGGTGAAACATATCTTTGGATTTGTACGTGTGTTATATAGTTATAGAGGTATTTATTTACGCTTTAATTTATATTTTTAATTATCGTGTCTATAGTCTGCCTTTCATAGGTTATAGATTCCATACACTGGTGGTTTTTTCCCTGTATTATTGATAGCGCACTATATATCTCTCTCTGGTGTGTTACCTTCTCAACATATTATATTTTAAAGGGCTCAGGATCTCTTCCCCTTTGAGCACATTATTTACAGGGAATAACGACGGCCTATGCCTCCGTTAATTTATCGTGATATTTCGCTCCTAATAAGAGTCTTTCCTATCTCTGTTTGGTTGAGCACACTTCTCTGAGTGGCTTTGGGCTGCTCTTTCTAGCAGTTCGTCTCTCAGAGGCCACTGGTTCACTGCCCTTAAAGACGCTGTGACTTCTCTCTCCCACGTGTAGCTGGACAGTCAATTGTAAAATTCTCTTAGTGTTGTCTGAAATGTATGGCCTTACACACGCTGATGAACCGAGACTAGACCATTTCTTTCAACAAATTTTTTTGGTGAAACATATCTTTGGATTTGTACGTGTGTTATATAGTTATAGAGGTATTTATTTACGCTTTAATTTATATTTTTAATTATCGTGTCTATAGTCTGCCTTTCATAGGTTATAGATTCCATACACTGGTGGTTTTTTCCCTGTATTATTGATAGCGCACTATATATCTCTCTCTGGTGTGTTACCTTCTCAACATATTATATTTTAAAGGGCTCAGGATCTCTTCCCCTTTGAGCACATTATTTACAGGGAATAACGACGGCCTATGCCTCCGTTAATTTATCGTGATATTTCGCTCCTAATAAGAGTCTTTCCTATCTCTGTTTGGTTGAGCACACTTCTCTGAGTGGCTTTGGGCTGCCCTTTCTAGCAGTTCGTCTCTCAGAGGCCACTGGTTCACTGCCCTTAAACACGCTGTGACTTCTCTCTCCCACGTATAGCTGGACAGTCAATTGTAAAATTCTCTTAGTGTTGTCTGAAATGTATGGCCTTACACACGCTGATGAACCGAGACTAGACCATTTCTTTCAACAAATTTTTTTGGTGAAACATATCTTTGGATTTGTACGTGTGTTATATAGTTATAGAGGTATTTATTTACGCTTTAATTTATATTTTTAATTATCGTGTCTATAGTCTGCCTTTCATAGGTTATAGATTCCATACACTGGTGGTTTTTTCCCTGTATTATTGATAGCGCACTATATATCTCTCTCTGGTGTGTTACCTTCTCAACATATTATATTTTAAAGGGCTCAGGATCTCTTCCCCTTTGAGCACATTATTTACAGGGTATAACGACGGCCTATGTCTCCGTTAATTTATCGTGGTATATATATATATATATATATATATAGAGAGAGAGAGAGAGAGTGAGTGAGATCCAACATTTCAAAAAACTTACATACATTTATACATTGAACAGTAGAATCACGTATCTACTGAATTCCACATTCATACATATATATAAATATATATATATGTCCTTCCTGTTCCTGTAACCATACACATCCCGAGCTGAAGATCCGCGAAGGTGAAACAATTGTTCTCGGTATGGAGAACTAACTGTTGTGTAACCACTTATATATATATATATATATATATATATTAGGTATAGGATTATCCAAGATGTAGTAATGGTTAATTACTACACTGGATATGGTTGACGTACGGTGAGAGGTTACTCTACGAGTTATGGAAGAATTGTTGAAGAAACTTAGTTCCTGATCCTTCTGTATTCCAGAGTGTATATAAAGAATGAATAATAACAGGTAGACATCATAAAAGGTAATTTATTCCGTGTGCTTACAAATGTTTCCACGGTGGTACTACAGCCTAGTTATGCTATGTGCAAATTTACAAGTATTTGCAGAACTCAAATATCCAATGCTGTGACCACTGTATCCTCAGAGCAGAATGAGGATACAGTGGTCACAGCATTGGATTTTTTAGTTCTGCAAATATTTGTAAATTTGCACATAGCATAACTAGGCTGTAGTACCACCGTGGAAACATTTGTAAGCACACGGAATAAATTACCTTTTATGATGTCTACTTGTTATTATTCATTCTTTATTTATATATATATATATATATATATATATATATATATATATATATATATATATATATATATATATATATATATATAAAGGTTTACATATACATAAAGTCATAGATATATATGTTGCAACCGGTCACGTTGTGGCTCAATGAAGAATTAATAAATTAAATAATCAGAGCAATATATCTTATATATATATTTAGGTTATTTGTCGGAAATTTCTTCATAGGAGCCTTTATTCTTATAGCTTGGTCTAATTGATTTTTGATATGGTTAATTATGCTAATTGGGAGAGGAAATGGTATATATTTTATCTAATAATTCTAATGACATGATTTATGATATATATATATATATATATATATATATATATATATATATATATATATATATATATATATATAAATGTATACTAGCATTAAAGCCCGGCGTTGCTCGGGGTCAGCAAGTTACCAAAGTTAGGTTGCACCACCCATTTTATGGCAGCACTTTTTTGTCAGGCACTGGGTGAATGAATTGCAGACCAGGACTGCCGAACCAGGAGCTGCACCAGCAGTGACAATTGTAGTTTCGCCTATGGATATTATCTCTGTGCAAAGAAGTGTTAAAATTTATTGTTTCACAGTACTTGTGCAACACGCGCGTAGAAGATGTCAGCCGAACAACAGAGCTGCGATGGAGTTGTTCTGCATGGTTGTCTAATGTGTGTTTTCTAAATTTAAGACAGTAGGGAGGGTTGTGATATGGGGAGAGTTAGCTGCTGTTTCTAGCAGGTTTAGTGACCTATAGAGGATATGTTTTCTAAATTTAAGACAGTAGGGAGTGGTGTGATATGGGGGAGAGTTAGCTGCTGTTTCTAGCAGGTTTAGTAACCTCAGAGAGTATATTATTGTGTATAGTAAATGAACTGATACTTCTTTCTTCCACGTTCGTTCATAGATGTTTTAAAAAAGATTTATCGCTATTTTTGTTGTTGTTGAATAAATTTATCTGTTGCTTTTTAATAATTGTTGTTTGGTATGAAATGTAATAAGTTCTCTTTGTCATTGAAGTAAATAAATGTTTGACCGTTCCACACTCAAAAACAAAAGTTCCCCCTCTCTCTCTCTCTCTCTCTCACTCTCTCTCTTAAAGTTTGTAAGTTTAATCGTATATAAGAGAAAGTTGCTGCATGTATGTAGTTTCATCGAATTTTAAGGGAAGTAGAGAGAGTAAATCTGATTGTATTAGAGGGTTAAAGCGTTATGTATTTAGTTTTATCGATTATGTCCGTAATTGTGGGTTAGTTTGAATGAAATAAATAGTCGGTGACCTAAGTTAGACCATTTACAACATTCTTACAGAGATTTTGAGTCGAATCAGTTTCAAATTGTGCAAATGTATAAACATGGAACATGCACATACACACACACAACAACAACAATCTGCCTTTTATAGATAATGATATATATATATATATATATATATATATACGTAATGTTCTTCAAGTGAATGTGTTTCTAGGCCCATATGCAGGTCCATATAATATCGTTTATATATATTTTGAAACTTGTAACAATTCCACGATTGAACGTAGGTGATATATTAGTATGTAATATCTACATTGTACTATATCATTTTCTGTCATTTCTCTGTTGTTGCTTTTAAGTATTTTGATATGGAAACGATTTCTATGCTAATATAATATACGATCCGTAATGACAATACATACGATAACATGCTGTTCTATAACTTTCGGCTAGTGACTCGTAAACAACAGCAAATCATAGCCGCCATTCAGTTAAATCAGCCTCTAGTGCTTTTCAATTCGACATCATGATGAGAAACCATCACTGATGTGCTGTATGTCGTCTCACGATTCAATTCATAGTAGATTAGAACATTAAACTGGTGTATCTTTAATCCAATTTGTACGTCATATATTTGTGAAGACAGACATTTGAACGTCATCATACTCATTCACCACAACTAGCATTTAACACATTTGTTCATATATATATGTGTGTGTGTGTGTGTATGAGTGTGTGTAAGTGGCTATGTGTATGTGTGTGTGTGTGTGTGTGTGTGTGTGTGTGTGAGTGTGTGTATGTGTGTCACCAGGAGAAATTTAGGAGAATCTATGCGGGAAGAGATGGACATATTTGATTTGACCTACACAAACGGAATTATATTCATGTTTTCATTTAAATATATATACAGTATATAAATATATATATATATATATATAAAGTCTAAAGACTGTCTTAAGCAAGAAGGCTCATTTGGTCGGTGCTTATGCCGGTTTCATAGCGTGAAGCGACTGAGAGTACAAGACTCCCACCTGGATAGGATGCCAGTCCATCGCAGGGTTAAACCTCCAGCTATTGCTGGTTCTCATTTTCAGCTGAGTATACTGGAGCCACGTGAAATGAAGTGTTTTGCTCAAGAACACAACACGCAGCCGAGGAATCAAACCCATGACATTATGATCGTAAGTCCAAAACTCTTACCACTAGGCCACGTGCCTCCATATATATATATATATACATATTAATACACACACACGCACACGCGCATATATGTGTGTATATATATATAACAAAGGAATTGTGGTAAGGAACCAGATGGATCATAACACACCAGAGTACTCAATACTTAGGTTACTAGAGTGGGAAATAGGAAAAAGTATGACCCCGACGGCAGAGCTTAAGCCGTTTCGACGGTCATACCTTTTCCTATTTCACACTCTACTACCCTAAGTATTGAGTACTCTGGTGCGTTATGGTCCATCTGGTTCCTTACCACAATTCCTTTGATATATATATATATATATATATATGGAGGAAGTTATAGTTCACTTGAAGCATAGTGTAATGAGGTATAAACGTTTGTATTTGTAAAGCCAAAACAATGCAGGTATGGACATAGAATAAAGAATGCAAATGCAAAAGATATTGTTAACAATTAGTCTTTAACCTTAGATTTATTTAAATGTCCTTAATTTTCGAGATAATATCTCTTCTTCGACTTGGCAAGCTATTTAGAACACTGGTTTAACCGCTTTACTTCCCCCCGAAGAAGAGATATTATCTCGAAAATTAAGGACGTTTAAATAAATCTAAGGTAAAAGACTAATTGTTAACAATATCTTTTGCATTTGCATTCTTTATTCTATGTCCATACCTGCATTGTCTTGGCTTTACAAATACAAACGTTTATATATATATATATATATATATATATATATATATATATATATATATATATATATATTCATATATATATACATATATATATATATGGGGAGGGGTGAGTAACAGACGTATAGGCATTATAAGCCACTAGGTTATATATGTAATTGACCTCTGTAATAACGACGATATTTATGGACCTTTTGGGCGTTGCTTTGGTTTGCAATTTATAATGGCATCGAAATTATTTTAAAAAAAGAAAGAAATATAGGTGATTCACAAAGAAGCATGAAGTTTTCGTGTGTTGTTTGGAAGAGAAACTTTATTTTGTATTTCTCAAATTCATTTTGATAACTTCGAAATTAAGAACGAAAACAATAACGATACAATATCATACATATAACCAAGGAATATATCTGATAATGGAACTAGCTTCGCTTGCATAGATCCAACATTCAATATTTAAATATAAACTAAGCAAAATATTGTGCAGAAGACCCATTTTCCATATCGACATATTGAAGATATATCCCATTTGTTTATATATCTTTGTAACTCTCGTGTCTATGTCACCTGATTTCAGACTACCATTATAGGGATTTCCTCAAGTCCAGCTTTTTTAGTTGAGTCCCATGTCAAAGTACTTCTAAACTCTGTGCATTTTTATCGTTCAGGTTTTCTGTTCTGCTTTTAACCATATACAAACTTTTTGCCGTCAGTTATTTTTCTTACACTTTAAGACAGGCACTTTGCATTTTTCCTTATTTTGCCCCTTTGTAACAAAGTCTTCTACAACGATAAGACCTCTTCCAGCATCACAACGTTTCGTATACAAGTTTTCGATATTAACTATTTTGTTAAACACATTGTCCAATATGAGCAATGTTGTAGCTTTGCAATCAATATCATTTATATCTTAAGTGTTATAGTTAATGATTCCTACACTGTGTCAAATAAAAGAGACAACTTGTATATCATTTCCAGTATTCAGGTGAGGTATCACTGTATTTCTTACATATCTATGTCTTAATTTTCATGTTTCATTTTTTGTCTTTGTGTTATCACCTCAGATATTTATATATTAGTATCCTGTTTCCTCCACTTTCTACTCTCGGCACCCCGTGGGAGTGCTAATACCAAGAACTTTCAGTGTTTATTTCAGATGTCTGCCATTCAAATTGGCCATGAAATACCGTTCCAGAATTGGTTTATTAAGTTATTCTATCTATATCTCCGTATTTCGCTTTTCTAGGCTCATTAATGCTGAGGAATACTGGTAATCATCCTTTATTATTTAATAGCTGATAAATAATTGCTCGTCTCTCATTCTCGATGCATTCTCATAGCACTGTTCCTCCAACTGTGCCGTTCCTTTCACGAACAACCGATTTACACTTGCTTTTGGTTGTAATGGTTAATGCGTTTATTATTGATTATTATTTTCTCCAATTTACCTCAGACTTAGACCGCTTCATAATCCCACAATTTCTCCGTATCATAAATAGTTCCCATTCACTAGATGATAATTTTATGTCCTTTAGATTTCTCGCAATTTTATGTTGAAAATTGCTCATGTTTTACGTGGACATCCTTACAAACGGATATGTTTCTTTTATTTGCCACAAGGGCATCAAAAGTGGGACAAGTACAATGGGGGGAGTTTACAAAACAAGGCGTCCTCAATAGGGAGGAGGCAATAACAATATATAAAAATAAAATAAAATATAACAAAAAATAGAATTATAACAAAATCCTCAATAGAGGATTTTGTTATAAAATATAACAAAAAATAAAATTTATAACAAAATCCTCAATAGAGAGGAGGCGCCTTGGGGGGTCGCACACACCCCCGAAAAAAGTGTGCAACCCTTTTCCTCAGGAGCACAGAGAGGGGGTGCTCCCTCGTTCCTTCCTCTTTTCCACCTACAGGCTCATGTAAAGAGAAGGCCCATTCACACGGGCCATTCTCGCCACTTTCACCCACCTTTCATAAAAACGACTGGGGTGCAGCACCTCTCTCTCCATCCTGATCCTTCTTCCGAAATGATATCGGAAGAAACGGACCAGTTGTTGGCCAGAGAGAAAGGTGCCTGACCTCAGTCCTTTCAGACGCGTCCACCATACAACCTCTTTCGCCATGGCTATTACGCACAGAAACACCGCCTCTGCTTCATCTTTGAAGGGGGGAGGCGGCTTGATCATTACAATAGACTCGATGGTCAACCGGATCGGTCCCACCCTTGACAGCAGTTGTTCGACATAGCCCCACAGATCGGCTACGCCCGAGCAGTGTACCAATGCGTGTGCAACGGTTTCCTCGTCGCACACGCATCTGGGACAGATCTTTTTGGCGGGGTCCCTACCCGGGCGCCCGTGTCTGTAGAGCCTTTCTCGAACGGGTAAAGCTCCTCGGTAGCACTGTCAGGCCAGGGACTTCTGGAAGTTGTCCATAGGTCCCGGGCTGAATGTCCTACCGAACAGGCTGGCCAGTTCGTCCTCCTCCATGTCTAGGGCTTCTCCGAGGGCGTCGTCGCACCTGCTGCGTACCAGCCCTCTATAGAATGTTGCGGTGGAGTCTCCACTGATAACCGGATCCGCCTGCCAGAGGGCGGTGAGCGCCTGGGCACACTCAGTGTGCCAGGCGCCCAGTTTTCTCGGTCTTTGCTTGACCCAGGATTGCAGCTCGGTGAGTGAGACGAGTCTGGGAAAGGTTCGTCTCACAAACGAGGCCCACACCGGTTGTCCGGTGAGGAATACGTAGAGGTGCCGTAGCCTTAATGCGTGTTTACGCATCATTAGCCACGGCATCCCCAGCCCTCCTTTCGAAGGGTGTTGACAGCAGATGGATCTCCTCACCATAGGAGCCCGCCTCTTCCGAAGGAATTGGAAGAGCGCGCGCTCCATCTTGGTGAGGGTTTCCCTTGGGCAGGGCACTACGGTCAGGCGGTAGTAGATGACGGACGCTATGTAGGTGTTCGCCACCTCCGCCCGACCTTTCAGGGATAGTTTGCAACTGGCCCACTTCTGGGTCAGTGCAAACACCCTGTTCGTAACCTCCGCCCAGTTTTTCTTATTATATATTCCTCGCCATGTTCGTATTTCTTTCTCTTTTTTTTTATGTCATTGTCTATGCCCATACCAAATTTGTTATGCATCTCAGTATACTTGATATTTCTGTTTCCAGATCTTTATATTTGGAATTGCTGCAGTAGTTCTCATCAATAATTACACTCCGAGTTCACAGCCACTGATATCAATTCTCTTCACATCATATGGGCTTGATAAAATATAATACCTGTCCAAAGTGAGTGACAGGTAGAATCTCTACAGCACCGCTTTTGTTTTATTTTTTTTTTACAACTTCCAGTCTAAGTTCTTTGGCGATTGATGGGTTTAATCTCTCACCCGGTTTAACTACAATATCATACCCCCAGCTGTTATTGGATACCACTATATTGTCTATATATTTAAATATACTGTTTGATAGGATTCGACATCCAGAAACAAGACCTTTAACTTATCTTCACTGTCGCTACACAATGAATAGTTATCATTTCTAACCAGTGCTTTGTTTTTTATTATTATAAAGACTAATAAGGCGCTGGATTGACAGTATGGGTAGGGAGTCGGACACCATGCTTTACAGCATAGAGTTACGTTCATTTACGGTCTGAGTTCAAATCCCGCCGAGGTTAACTTTGCCTTTCATCCTTACGGGGTCGATAAAATAAAGTACCAATAACGTACTGGGGTCGATTTAATCGACTTTCCCCTCCCCCAGTATTGCTGGCCTTGTGCCTATATAAGAAACCATTATTATAAAGACTAGGAAAATAACGCCGACGGTGACAATGACAACGATAATGACGACGACAACGGCGGCGAATACGTTGACAATGTCGATGATGATGAACATCATGATGACGATGATGATAGTAATGTTGACTATGATAATGGTGATTATGATGAGAAAGATGATGATGATGATGACGATGATATTAACCGTTGATGCTGATGATGTTGCTGTTGTTTAGTCATTTCGGCAATGTGTAACGAATAAACTACACAGTATGCCATTCCTATTTAAATTTAAAGTGATTTGGTTTGAAGCAGACTGAATAGTTATAGAAAGCAGCTCAGTCGACCACTTAGAGTATTGTTGTTGGCTTATAGATTTAATTACTTGGGGAAAGACCTAGATATAATACTGCTTTCAGTCTAAGCTTTCGTTTGGGGCTTCTAAGCTATTGCACAAGTTTTCATTTATGCTCTGCTGCATATGTTAGCTTAAATGAATTTGATATTGGCCTCATAGTAGCTTTTTGTACCAACAGACTGTTCGTTGGGGCGCAGGACTTATGAGGGAGAGGGAAGAGGGATTACCTGTGGACTCCATGCGGAATGATAGAGAATATTTTTTATTTATTTGAAAGTACTAACTCTGGGGGGGGGGGGGGTCTCACCGACAAACAACGTCAACTGATGCTGCTCGCATAAACATATGCACAGAAAATTACGTCTATCTATCTATCTATCTCTATCTCTGGGATGGACACACGCGTATGACTTGCTGAGTAAGTTCTGTTTAAATTTCTATAGAAATTCTTGTCTGATAACTTTAATTTTTGTACCATTTTGTAGAGGGACTGCCAGGTCAAACTTTGATCTGGTCAGTCTCTCAAAATATTCTACGCCTTTAGGCGAAATAGTTAAACAAAAAAAAAAGTTTTTTCTTGTTGAAAAGTCAATATTTTTTTTAAATGGCCGAAGCTTCTTCACCAAAATTCGAAGGAGGAAAGGGGAAGATGAACTTACAGCTTCCCCCTGCCACTGTCACAGTAGCAGAGGTCAAGAAGAAAGGTCAGCCAGAGGAAGAATTCTCTCCACCTGTTAACCGACAACTTGACGTTGCCATGGCAACAACCCAAAGAACCATCAGCAACAGCAACAACAACAACAATGCGACGGACGAAAACAACACCAATAACAATAACAATAACAACAACAACAAGACCAATAACGGTGACAACAACAACAATGATAACAACAACACCACCAACGACAACAACAATACAAACAAACAAAATTTCTCCTTCGCCGAGCCGACAAGGAAAACCCTCGACTATCTGCCAGTAGATATAACCAAAGCGAAGGAGCTAATGGCGGATGCGAAAAAATATATAGTGTACGGAGAAAATGGTTCATTCACAATCCATTCCCCCCCCCCCGGAACTAAAAAGCCAGAGACTCCTAAACACGGTCATGTTTAGGACAATCTCGAACAAAAGTAAAAAACCAGCTCAACCATCACAGAGCGAGATAGAGCTGGTTTTAAAAGACGTCATGAAGGACATCACCTTCATTCAGAAGGATAGACTCTACGGGAGTCTATCCATTCTCATGAAGGACAGGGACACAGCAGTGAAACTGTCCATAAAACCAATCACATCCACCGCATACACCTTCTACCCTACGTACATGGGTAGAAGAACACAAAAAATAAAAATCCACACCATCCTGCCGATTATGGACATATGGTGGGTTTTGACAGGTTTTCTGAACCTGGAGGATGACATGCTGGTGTCCATGGGAAAGGCATCGGGTGACGCGTTCAGTGGAATGAACCTCGAACTTGTAGTTCAAATGAGGCCCGAAAGGATCGCCCAGATCCCTGAACGCGTCATACTGGATGATCTAACCTTCATCAACATTACCGTTGAGGGTAGACGGCCCTCGTGTTACCTCTGCGGAACCAGAGGTCACCTGAGGGCTGTCTGTCCCCAACTTAATAAGAAAACCCCAATCCTGCCTACACCACCAACAACTGCACAACCAACACAATCACCACAACTACCACTACATAAACAACCACCACAGCTCAAACCAAAACAAAACAATGTCCAACCCATCCCCTCCACTCAAAAAACAAAAACAATTTCCAAAACACCCGTACCGCAAACACAACCCGAAAATATACCCCTCCCCTCCAACGCGGAAGATGACCCTAGTTCGTTGTCAGACGAGGAGGAGCACTTCCACACAATCAAAAGAAAAAAAAGAAAACACACCTCAGACACACAAATGAAAACAACCCCTCCCCAAAACATAACACTGACACCAACACAAAAGAGCTCACAACAACAGCAAACAAAAAACACCACACAAAAACAAAAACATGCATACACATACATAAAAACAAGAAACAAAAAACTGTTAAACATTGTGTACAACAACAATCTAATAAAAACACAAGGGCCTAACTTCACCCAGGCAGGGGATTTCCCCCACCTCAAAATGATTAAGGCCCCACAGGACACCTATAAAACTTTAAAAAACAATTTTAAAGAGGACGTGGGTCCCCTCTGCGTCGGGCCCATTAACCGCGTCCTCCTAAAAAACTATCCCACCCCCTCCCCAAACACCCACACAACTCGAAGCTCCCCAACCACACAACACACTGATGCCCCTAAACTTCCACAAACCAACACCCCATCCAACAACCCATCCCCCACCCTAATGGAAATTGTGCAGCCCGATACCCGGGACGCAGAGAGGTAAGTGCCTTTTCTCTTCACCACCAACATGGCTATGCTAAGAGTAGGCTGTTTAAATGCGCGTGGCCTGGGCTCAACTTGGAAGCAAGCAATGCTTCTAAATGACCTCAGGTCACAACGTATAGATGTGATGGTTATTTGCGAGGCCCGGAGCAGCAACGTGCGACAACTGGCCCCCACCTTTGATGACTTTGAGATGCACGCATCTCTCTGTCAGCCCGGAAGTGGGGGTGGAGTTGTCGTTCTGCTGCAAAAACATCTGGGTCTCGCAACACAGATGGTACATTTGGACTCGGAGGGTCGACTAGTGGTTCTGGACCTTGGCAGTGGTAAAGGCGGAGCGTTTAGGTTGGTAGCCGCCTACGGCCCTTTCGGGTCAATGCGGCCGGACTTCTTCCATCGTCTGGAGACTTTTCTAGGGACGTCTCGCTCCTTGCTATTAGTGGGGGACTGGAATGGTATCCTAGATGCACGCTGGGACTACGTAGGGGCCTGTCCCGATAGAGAGGGGTGTAATAGCCTCAAAGGGTTAATCGGTCGATTTGACCTGGCCGATAGATATCGACTAGATTTTCCGACTGCGCCAACCTGGACTTGGGCAAATCGTAGCGGAACATCTAGGTCGTACCTAGATAGGTTCTTAGTTAGAAATAAGGATAAGGACTTTTTAGGTTGTCCAAAAATGCGCATGGTTGGCTATTCAGGCCACAAGTTAGTGACCTGCATGGTCAACCTTGACAGAACTCATAGACAGGGACCCGGTTACTGGAAGCTCAACTTGTCCTTACCGGCAAGTAAGGCTTACAGGAACCGGATTAGCACTTTAGTTAAGGAGCGGTTGACGGGCGCCATCGTCAACAGCAGGTGGTGGGGATCTCTCAAAAGAGAGATTAGAGTAGTCTCTATAGAATTTAGTAAGGAGTTAGCCTCCAATAGAAATAGGAAGGAAAGGGAGTTGGTAGATAGTGTAGAAGAGGCAATTAGAAGCGGCGACGTGGCCAGAGTGCTAGCGTCGAGAACGGCCCTGGGCCAGTTCTTCGACGCGAAACACGAAGGCTGCATCGTCCGAAGCAAAATACGTGCTCTGGGAAACGAGGGGACCAAAGCTGTTAGCTGGGCCCGCGTGACAGAAGCCAAAAGAGGGAGCAGATCCACTATCCGGTCTTTGCGAGACCAGGATGGACGGGTGATCCTTGAACCTAAGCAGATGTGCGAGGCTTTTCAAAAGCACTTTGCCGAATTGTTCGGAAGGGGCGGGGGCCGGTTGGAGACGTGGACTTCGGTCCATACCTCGACGGCCTGCCGCGTCTCTCGGACAGGGAGGCGAAGTCCTGCGAGGAGCCGATTTCAGCCGATGAGATAGAGGACGTGCTGAGCCAATGCGGCAAACGCAAATCCCCGGGTCTCGATGGTCTTCCATACGAACTATATCTAGCTATGCCGGACTTGTTCCCCGATCTCCTCGAGGCGGTCTACTGCAACTGGCGACAGAACGGGAGAATTCCCTGTGCTGTGACCAAGGGCGTAGTCACGCTAGTGAGGAAGGACGAGAACAAGGGGGACGATATAAATAATTTCAGGCCCATAACTCTGCTAAATACAGAGTTACAGATTTTGGCCAAGGTGTTAGCAAAGAGGCTGGCGCTTGTCGTGGGCAACCTGGTGGGAGATGCGCAGACATGTGCTATCCCGTCCAGGTCCATCCACGATAACCTCCACCTCATGCGATACATCATAGAGAGGGTTGGGAACGAACCCGGCTTTGGTGGGGCCCTGATCAACTTGGATCAATCTAAGGCATTCGATAGGGTCGACCATGGTTACCTGGATGCGGTGTTAGCGGCGGCAGGCTTCGGACCCGTTTTCAGGGGCTGGATCAATGCCATGCACAGCAGCCGCATCTGCTCTAGGGTCAAGGTGAACGGCTACCTCTCGGAGCCGTTCGAAATCGCGCGGTCCATCCGACAGGGGTGCCCTCTCTCCTCCCTTCTGTATGTAGTGACTCTAGAGCCACTGCTGCGGAAGCTGGAGTTGTTGCAGGGCATCCCGTTGGAACCGGGATTGCGGAAAGCGGTGTCAGCCTACGCCGATGACGTAACAGTAATGGTGTCGACGGCCTCGGAAATCGGGGCGATCGGCACCTTACTGGAGGAGTACGAAAGGTTTACAGGGGCTAAGCTGAACCGGGACAAGTCGATCGGTCTGCAACTCGGCACGTGGAGGGGCAGATCGATGCCCTCCGATGGCGTCGTCGGGCGCTGGACGGAGGGCCCGGTGAAATTGCTCGGGGTCTGGTTCGGACCAGACCTCCAGGTGGAGAAGAACTGGGGTGAGGTGACGAGCAGTGTGTTTGCACTGACCCAGAAGTGGGCCGAGTGCAAACTGTCCCTGAAAGGTCGGGCGGAGGTGGCGAACACTTATATAGCGTCCGTCATCTACTACCGCCTGACCGTGGTGCCTTGCCCAAGGGAAACGCTCGCCAAAATGGAGCGCGCACGCTTCCAATTCCTTTGGAAGAAGCGGGCTCCTATGGTGAGGAGATCCATCTGCTGTCAACACCCTTCGAAAGGAGGGCTGGGGATGCCGTGGCTGATGATACGTAAACACGCATTAAGGCTACGGCACCTTCAGGTATTCCTCTCCGGTCAACCAGTGTGGGCCCCGTTTGTGAGGCGAGCCTTTCCAAGACTCGTCTCACTCACCGAGCTGCAATCCTGGGTCAAGCAAAGACCGAGAAAACTGGGCGCCTGGCACACCGAGTGTGCCCAGGCGCTCACGGCTCTCTGGCAGGCGGACCCGGCTGTCAGTGGAGAATCCACCTCGTCATTCTATAGAGGGCTGGTGGTTAGCAGGTGCGACGACGCCCTTGGAGAAGCCCTAGGCATGGAGGAAGACGAACTGGCCAACCTGTTCAGTAGGACATTCAGCCCGGGACCCATGGATAACTTCCAGAGGTCCCTGGCCTGGCAATGCTACAGAAGGGCTCTGCCCGTTCGAGAAAGGCTCTACAGACACGGGCGCCCGGGTAGGGACCCATCGAAAAAGGTCTGTCCCAGATGCGTGTGCGACGAGGAAACCGTTGCACACGCATTGGTACACCGCTCGGGCATTGCCGATCTGTGGGGCTATGTCGAACAACTGCTGTCAAGGGTGGGACCGATCCGGTTGACCACCGAGTCTATTGTAACGATCAAGCCGCCTCCCCTCTTCAAAAACGAAGGAGAGGCGGTGTTTCTGTGCGTAATAGCCATGGCGAAAGAGGTTGTATGGTGGACGCGTCTGAAAGGACTGAGGTCAGACACCTTTCTCTCTGGCCAACAACTGGTCCGTTTCTTCCGATATCATTTCGGAAGAAGGATCAGGATGGAGAGAGAGGTGCTGCACCCCAGCCGTTTCTATGAAAGATGGGTGAAAGTGGCGAGAATGGCCCGTGTGAATGGGCCTTCACTCTACATCAGACTATAGGCGAGGAAGATGAAAGACCAAGGGAGCACCCCTTCTCTGTGCTCCTGAGGAGAAGGGTTGCACACTTTTTTCGGGGGTGTGTGCGACCCCCCAAGGCGCCTCCTCTCTATTGAGGACTTTGTTATAAATTTTATTTTTGTTATATTTTATTTTATTTTTATATATTGTTATTGCCTCCTCCTTATTGAGGACGCCTTGTTTTGTAAACTCCCCCCATTGTACTTGTCCCACTGTTGATGCCCTGGTGGCAAATAAAAGAAACATATCTATCTATCTATAAATGTATCTAGCTATATGTCTACCTGGCGCTCACAGTCCTCTGGCAAGCGGGCGCAGCAATCAATGGAGACTCCATTTCGACATTCTATAGAGGGATTGTACGTTACAAGGGCGACGATGTGCTCGGAGAGACTCTGGGCGTCGAAGACGATGAGCTCACCAGTCTGTTTGGTAGGACTTTGTACCCGTGACCTATGGACAACTTCCAGAGGTCCCTGGCCTGTCAGTGCTACCGAGCTCTACCGGTTCGTGACAAGATCTACAGGCACTGACGCCCCGGCAGCGATCCTTCCAAGAGGACGTGTCCAAGATGCGCGAAGGACATTGAAACAGTCCTGCACGCAATTGTACACTGCCCGGGCGTTACCGAGCTGTGGAACTATGCAGAACAACTGCTGTCGCGTATGGGACAAATTCAGTTGACTGCCGAGTCCATAGTAAGGATCAAACCGCCAGCCCCTTTCAAAAACGAAAGAGAGGCGGTTTTCTTCTGTACAGGGGCTATGGTGAAAGAAGTTATATGGTGGACGAGATTGAGAGGACTGAGGACAGATGCCTTTCTCTCCGGAAAATAATTGATTCCCTTCTTTAAGTATCACTTTAGAAGGAGAATCAGGGTGGAGAGAGAGGCACTGCACCCCAGTAAATTTACTGAAAGGTGGGTGAATGAAGCGAAAATGGCCTGAGTGATTGGGCCTTCTCTGTTTATAAGCCTGTAGGTTAAAGAAGAGAAAAGGAAGAAAGGAGCACTTGCACAACACGCTCCTGGAGTTGAGGGTTGTTCTATCGACGGGGTATTAAACAACCCATTTGTGGCGCTTCCCCCTTATTGGGGATTTCGATTGTTGTAATTGTTTGTTTTATATTTTTTTACACGACTGTATGTAAAATTACCGGCATGTCTTTGTATTGTCCACTTTTCTTGTACGCCCTTGTGGCAAATAAAGAAATCTATCTATATGTCTACCTGTTTAACTATTTATTTCTGAATACTTGGATATATGTATGCATATATGTATACTATAGGCTGGTAATATTCCCTGTGAACAATTCCAACATATCGCTCATAAGAGTTGAAACGATAATCATGTGAATAGAACTTTTTCACACCACAATTTTGCCGCACAATTGTTTTATGTATCTTCTTTCAAAATTATTTGGTATTGCTATCCTATCCTTCTATAAAACTTGTGCTTTTAAAGAAAACATATTTTCAAATTTTTAATGTATTTGAAATGATATCCTTGTTTTGGCAATGTTCTATAACTATGCTCGATAAAATTAACCATTGTAATGCTTTTCAATTATATTTAATCGTTTTAATGTAGGTTTGGTTAGACGTTAATCTGCGATGGGATCCTGACAAATACAATGGTATCAAAGTGGTCCGGATTCCTTTTACAGATGTCTGGAAACCTGATATACTACTATACAATAAGTAAGTAAATATATTTATTTTTATTATTTTCACAATTACCATGGCTGTGAATTGGTAGTATCGGTAGAGGTCCGGACCCCATGTTTTGCAGCATAGGGTTACGAACCTTTACGGTCTGAGTTCCAATCCCGCTGAGGTTCAATTTGCCTCTCATCCTTACGGAGTTTATAAAATAAAGTACCAGTAATGCACTGAGATAATTACTGATCTTGTGCCAAAAGTAGAAACAGTTATTTCCACAAGTAACTTTATTATTTATGGTTTGACATATATATTAAAAGATTAATTTCATAAAAAAATATTTACGTAGAGGAAAAAAGTATATAAAATATTTTCAAAGATTAATTTTATATGAGGATTCCCTAACACAATTCACAGATCGTGCCTTTGTCAATTTGTATTGGTAATCTATTAGTGTTTTATTGATAGGTGGTTGTGTATGTTGTCAGTTTTAGATCTTTCAAACTGATTGATCGGTACAATTGTTAATTACTAATGTATATTTATTTGAATAATTAATTCAGTGTAATTTGTTTTAGGTTTTTCAACATGTTTTCCTACAATATTGTAATAAATTCCTATTACTATGTTGAAACTTAGTACAATGTTTACAATTTATTCGTCTAAATTAATGTCTGGCTTACCACTTGTTATCTTTTGGAGTGTCTGTATGCTTAAGTTTTATAATATATTTGTACTATGGAGATGAATATTTATATATTGTTTATGGAGTCGAAATAGATTGATGAAGCATCTTTATGCCTATGTTATTATATTAATGTGTAAGGTAATATTACCGGCGCTAATGTTAGGCATCTTGA
>OZ024740.1:411597897-411607897 GCA_964016885.1 Eledone cirrhosa | reverse complement strand
GAATTTTAGTCTACGACTTCAGTTATACCATTTACGTGGTTTTGTCTTTGCGTGCAATTGTTCCCCACGCTCCACATATGACGTAATATCTTCGTTTTTTCCGTTCTTTGCCAGAGAACGTCTCTATGAACCACCTAATAGAATATTAGTCTACGACTTCTTTTATCCCATAAACGTGGTTTTGTCTTTGCGTGTAATTGTTTTTCACCGCTCCAAATAATGACGTATTATATTCGTTTTTTCCCGTTTTTGCCAGGGAACGTTTCCACGAACCAAAGTATCGTCTTCCTGTCATCCTCCGGTTGCAACGTTTTTTGAAATATTCACTTCTGCGTTCACAGATTGACTTTGTTAGTTTCAGAAGATCCCGTTAAGGGTGAAAGCAGCGATTCTTTGCTTAAACTTTAATCTGTTATTTTAATAAATATTTGCTCTACGGTTCTTATATAGTTGATATATATTTATCCTTATCGAGCCCTCTTTGGATTTTAGTCTTCAAATTTATTATTATTACTCTATATATATATATTTATTTATATATATATATATATTAGTCGGGAACGGGTTCTTATCAAACACGTCTAGCATACAGAACAAATAAAGAAATAGGAGTAATATTTAATAACTATTATCAAATTGAAGCAGAGTCGTATTTTCCAAATAACATACTTTAAGCAAAAGTTGTTGCCTAAATTATATATATATACTGGTATGTGTGTATGTATGAGTGTGTGTGTGAATATATATATATATATATATATATGTATATATAGGAACGAGTAGGACCCCGACGGCTGAGCTCAAGCCGTTTCGACGGCTAATTCTGGACTAAATGAAAATGTTTATCCTGGTATATGAATAGCCGAGCATCTCATGGGGTAATTCAATATATGGTAAAAGTGATTGTCACAAGGATTGGTCAAAAGTTTGTTGTTGAGACACATAATTCTATCATGGCAATTTGTGGAAGGAAGGGGTAGCTGAACCTGCCAGTAGAAGAAAGAGGGAGAGGGAGTGGAGGAAACGCAGTCTTGCGTTGATAGTGCCAACTACAGCAGGATCCTAAGGGCAGGAGGTCAAGCAACTATACTAGGGGGGGGGGTAGTCGAAACAATAAGTAAATCAATATGGAGTAAATATATAGAAGAATAACAAGAATGTTAAAAATATAAAAAAACAATTTCTGGTTACTATTCCCTAACCACAATCATCAAGTCTCTCACTGGTACTGCTAAACTATAGAAAAGTTTACTAGATGGGACGGAATTGTAGTGAGACAATTTTATGAGTTAGTAGTAATCAACCGCGTATATCTTACAGTGACAGATCAACAAGTAGTGTGCCAAAATACTAAAGAAACTACCACGAAATAATAATTCAGAGTCCCGAAACTAGAGTACGAAATAATTGCTTCTACTTTAGGCACAAGGCCAGCAATCACCCAGTGCAAAACATAAACTAATACGAAATAAATATCCAGAATCCCGAAAATGAATACTAATACTATCTCTAAGGGTGCCGCTATGATACAAACATTCTAGTACAAACTACATAAATGCTCGTACGATATATATGAAAAATTTGATACGGAAAATTAATTCAGAATGAGGGCGAGGTAAGTCCTACGCAATCTGTGTTTGCATGCATTTACCAGTTCGTCTTTCTTGTTTAGGAGTTGGTCCGTCGAAAACGGCATTTGTAAAGTTTCCTCCGAGCGTCACGCCACCACACTTTCGGGCCACTTCTGTGACCTCAAAGATAACAATATTACCTATGATCTCACTTGGAGCTTACTGTCCAGAGTCAACTCTTATACGGGAGGACGCGGTCCGTGCAATTTGTGCTCGGAGGAAACTTGACAAATGTTGTTTTCGACGGACCAACTCCTAAACAAGAAAGACGAACTGGTAACTGCATGCAAACACAGATTGCGTAGTACTTACCTCGCCCTCAAACCCCATAATGACCCGGGGGGGGGGGGGGTAGACAAGGCTGTAACACCCCACTTGCCGACTTTGTAATGGGCAACCCCTGCTTGCAAAGGTAGACGTAAGATTTTCTTTTATATCTTTTTATCGTTTCCTCTATATTTCCTTCTTCCCCATCCCTTCCAAGTCCTTCCACCCCAGTCCTCCTTCTTTGTCGTCGTCCTTTTCACTTTCTCGCCTACCCCGAGGCAGCCCCTCGGTCCTTTGTAGCCTCAGGACCCCCACCCCTATCCCCTATTCTATGATATAATTGGCCGACACCGCTTTTTATAGCAGATGTGATAGACCGTGCTTTCTACATTTCTTAGTGGTATCTCTGCTTTAGTTTCTCGTATATCAGTATTTATGTGTGGGGTGGGGGTGGGAGTGGGGGTGGTATTCTGAATTAATTTTCCGTATCAAATTTTTCATATATATCGTACGAGCATTTATGTAGTTTGTACTAGAATTTTTGTATCGTAGCGGCACCCTTAGAGATAGTATTAGTATTCATTTTCGGGATTCTGAATTATTATTTCGTATTAGTTTATGTTTTGCACTGGGTGATTGCTGGCCTTGTGCCTAAATTAGAAGCAATTATTTCGTATTAGTTTCGGGACTCTGAATTATTATTTCATGGTAGTTTCTTTAGTATTTTGGCCCCCCACTTGTTGATCTGTCACTGTAAGATATACTCGGTTGATTACTACAAACTCATAAAATTGTCTCACTACAATTCCGTCCCACCTAGTAAACATTTCTATAGTTTAGCAGTACCAGTGAGAGACTTGATGATTGTGGTTAGGGAATAGTAACCAGAAATTGTTTTTTTATATTTTTAACATTCTTGGTATTCTTCTATATATTTACTCCATATTGATTTACTTATTGTTTCGACTACCCCCCCCCCCTAGTATACTTGCTTGACCTCCTGCCCTTAGGATCCTGCTGTAGTTGGCACTATCGACGCACGACTGGGTTTCCTCCACTCCCTCTCCCTCTTTCTTCTACTGGCAGGTTCAGCTACCCCTTCCTTCCACAAATTGCCATGATAGAATTATGTGTCTCAACAACAAACCTTTGACCAATCCTTGTGACAATCACTTTTACCATATATGGAATTACCCCCTGAGAAGCTCGGCTATTCATATACCAGGATAAAAATGTCCATTTAGTCCAGAATTAGCCGTCGAAACGGCTTGAGCTCAGCCGTCGGGGTCCTACTTGTTCCTATTACCCACTCTACTGCCCTAAGTATTGGGTACTTTGGTGCGTTATGGTCCACCTGGTTCCTTACCACATTTCCTTCGTTATATATATATATATATATATATATATATATATATATATATATATATATATATATATATATATATAAGTTGAAAAAAATGAAAACGAAATTTCATTTCTCACTCTTAGTATGGCACTTACTTAAATGTAAGTATGTATGTATACGTACATACATATATGTATACAGACGTACAGTAGCATGCATATATATATATATATATATATATATATATATATATATATATATATATATATACACATATGCATACAGGTACACATACATATATGCACGCATCAGTTTAGTCGACGTTTATTATAACGCCGGCCGCTTTGTTCGTTTGTTTGTCAACAAAGCGAACAGCCTGAATTTATGCCATACGGTGTTAAGGCAACCACGTCACCTTTTTGTTCAACACTGACACAGGAACGATGTACTAGTTTCAAGCTTGTTAGCTATCATCAGCACCGTTTACCCATCTGCCAGATAGTTGAACGTTCGAAAGTATATACTTTCCTTATGAAAATTAACGGCTGAGCAGCCTAATTTTCATATTGAGTGAGTTAAATCGGTCAGGCATACCGAAAACGATAAGTTGAAAAAATGAAAACGAAATTTCATTTCTCACTCTTAGTATGGCACTTACTTAAATGTAAGTATGTATGTATACGTACATACATATATGTATACAGACGTACAGTAGCATGCATATATACATATATATATATATATATATATATATATATATATATATATATATATATATATATATACACCGCATGGCATAAATTCAGGCTGTTCGCTTTGTTGACAAACAAACGAACAAAGCGGCCGGCGTTATAATAAACGTCGACTAAACTGATGCGTGCATATATGTATGTGTACCTGTATGCATATGTGTATATATATATATATATATATATATATATATATATATATATATGTATATATGCATGCTACTGTACGTCTGTATACATATATGCATGTACGTATACATACATACTTACATATATATATATATATATATATATATATATATATATATATATATATACAGAGAGAGAGAGAGAGAGAGAGAGAGAGAGAGAGAGAGAGAGAGAGAGAGAGAGAGAGAGAGAGAGATACATTTCCTATGATTAATTTAAGAGTAATTATGCAAAATATACAAATTTAACTAGATATCATACAGATGTGCATCGTGGAACATTATAATTCATAGCGTTGCTGCTCGAAATTCCTGTAAAACTGATCTTAAAATATATAAATCAAAGGTCATATTATAATAATTTTCTAGCGTACTCAAAACACTGCAAATTTGCTTTGCTGGTAGAATAATAAGTTATTGAATATTTCCGCATACACATTTATACTTTGCAAAGAAGGAAATGCAATTTATTTATTCTCAATAGTGTTCATTTTATTGTATTATACAATTTTCTCTTTTTATTTTGCAGTGCCGACGTGACTTCTTATTTTTCTTCATTAAGTTCAAATGTTATCGTTACGAGTGAAGGTAACGTCACGTGGTTGTCAATGGTGATATTCAAAAGTTCGTGCAGAATAGACGTTCGTTATTTTCCTTTTGATGAGCAAAATTGCTCAATGCAGTTTGCTTCGTGGACTTACGACGGTTTCCAGCTGCAGCTGCGCATGAACTCAGAAGAAGGAGACATCTCCAACTACATCCGTAACAGCGAGTGGGTCCTCATTAAGCTTCACGTTGAATGGAATTTAGTTTACTACTCTTGCTGCACTGAACCTTATCCAGATATCACTTACTATATTCAAATACGTCGTCGACCTTTGTTTTACGTCTTCAACATGATTCTTCCCTGTATTCTCATTACATTAGTGGCTCTCCTTGGATTCTATATTCCATCGGATTCTGGGGAGAAAGTTACCATGGGTATTACTACATTGCTGTCCATGACGGTTTTTATGATGCTTGTGGCCGAAAATATGCCGCCCACGTCAGACGTTTTGCCACTAATTGGTAAGCATTTTACTTGTTATTCAATGTTGCCGTTGTCCTCATTTTTCTCATTGGCTTTCTCTAATGGGATACTAGAAATCATTGTTGTTGTTGTTGTTGTTGCTGTTGTTTAGCTCCAGATTACTTCACGTTTTAAGAAACTTAATATCGATACTGTTACAGCCGTAAATATACTGCCTTTATTTTTGTTTCAGACAGAGTATTCTGGAATTTCCTGAAACCCAATATTTTTCAAGTTTCATAATCTGGTGCAATTTGAAAAATTAAATGGGTCTATAATTGTTAGAGTTTGCACCAACGTAGAAGTTCATATTTTTGCAGAAGCGTATCACATGCTATTTCATGACATTTGCTATTTGGTTTATAAGAATGTCATTTTACTATTAATTACACGATATTTTTATATATGTGTATTTGATTTAACTGATAAGTAATAGATTGTTATATTTGGTGTAAATAGACGAGTATCATGTCAACGACACTGAATTCAGCATATATCAAAAACCAGTCTGTTTATATTTACATACGTTTGCTCGTTTTGAAGACAAAAGGATTACTCAAACTGACGCTTTAATAGGTTTTTTATTTACTTTGTGTGGTTGATCATGCAAAAAGGTTTATTTTTTAATTGCAAAATATTTATTTATTTATCTTATTTATAAATTGGTCAAACTTACAGAAGAAAAGCAGTAATGGAAAGGACTATAAATGCCATAAATGAGGTGCAGATGGGATGGACAGCAAGGACCATTGGAAAAAGAAGTAAAGAAAGTGGGAAGGAGACAGAGTAACACACACACGCTATACCTAAGTCAGGACGAAATTTTGGCTGTACAGCGCGGAAAAATGGCAAAGGCATTTCTGCGGATAATGGCCAATGACACCCGCTGCAACAGAAGCCACCCTACCTCGCGAGTCTCCTTCCTCAGACGAGCTGCTATTGATCCCATTTTATGAAAGAGGTCAGCTATCCGAGGTCGAATGACGCCTAAGGTCTCGATATTGTTTGTCGAAATATAGAAAACTTCGTAAAACAAAATGCATGCATCTTGTCAACTATAATACGGCTTTAAATCATAATTAAAACTGATTCACTGGTCATACACCACTAGTTTGTTTTCATATTACTTCAAATATATCTGTGAGTTTATCTGAAATCAATCAATATTTTAAAAGGTGAAATCCACATTGATGCTCATATATAATATTCGATGTGAAATGAAATACAATTCAGCCGACATTGGACTATTTCATATACATTATCATAATTCTTTTCTGATCCTGTATTCGTAGTTTACGTTCTTCGTATTAAAAAAGAAACATGTTACATGAGAAAAAAAGGGGAGGATAGGTGATACATATAGTTATTTTCCAAGTAGTGTATGCCAAAGATGCTCGATACTAGTCCCGGCAGTATTAAATATTCGAAGTGTTAATATTTAGTGGGCTAGAGAGTTAGCAGAGCGTAAGCACGTGGGAAAGTAAGAAATCGGAGAATAGACTGTTAAAACATGTTTATTTAAAACAGCACCTACGTACGTTTCGCCCAGTTGGGCTTCTCAAGGGCATAAATAACCAAAAGTGTTCCTTACATTGCTCGGAAAGAGTTTTGGGGGTTAAATTCACGTCAAGGTTCATTGTTCGCAAAAATAGCTTGTTTTGATTTTGCAGCAGGTCAGGGGAGGTAACTCTGGCCGGTGTTAGGGCAGTCTTTCCCGGACAAGTTTTTATCCGCTACAAGATGAAGTTGCAACTTTAGCATTGTCGATACGCACAGAGTCATGTAACCAACGCTTATGTTGAGACGTTTGTTTACCGCATCTGTTTGTCTGAGTCGTTTGAGGCTGGGTCTGGTATGCAAGGTTAGTTTCCTGGGTGTTATTTTGCAGCGCCTGCCCGCCGGGACGTTAAGACTTGTTGTAGGGAGATCCGGTGCACGGTTTCACTCCTCATCCTTAACCCATCTGAAGAAGGATATTTTTAAGCAATGTGTTAAACTTCTCGGTGTTTCAGCTTTGCTGTTGATGAGCTCGTGGGGTGCAGACTGCACCCCACGTGCTCATCAACGGCAGAGCTGAAACAGCGATAAGTTGTACACCGCTTAAATAAATATATATATATATATATATATATGGAAAGTTATATTTAAATTATTGGGTTAACAACGAGTAAATATTTATAACTGATATAAAAGCACTCAACAAGTATTTGGAGTATATTTATGATATTAAATAAATGGAAACTATATTTATAAAACCATATTTATTTCGTTATATATATTTCAGGGATATCATATTAACAATATGTTATGCCTTCTTCAGACAAAATACAATATAAACAGTCTTATAAATAAATAGATACGACATACCTTTCAATCACCTTGTATTTGGGAGGTTGATTTGGCAGTAAAAAATATTGTGGACAGTTGTAAAAAGAAAGAGATAAAGAGAGAAAGAAAGAGAAACGAGGAAAAAGAAGAAATGCATGTGACTAAATAGAGAGATATAGAAAGATAGATAAAGAGAAGAACTTCATGTAAAGAAACAGAGAGAAATATATATAGAGAGAGGAAAAAAAGAAAGAGATAGATAGAGATAGATAGAGAAACTAGGAGGTTGAGTATCGGTTGATACATTTATTTATTTATTTATTTATTTATTTAGCTCTAGTATTAATGTAAAGAGAGATGTATGTAGCTAAGAGAGAAAATATCCGTTATATAGAGAGAAAAAAGAGAAAATGAAAAAGAGAAAATGAAACATAACCAGACATAAACGATGCAGAATTTAAAACTGCTATGTTTTATCCCGTAGAAAATATTAGTTCGTATAAAACAGGCACTATAATGTAAATACCAGTATTCATGAATGAGACATGTATCTATAATGTGTGAAAAGTAATGATCTTATGTCTAGTTTTTAAAAATTCATATGTTTATATCATAATTATAAATATATCATAATTATAAACAAACTCCCAATTCACACGAAAACATTCTCATTGTGCTATACAAATTCAAGTATACATATATGTGTGTATATATACACATATATATAGAGTCTATATTAATTTTAACAATACTATTCTTGTCTTTATTCTACATGATTGTCGATCAAGCAGAAATAGAGAACAGATTTCAATATATTAATAAAAATAAAATAAAAATATCAGAGACAAGACAAGAAAATAAATAAATAAACAGAAAACTAAAACATTTAATATAAAAATAAAAAATATTACAAAATATTAAAAAATATTAAAAAATATAAAAAATAATACAAATAAAACACAGAGATCAGCCTTTCAAAGTTAATTGACAATATATTGCCAAGATCATCATAAGCATCAGAGTCGAAACAGATAAAACAAAAATTGTTTACCGAATCCTGTCTAGCAGAAATCATTCCAAAAGTTTAGGATACCCATTTGGTCTACATATGTTCTTATATTTAATATAGAAGTTTATCTAGTTTAAAATTTAATTCGATATATTTGGAGCATCAGCTTTTAGGGTAGTTTAATTATTCATGAAGAATGTTTTAATAAAAAGAATGTTTTAATAAAAAGAAGAAATCGAAAGATTTATCGGCTAGTTTCATAAATAATTACAAATCAAATCAAACATAACTACATTTTAAATTTAAATTTATATTTAAACGTTGAGTTTAATCTATGTCTGCAGCAACTGAATAAATTTGTCCGTAGATTAAGGGAATTTTTAGATTTCAGTATAAAGAATATCTCCTCCGCACAGAGGTCACATGTCTTAGAGGATGAATTAAAAGGAATCCCCCTTGAAACTATATTCCAAGTCGTCGAATATCTAACGTTATCATGCCTAAGTTGCCAGAGTACGCCTGATAGTGCTGTTGAAGATTTTTTGGATGGATCATTTTCTCTTTTTCATTTTCTCTTTTTTCTCTCTATATAACGGCTATTTTCTCTCTTAGCTACATACATCTCTCTTTACATTAATACTAGAGCTAAATAAATAAATAAATAAATAAATGTATCAACCGATACTCAACCTCCTAGTTTCTCTATCTATCTCTATCTATCTCTTTCTTTTTTTCCTCTCTCTATATATATTTCTCTCTGTTTCTTTACATGAAGTTCTTCTCTTTATCTGTCTTTCTATATCTCTCTATTTAGTCACATGCATTTCTTCTTTTTCTTCGTTTCTCTTTCTTTCTCTCTTTATCTCTTTCTTTTTACAACTGTCCACAATATTTTTTACTGCCAAATCAACCTCCCAAATGCAAGGTGATTGAAAGGTATGTCGTATCTATTTATTTATAAGACTGTTTATATTGTATTTTGTCTGAAGAAGGCATAACATATTGTTAATATGATATCCCTGAAATATATATAACGAAATAAATATGGTTTTATAAATATAGTTTCCATTTATTTAATATCATATATATATATATATATATATATATATATATATTTAGTGAAGGCGCGTAGCTAATTGGTTAGTGAACTGGATACGCACCACTCGTGAGGTTGTCAGTTCGATTCCTGGACCGTACGATGCGTTCTGTCCTTGAACAAGACACTTTATTACACGTTGCTCCTTCTACCTGGAATTGCGACCGATAGATAGTATTAGCAATTGGAAAGACAAAAGGAAACATTGTTTACTCGGTCAGATTTGACGAAAGTCGATCCGCTCTCTCTATATATATGTATGTGTATATTTATATATATATATATATTCTACAACACAAATCTACAATTGTGATGTGA
>OZ024740.1:411560397-411592897 GCA_964016885.1 Eledone cirrhosa | reverse complement strand
TTACATTGTGTCTGTGTGTGTGTGTGTATAATTTTAGTAAGAATATTGCGCGAAGAATATTGAAAACACTGCATAAATAGTAACTAATAATATTACAAGCAAGAATGTATGGAGAATTATAACATATTTGTTTCACGTACAAACACCAAATATAGTAAATAAATATGGTTTGGGATATTTGAAATAATATTTTATAATTTTATAAAAATACAGTAGAACCTCGCTGTACAAGTGCCCCATTGTGCGAGTAATTTGCTGTATGATCCGAGGCTCGTCCGAATCTTTGTTTTGTAGTAGGAATGGAAATCCGAAGTACGAGCGACTTTCATACAAGCAACCGCTCTCCCAACAAGTGCATCCTTCGATCGTTCATTTCACGTGTTTATCTCGTTGTGACACATACCGATTGTGTTTTCCTGTGTTTTTTTTTTAGTTGTGTGTGTGTGTTTTTTTGGTTTTTTTTTTGGGGGGGGGGGCTATTATTTCATAATAATTAGTGGAAGAGATTGGTTCCCCAGAGAAGGACATTGTTGCAGAGAAGGTTATCGGTACGAGTGACACAATAGGCAATGTTGGCAAAGTGGCAAGATATTTCTGAATTTGTAGAAAAAAATCATCCTGTAAAAAGTATCTACTGATCGTGCAGCTGGTTTATTTAATGACACTGTTCTAGTGCATTTTCGTAACAATTTGAAAGGCAGGAAAAAGCAAACTTCTCTTGATATGTTTCTAATGAAACAACCTCCAATTGTGGAAAATGCAAAAAGTGTGTCCAGAAAGCCTAAATTAAGCGAAGTCAGAGTGAAAACGCCAGAAATTGTTCTTCCTGAAGTCTTAATGGAAGGATATTCTCCTTCCATCAATAATCCATATATACAAGTATCATTCTACAAGAACGAAAGGAAAGATAAAATGTAAAATAAAGATTAAATAATTTCAAATGAATGACATATCCCTATCGTCACTTCAGAAACCTTAAAACATAAAACTACATGGATTTAGCAGATGAAAATCTCCTATGTCGATGTGTTTTTCTTAGTGGTATACAAATGTCACTCATACTTACACCATGTATTATGGAGTGGATAGAATGCTGATCACTTCAGTTTAAGTCTTATACCTCTTTCGTGTGATTCTAACATTTTCGGTTAGGAAGACCTAGACTCACGAAGTGGGTTGCTATTCTTTTTCTTTTACGCAAATTTTCATAAAATTTCTATTAAAATATATACTGTTATTTTTCCATTTATAAGTCTAAATATATCTCATTAAAAAGTCTAAATAATATGTATCAATGTGGCTACAAAATAATGACTGCAGTTAGCAATCATATCTCTAAGTATACAAATTAAATTATCTATGATAATGGTATAATTATTTAACGTATATTACCCACTCGCACAACCACACCAATATATACACATGCACGCCCACGCGTGCACAAACTCACATAAATACTTATATTGACACATATTCACACTTCCATATGTCTGCATAATTATACACATAAATATAAATATCTATTTATGATAGTTATTGTTGTTTTAGGTAACGATAGCAATGCAGTAAGCAGAAGGACATATATGCTTACGTACATCATCTTGTCTTAAGTTTATATTCTCATAAAATTAAGAAAATGAAATTTGAAATTTTATTTTGGTTTGAAGCAATATAGTGCAGTCTAGTTTCATAAAACTTGAAAGGATCTATAGGTAGTTAAACACACTAAAATATATTCTCGCGGAAAAGTTGTTGATAGTACGTGACAATTATATTAGGCCTTAGGGTCAAATACAAATTCTAATTTATAGCGACTCAAGTATTTAGACATATAAAGTAAAATAGATCTTGGCCTCTCTATCTAATTGATAGATTTCTTAAACAGATACTTTTTTATGTAGCAGAAGACTTTCCTCCTACGCCCTGTCTATAGGCTGTTTACTTATTAATACAAATGACAGAATACCAACGGACACACACACACACACACACACACACACACACACACACACACACACACACACACACACACACACACACACACACACACACACACACACACACACACACACACACACACACATATATATATATATATATATATATATATATATATTTACATATATATATATATATATATATATATATATATATATATATATATATATATATATATAACGAAGGAAATGTGGTAAGGAACCAGGTGGACCATAACGCACCAAAGTACTCAATACTTGGGGTAGTAGAGTGGGTAATAGGAACCAGTAAGACCCCGACAGCTGAGCTCAAGCCGTTTCGACGGCTAATTCTGGACTAAATGAAAATTTATCCTGGTATTTAAATAGCCGATCTTCTCAAGGGGTAATTCCATATATGATCAAAGTGATTGTCAAAAATCAGTAGTAATTCTGTGATTGCAAATTAGTAGGGGAGATGGTGGCTAAACCTGCCAATAGGAGAAAGAGGGGAGGGGGTGGAGTAGACCCAATCAAGCGTTGGTAGTAAGATACTGGGGAGGGGGGGGAGGAAGTCGGAACGGTAGGTAGAACAATGGGGGGTAAAAATATATATGAAAGAAAAAATACCGAGAGTGAAGAAAAGCGAATAAGTGTAAAGAAAAAAAAAAAAAAAAAAAAAAGTAAAGCAAGTTCTACGACCTAGGTCTCTAGCTATTTTTAGGCTAGAATAAATAAATAAATAAAGAAAGAAAGAAGTAAAGAAAGAAATAAAGAAATAACGAAATAAGTAAAAGAACTAGGTGGGACGGATTAGGCAAGGACCCTTTTAAGAGGTATAAGTACGTAAATGATACGGTGACGGGTCAACAAAAGGGGCCAAAATACTAAAGAGACTACCACGAAATAAATAATAAAGGTTTCTATCCCGGGCACAATGCCAGCAACCACCCAGTGCAGCAAAGTGAACTAGTACGAGATAATAATTCTGAGTCCCGAAAAAAAAAAAAAAAAATATATATATATATATACTAATGCTAACTCTAAAAGATCTAAAACAAGCTACATGAAAGTTCGTACGAAGTAAAGGTAGAATACGGAAAAATAAATTCAGAATCCACCCCGCCCAAAAGAAAAGCGAAGAAAGAAATACTGAAACGAAAGAATAAGGCATAAGTGCCACTAAGAAATATAGAAGGCACGGAGAATAGTGGGAGCGGTCGGAAAAAGGGGGCAAGTATCCGGGGTCTAAACCAACTGCTATAAAAGGCGGAGTCCGCCAAATCTATCATAGACTAGGGGAGGGGGTGGGGGTACTAAGGCTACAAGGGGCCAAAGGGCAGCCTCGGGTGGGCGAGAAAAGACGCCGACAAAGGAGAAGAGCTGGGGTAGAAGGACTAAGGAGAGATGGGGGGAAGGAAATAAAGGAAGCGATAAAAGAATAAAAAGAAGATCTTACGTCTCCCTTGGCAAGCAGGGGTTACCCATTGCAAAATCGGCAAGTGGGGTGTTATAGCCCTAGTCTACCCCCCCCCCATGGGTCATTATGGGGTTTGAGGGCGAGGTAAGTCCTACGCAATCTATGTTTACATGCAGTAACCAGTTCATCGTTCTTGTTTAGGAGTTGGTCCGTCGAAAACAGCATTTGTAAAGTTTCCTCCGAGCATAAATTGCACGGACGGCGTCCTCCCGTGTACGAATTGGCTCTGGACAGTAATCTCCAAGTGAGATCATAGGTGATGTTGTTGTCCTTGAGGTCCCATATGTGGCCCGAAAGTGTAGTGGCGTGACGCCGGGCCGGGTTTCGGAAGGTATGTCTATGTTGGTATAGCCGGGTCTTGAAGTCACATGCGGTAAGTCCTATATAGGCTTTGTTGGAGGTATCCGTCCTCACGTTGCACTGGTAGATCACATTACGGTCTCTGCATCTATTGTCGAGTGGGCAAATGGATCTATCCGGACAGTTACACCTCCTGGTCGGTTCTCCACTGCTATTTAGGTTATTTCTGCCATCAGGGTTGAGTTTTTTGTTGTTAGAGGAGACGATGTTTTGTGCGAAGTTTGGTGTAGTGCTGTAAGAGAGTTTGATGGTATTTTTGTTAATTATGTTGTGGTAGCGGTGTTGTAATGGGAAGTGTTTTTCAATGAGCCTAAAGAATAGTTTCCCGATGGGAGTTGTCACCTCTGCGTTGTGGGGAGGATTGAACCATGTTACATTGCGTGAGCGGCGGTGTCTCCTGCTGGTTCCGCTAATGGGAGCTGGACAGTAGGATATTTCCTCCCGGAAACCACTCCGCTTGAGGGCCTGGTTGTAATAAGGCGCATGTTCATCGAATATCCGCTCATTAGCTGACAAACGGGATATGCGGAGGGAGATGTTTTTGACCAGGTTGTTTGTGATGTTCCTAGGATGGTTTGATCGGCGGTGGATGTAGTGCAGATTGTCATTAGGTTTCCTGTATGCGTAGTACAGGTCGTTTTCGAGGTCGAGGGTCACGTCCAGGAAGTTTACTCGGGTCAGGGACGTTTGTAGGGTTATTTTAAATCCCCAGTCGCGGAAGAATCTGATTAATTGTTTCCGGATCCGATCTGTAGTACTGGGGTTGTACCCTTTAAGGGTAAGGAGCCCATCATCACGGTACAATCCACCACCCAATGCAGGAAACATATCAGTGAGTTTGGCTATTAGGAATAATCCTATAAGATCTGTGACCTCCGCCGAATCCGAAACTTTACAAATGCTGTTTTCGACGGACCAACTCCTAAACAAGAACGATGAACTGGTTACTGCATGTAAACATAGATTGCGTAGGACTTACCTCGCCCTCAAACCCCATAATGACCCGGGGGGGTAGACTAGGGCTATAACACCCCACTTGCCGATTTTGCAATGGGTAACCCCTGCTTGCCAAGGGAGACGTAAGATCTTCTTTTTATTCTTTTATCGCTTCCTTTATTTCTCCCCCCCCCATCTCTCCTTATTCCTTCTACCCCAGCTCTTCTCCTTTGTCGGCGTCTTTTCTCGCCCACCCGAGGCTGCCCTTTGGCCCCTTGTAGCCTTAGTACCCCTACCCCCTCCCCTAGTCTATGATAGATTTGGCGGACTCCGCCTTTTATAGCAGTTGGTTTAGACCCCGGATACTTGCCCCCTTTTTCCGACCACTCCCACTATTCTCCGTGCCTTCTATATTTCTTAGTGGCACTTATGCCTTATTCTTTCGTTTCAGTATTTCTTTCTTCGCTTTTCTTTTGGGCGGGGTGGATTCTGAATTTATTTTTCCGTATTCTACCTTTACTTCGTACGAACTTTCATGTAGCTTGTTTTAGATCTTTTAGAGTTAGCATTAGTATATATATATATATATTTTTTTTTTTTTTTTTCGGGACTCAGAATTATTATCTCGTACTAGTTCACTTTGCTGCACTGGGTGGTTGCTGGCATTGTGCCCGGGATAGAAACCTTTATTATTTATTTCGTGGTAGTCTCTTTAGTATTTTGGCCCCTTTTGTTGACCCGTCACCGTATCATTTACGTACTTATACCTCTTAAAAGGGTCCTTGCCTAATCCGTCCCACCTAGTTCTTTTACTTATTTCGTTATTTCTTTATTTCTTTCTTTACTTCTTTCTTTCTTTCTTTATTTATTTATTCTAGCCTAACAATAGCTAGAGACCTAGGTCGTAGAACTTGCTTTACTTTTTTTTTTTTTTTTTTTTTTTTCTTTACACCTATTCGCTTTTCTTCACTCTCAGTATTTTTTCTTTCATATATATTTTTACCCCCCATTGTTCTACCTACCGTTCCGACTTCCTCCCCCTCCCCCTCCCCAGTATCTTCTTTGACCTCATGCCCAGCTGTAGCTGGCACTACCAACGCTTGATTGGGTCTACTCCACCCCTCCCCTACTTTCTCCTACTGGCAGGTTTAGCCACCATCTCCCCTACTGATGTGCAATCACAGAATTACTACTGATTTTTGACAATCACTTTGATCATATATGGAATTACCCCTTGAGAAGATCGGCTATTTAAATACCAGGATAAATTTTCATTTAGTCCAGAATTAGCCGTCGAAACGGCTTGAGCTCAGCTGTCGGGGTCTTACTGGTTCCTATATATATATATATATATATATATATATATATATATATATATATATATATATAGAGAGAGAGAGAGAGAGAGAGAGAGAGAGAGAGAGAGAGAGAGAGAGAGAGAGAGAGAGAGAGAGAGTTAAATTGTTCGCTCTATCATAGCTATAGACATATAAAAGTGTGTATTTTGTATATCTTATGTTATCGGTATGATTACGAATAAATATTTGAAAGCCTTTAGCACTGACTTGAAAACGACCATCAGTCTGAACGATCACCGGTAGTCCCCACTTGGTTGTGCGGGAATTCACTAGATGGCGCTATTCCAAGTTTCCTAAATTCATAGCTAAATGCTTTAAAATGTTTATTCGTAAACATACCGTATAATCATTAGATATTCAAAATACATGGACTTATACACACACACACACATATATATATATTTATACATATATATATATATGTGTGTGTGTGTGTGTGCCTATATATATATATATATATACATAGTAATAATAATAAATTTGAAGACTAAAATCCAAAGAGGGCTCGATAGGGATAAATATATATCAAATATATAAGAAACGTAGAGCAAAAATTTATTAAAATAACAGATTAAAGTTTAAGCAAAGAATCGCTGCTTTCACCCTTAACGGGATCTTCTGAAACTAACAAAGTCAATCTGTAAACGCAGAAGTGGATATTTAAAAAAATGTTACAACCGGAGGAAGACAGGAAGACGATACTTTGGTTCGTGGTAACATTCGCTGGCAAAGAACGGGGAAAAACGAATATAATACGTCATTAATAGGAGCGGTGAAAAACAATTACGCGCAAAGACAGAACCACGTTTATGGTATAAAAGAAGTCGTAGACTAATGTTCTCTTAGGTGGTTCATTGAGACGTTCTCTGGCAATGAACGGAAAAAATTAAGATATTACGTCATATGTGGAGTGTGGAGAACAATTGCAAGCAAAGACAAAACCACGAAAATGGTATAGCTGAAGTCGTAGACTAAATTCTAACTAGGAAACCGAATGAATCTCCGCTTCAGAGTTAAGACTAAAGTAAATAAAATACAATACAGAGGTAATAGAAATTAAATAAATACATACACGCATGCAAATACGTACATACACAAGCATACGCGAAAACACTTGCCATAGGTATACAAAACCATGCACATATAAATATGTGTGTGCGTGCGTGTATACAGATAAATAAATAATTAAATAAACGGCGCAGAGGTCACATGGTCTTTTATTTCCGTTATACGATCTAGTCCTAGCTAGGATCTCCCAGTGTAACTTATATTGGGTGTGGTTGTCTTTTAGACTCCAGATATAAGCTGAAAGTGACGTCATATTCCTTCTTAGAGGGTAACGAAAAGAATGGGTATGCATGAAAAGACGTTGCTTGAATCTATTGGCGGTTAACCCTATGTAGGCCCTACGGGACGTGGGTGTTTCAACCTTACATTTGTAGACAATGTGACTAGAGAGGCATTTCCGGGATAGAGGGCAATCAACCCGATTCCTACAATTACAGTTAGCACTAACTACAATTATTTATTTATTTGTATTCACGCACACACTCACACACATATTTATATGTGCGTGGTTTTATATACCTATGGCAAGTCTTTTCGCGTATGCTTGTGTATGTACGTATTTGTAAGCGTGTATGTATTTATTTAATTTCTATTACCTCTGTATTGTATTTTATTTACTTTAGTCTTAACTCTGGAGCGGTGATTCATTCGGTTTCCTAGTTAGAATTTTAGTCTACGACTTCAGCTATACAATTTACGTGGTTTTGTCTTTGCGTGCAATTGTTCTCCACGGTCCACATACGACGTATTATCTTCGTTTTTTCGTTCATTGCCAGAGAACGTCTCTATGAACCACCTAAGAGAACATTAGTATACGACTTCTTTTATACCATAAACGTGGTTCTGTCTTTGCGCGTAATTGTTTTTCACCGCTCCTATTAATGACGTATTATATTCCTTTTTTCCCGTTCTTTGCCAGGGAATGTTACCACGAACCAAAGTATCGTCTTCCTGTCTTCCTCCGGTTGCAACGTTTTTTTTTTAAATATGAACTTCTGCGTTTACAGATTGACTTTGTTAGTTTCAGAAGATCCCGTTAAGGGTGAAAGCAGCGATTCTTTGCTTAAACTTTAATCTGTTATTTTAATAAATATATATATATATATATATATATATATATATATATATATATATATATATATATATATATATATATATATATATATATATATATATATATATATATATATATATATATATATATATATATATATGTGTGTGTGTGTGTGTGTGTACATATACATATACAGTTACTGGTGAATGTATTCGGCTCAGGATTGTGAGGTAGCGAGTTCGATTTACGGCGGCGCGTTGTGTCTATAAGAAAGACACTTTACTTAACGTTGCTCAACTTTAATCAGCTGGCAACAATTAGGTGTAATGTAAATGGCCATCCATTTTGCAAATCGTTTTACACTGATTCTCGCACAGCAACTTGCTCTTTAATCTCCCGAGCATACTCCACCGTTGATCACATCAACTGGAACCCTTGTCATCGTAACCCACGATGTGCCAGTTAATATGTATATATATATGTATATATATATATATATATATATATATTCTAAACGATAAGGCCCTCTTCCTGCTATATCAAGCGTTAACCTACTTTCCATATACTGTACCGATTGTGTTGTTATTTCTGTTTACCTTTTACATATATATATATATATATATATATATATATATATATATATATATATATATATAGAGAGAGAGAGAGAGAGAGAGAGAGAGAGAGAGAGAGAGAGAGAGAGAGAGTGAAATAGAGAGAGGGAGAGAGAGAGAGAGAGAGAGAGAGAGAGAGAGAGAAAAGGTGAAGTTTAAAATAGCACGGAAAATATATTTATGGGTCGGTTTTTCTTTTTTTATCATTTCTTTTTATCATCTAAGACAGGATAAAAAAGAAAAAAAAGAAAAACAGACCCTTAAATATATTTTCCGTGCTATTTCTAACTTCACCTTTTCTCCATATCCACTGTTTTGTATAGAATCTTACTTCCCTTTTCTAATGTATATATATATATATATATATATATATATATAAAGTAAGTCCATAGAATCATTAGATGAAATATATACAGTATTTCTTCTCCCAATCACCATAAATCAACCACTCAAAAAATCATTTGAACGAGGCTATAAGTTTAAAATATACTTATGAAGAAACAATAGATAAATGATATAGCTTCTTATGCGCGACTCATAGCTACACAAAATGTACCCAGTATTTCTGATAGCCTGTAGAAATTGACTATACATATAGTTAACCATACATAATTAGGTACAAAATCAAAGTTAGAAGAAAAAATGTATATAAACCTACCAAAATCATCACAATATCTCTACCCCCGGCGGTTTCATTCTATTTTTGGATATATCCCATCTTGGATAAATCAACGAGGTTGGAAATCATCAGGAGATAACTCAATTGGACAAAGATTTTTCTTCCATGATACCCGCCAGATGTTATCATAGAATCGTTAGATAAAATATATACACTATTTCTTCTCCCAATCAGCATAAATCAACCACACAAAAAATCAGTGTCTAGTTTATATCTATATACCCTTTAAATTGTATATATATATATATATATATATATATATATATGTATACATGTATATATGTATGTATATATGTATATACGTACGTGTGTGCATGTGCGTGTGTATGTGTGCGTTTGTATTTGTGTGTATTTTGTATACACATCATTCACTATTTTCCCCATAACAAAAGAACGTTCGTATTCTAATTCGGTATATCTAATTTTGGAAAACATTGAACTGAATTCTAGTAATTGTATATAAGTGTACATTAGCATTGCTATGTCATAATAATTAGATCCAAATAATTAGTTTTACATGTGGTTGGGTATTGGTAGATTCCAAGGTACCAATTTTATGATCTGTGAAATTATAATCTTTCCATCCTTTAACAAAGATTCATTTGTAGTGGATTTAGGGAGTGATAACATCTAATTATTAACGTTCTTAACTTCAATTGTCAATTAACGGCTTGATGTTTGCATATTTACAGCTTAAAACACGGAACAATTTACGAATCTAAATGAAAAGAATCCGTCATTATTGAGCAGTCGCTGCTTACTGGCATATTTTGTTTTTCAAAACCTGTTCTTTTAACACACATTGAACGTAACAATCGCTTTATTAACATACGTTTATGAAAAAATGATTTTTAAAATGAAACTATAAAATCTATTTTCTCGAATATATTCTCAGAATAATGAAGAACATTTTAATATTAAATTTGAATCTTCAATTTTGCTGGAATCATATTCTATAATGAAGCATTGCTTTTAAGGAAATGTTAATCAAATCGAAATATAACGGAAAGCATTGTAGTAAGAAGTATGTCAATAATAATATCAATAAACTAAACAAAGGCAAAATAAAATATATCATAAAATATAAATTCAAAACAAAACATAGATTCATACCCATTTGCGGCAATAATGCTATGTTTCTTCTATAGTAGTATTACAAAATGGGTTGGATTGCATAAAGAAATGTATTAAGCTGCAAGCTGTCTAGATGGCAACTTCTCTTATACGTTACTTTCTTAATTAAAGAATACCTCTTGCTGCAGGGAATATTTACACAATATGAAACACGACATACATGTAACTGTTATATGTACATAATTATAAACATTGTTTACATAATTATAAATATTGTCTACATAATATTTGAACATTTCAAAGACAAATTCAAACTAAACTATCATAAAGCAATAGTCATTACATTTCTACTACGTGTTCAATTTAGAATCTGATATACCATTATTTTCTTTACTGTAAAAAGTATACCCCTTCCTAATATAAACATGCTATCATTTAGTAGAAATATGTAGTAACTGGTATTCTGACAGACCTTTAATGATGCGACTAAGTCATAATATTGTGCTTTTAGTGATTTGCACTTAATACTGACTTATTACATATACAGCTGGTATATCAAACACCTGGGAAAAATATTTATTGTTTTAGACAATAACATATCTTCAAAATATTGTTCCCAGGAAGACTGCCATCACTATAATATACACAGTCATATATAACTTGGAAGACAGGTGAATAGCATAAAATGTACTTATAGCTACGTAGAAGTTGTTTCCAAACGTAATGATATATAAATATGCATACTATGCATACCTATATTATATATACTAGCAGAAAAACCACACTCGGGTGGTTTTCTGTTAGCATGTGTAGTATGTATATTGATATTATACGCAAGTATACATGCATGTAGATATGATACATCAAATAAAATCGGAAATGACAATATACACAGAAATTGAACGAAGACTGCGTTACACTCTCTTTTGTAATCAGTAACGTAATCCATAATACATTTTAAAAAAGACGATATTATATATAAACTGCATTAGGAGAAAATTAGTGACAGAAATATATGAATATTTATTTAAGCGACCGCTAACCGGAAGTGTTGACATTTGAACATTTTAAAGAAGTGAAACTTTAAATAAGTAATAACATATATTTTATGAACAGCCACGAAATTTAGTAGATAAATTATGGAATATTCATTCATTATTTATTCAAAGTAATCCAACTTATTTTACTAATGGGATTAAAAAATATAAACTGTACGCAGTCCCGCGCTCCTTACTTTATTATAGTTTAGATATTATTCATCATTTCCCTCTTCTTTCTTTGTATACCCCCCCCCCCATACAGACATATATATATATATATATATATATATATGTGTGTGTGTGTGTGTGTGTGTGTGTGTGTGTGAAAATCTCGGAACCCCGACGACTGAGCTCCCACTGTTTCAAACCCATCGGGTTTATTTTATCTGTTTATTTATTTATTTTGTCTTCTTCTCTGTGCATGCGTTTGCGTGTGTGTATAGTATTTGCTGTGTGTGTTCGCATTTGGTGACTGTTTTGTTTATTGCATTCTATTTTAGTTTACTAGTGTGTGATTATATGTGTTTGTTGTTATTGTGCTTGTGTATATATTTATTTATTTATATTTCTCTTAAGTCATTATTGTTTGTTTGGGTGTTGTTGTTATTCCATTCATTTTTTCTGTTTAGCTTTGGCTTTCTAAGCTCTATTTCGCTTGCCTCTCTGATTTGCCTACCTGCTGGGTCATTTCTATGTTTAGATATTATTTTAATTTTTATGTTGTCTATGTTGCCGTCATGATGTTGACTGGCGTGTTCGTATAGTACTGAACCGTTTTTTCGCCTTTTTAATTCTCCCCAGTGTTGGTCTATCCTTTCTCCTATGCTACGAGCTGTCTCGCCTATGTATCTTGTTGTCATGTTTCTGCAAGTACCCTCTATACATATCATGCTATAGACTACATTTCTAGTTTTACTGTTTATCTGGGGGTTTAATTTACATATAACATATTTTCTATTAGTAGAGTTACCCAAACGCGAACACACACACCAAACACTATACACACACGCAAACGCATGCGTAGAGAAGAAGACAAAAATAAATAAATAGATAAACAAATAAAATAAAAATGGCGTAGACATACAATACAACAGGAGGAACAAAATAGTACCAATGATGATGTTGCAGATATGCAACGAAAGAACTTTGTTAGACTATATATGAGTTTATATATGTATTTTTAACGTTGGTCAGTTAATGATAAACATTGAGGACCGAATGAATTAACTGGAGATATAAAATTACAGAAGCGAAAACCAACCAAACAGTGAGTGTGTTCTGTTATTATTTCTGGCAATATTATTACAACAATATGACCCTCCCCAAGTATAACAATATATATATATATAATTATATATATATATATAAATATATAAATGCAAAAAATGAAACGAAATTTCATTTATCACTCTTAGTACGGCTGCTACTTAAATATAAGTATTATACGTACATACATATATGTATACCGACGTACAGTAGTATATATATATATACATACATGTGTGCATGTATGTATATATATATACATACTACTGTACGTCGGTATACATATATGTATGTACGCATACATACTTATATATATATATATATATATATAGTAATATAAGGGTGAAAGCAGCGATTCTTTGCTTCAATTTTAATCTGTTATTTTAATAAATAATATATATATATATACATACTAGATAGGGTGTGGTGGTAAAATACACAGGGGACCATAACCCACCAGAGTGCCCGATGTTTGGGGTAGTAGAGCGGATAATATGAGTATATTTATATATATATCTAAGAAAAGATTCTGGACTCCGGCGGCTAGGTTCCAGTGGTTTTGACAGCTAGATCACTACATGTTACCCACTCATATTACCCGCTCTACTACCCCAAACATCGGGTACTCTGGTGGGTTATGGTCCCCGTGGTATTTTTCCACCACACCCTATCCAGTATATATATATATATATATATTATTTATTAAAATAACAGATTAAAATTGAAGCAAAGAATCGCTGCTTTCACCCTTATATTACTATATATATATATATATATATATATATATATATATATATATATATATATATATATATATGTATACGTACATACATATATGTATACTGACGTACAGTAGTATGTATATATATATAAATACATGCACACATGTATGTATATATATATATATACTACTGTACGTCGGTATACATATATGTATGTACGTATACATACTTATATTTAAGTAACAGCCGTACTAAGAGTGAGAAATGAAATTTCGTTTCATTTTTTCCATTTATATATTTTCTTCAGTATTAATATTTTTTTGATTGATTGTCAAATCGTCACCTTGAAAGAGGTTGAAATTTGGCAAACACATCCACTGCAACTCTGTATATATTAATTTACTATAATATTTCCGTTGCACAGTTTGCTAACACTCTGACGCTGAAGCGACATCTTCTTTTGTATGCGTAGATTTGTTTGGCCAATATAGAGCTCATGGTAACCTTTATATATAATAAATATATTGAATTATGTTGGCCGCTTGCATTTACTCGCATCTGGAGCTTTAGATATGGTGTGCAACTTTGTATTCGTCACTATCGTTTTCAGTGATTTTTTTCAGTAACGACTAATTTATTTTCTTAGATATAATAATAAGAAAAATAAACATAAAACTTAAAACAAATATACATTTCAAGTCTACGGACACCTGGCAATGCATCCTTTTTACACCATCCCAACTAACGCTCACCCGGACCAATCAACATTCCAAACAATACAGCTGAGCGAATCTGCACAATACACAAACCGTATCTCCTACCGTTCAGTTTCTTTTCCCATATTCACATCTATCTGTCATAAGCGCCACAATCATTTATGTCAATATTTCTCAAATTATGCGACATCAGTCAAAGCTTGGGCCCATTGCCATAGGTATCTACTAAAATTGAGCTCGCATCACATACCAACATTAATATTGCTTCATCACAACTGGGCATTCGCTCTCTAACAGATTAACTAAACTCAACAAGGACAGAAATGCTACAACATTCAAATAGTTCTGAGGAAAATTCCTGCGAGAACTTCTAAATAAACTACCTGAACACGAATATGATTTCATGAATAACACCATACAGGAGTAGGTTATATTGGTGGAAGTCCGAATAAAATATGAAGCATTATTTAAACACTTAAGGGCGTGGATTGGCAGTATCGGTAGAAGATCGGACGCCATGCTTTCCAGCATAGTTACGTCCCTTTACGATCTGAGTTCAAATCCCGCCGAGGTTGACTTTTCCTTTCATCCTTACGGGGTCGATAAAATAAAGTACCAGTAATGCACTGGGTAATTTCTGGCCTTGTGCCTAAAGTAGAGACAATTATTTAAACACTTAACCAGGTGTGTCTATTGGATTACACAAATATGTATGACGAAAGAAGTTTGAGAAACTATAATTATATTTATATTTTTAAATGTTGTTCAATCAATGATTATCGGTTTGATAAACATTGATTGTCAGCGAAATTATATATAAATATAATAATATACTAAAGTAAAAGCCAAACCAAACAGTGAGTGCGTTTCACTATATAATGATCCCGTCGGGCTCCTGGATCATTTCAACTATATATATATATATATATATATATATATATATATATATATATATATATATATATATATATATATATATATATATATATATTATTACAACAATACAACAAGTATTTATTATTACACTACATCCAACACAACACCAGCATCACAGAAAAAGACTACACAACAACCCAAAAGTTCACACCGCCTCCACACACATCACACAGAAAACGTACACGGCACTAAAACAAAAATTCTCCAAAGACATCGGAGACTTCCGACAAACACTCTCCAGGAGGATTAATAAGGACATCCTTCCGGAGGAGGCCACAAGCAGTGAAAAGGATGGAGAAACCATCCTTCCTCAACGAGAAGTAAGGTAATTGGTCTTTCCCATCTTTTCCACTCCATTTCAACATGACCTCACTCAGAATAGGCAGCATAAATGCGCGTGGCTTGGAGTCGTCATGGAAGCACGGCCACCTGCTCAACCACCTCAGGTCACTAAACATAGATGTAGTGGCCATCAGTGAGACCAGAATCTCCGAAGCACGGGCCTTCGCACCGTTCTTCGGCGGCTACGAAGTGTACGCATCTCCCAGCCACCCGGGATCTGGGGGAGGTTGCTGTGCTTCTTCGGAGAGGTTTGGATCTCGCCATACGGGCCATCTTCCTGGACCCAAAAGGTAAGTTGGTGGTGCTAGACGTGACCAGCGGAGACGGGCAAGCTTTCAGGCTAGTGGCCGTCTATGCCCCGACAAGAGCAGGGCGGCCTGATTTCTTCCGGCGTCTGGAGACCTTTCTTGGAACGTCCCGCTCTTTAGTGTTAGTGGGCGACTGGAACGGGATCTTAGATGCACGCTGGGACTGTATGGGATCAGCGGATAGGGGAGGAGGGAGCAAAAGCCTCACCAACCTGTTCAGGCGTTTTGAACTGTCGGACAGGTACCGATTGGATTTCCCGAATGTGCCAATGTGGACTTGGACAAATCGCATAGGGTCATCCAGATCATATCTAGATAGAGTATTTTGTAGGGAAATAGATAAGTCTAGCATAGGCTGTCCAAAATTCAAGATAGTCAGCTACACGGACCACAAATCCGTGATCTGTGTGCTTGACTTAGATAGGCTTCATAGACGAAGACCCGGCTACTGGAAGCTAAACGCGTCCTTACCAGCGAGCAAGGCCTACAGAGACCGGATTAGCGAACTAGTTAAGCGGGCGTTGACGGGGGCCATCGTCAACAACAAGTGGTGGTTTGCTCTGAAAAGAGCAATTAGAATAGAGTCCATTAGGTTTAGTAAGGCTTTAGCAATAGAGAAAAATAGAGCAGAGGGAGAATTAGTTAAAAGATTAGACGAGGCGCTTAGCAAAGGCATCGCGACAGACGTACTTGCGGCGAAATTGGCCCTTGACCAATTCTTCAATGCAAAGCACGAAGGCTGCGTTGACATAGCTAGGGTGCGTGCTCTCAGACACGAGGGGACGAAAGCCGTTCAATGGGCCCGAGTGGCGGAGGCGCATCGTGGCAACAAAGCCACGATCCGATCTTTGGTGGACCACGACGGGCGCATGCTACTCGATCCCGGGAAAATGTGTGAAGCTTTTCTGCGACATTTCACTCAGCTGTTCGGGGGCAGCGGTGGGCCGGGTCGAGGGATGGACTTTAGTGTCTACCTCGACGGACTGCCGCGGCTCTCGGCCATTGAGGCGGAGTGTTGCGAAAAGCGGATAACAGCCGCTGAAGTAAGGGAGGCAATGACTGGCTGCAAAAGGGGTAAATCGCCTGGTTTGGATGGTCTGCCCTATGAACTTTACGTACAGATGCTAGACTTGTTCGGAAGCCTCTTGGCGGACGTCTACTGCAACTGGCAACAGAACGGGAGAATTCCCAGCTCTGTGAGCCAAGGAGCTGTGGCGCTGCTGAGATAGGATCCGGACAAGGGGGATAACATAGATAATTTCAGGCCCATAACTCTGCTAAACACAGAGTTCAAGATTTTGGCCAATTGCTAGCAAAAAGGTTGGCGCTTGTCGTTGGTGGTCTGGTGGAAGAGACGCAGACGTGCGCCATTCCCGACAGATCCATCCACGAAACCTCCACCTCATGCGATACATCGTAGAGAGGGTAGCTAGGGAACCTGGCACGGGTGGGTCCTTGATCAAGTTAGATCAGTCGAAAGTTCGATAAGGTCGACCATCGTTACCTAGCGGCAGTCCTGAGGGCGGCTGGCTTTGGGCCCGTCTTCAGAGGCTGGATCGCTTCCATGCACAGCGACATCTGCTCTGTGGTGAGAGTGAACGGTCACCTTTCGGAACCGTTCAACATCATGCGCTCGGTCCTCCAAGGATGTACCCTCTCGTCCCTTTTGTACGTATTGACTCTCGAGCCATTACTGCACAAACTGGAGACGTTGAGGTGGGACGCGCGAACTAGGATGCGGAAGATCCGTGTCAGCATATGCGGACGATGTCACTACACTAATATCGGCACTACACTCAGAGAATACGAAGCGGTGACCGGAGCAATGATCAACCAGGAAAAGTCAGTGGACCTGCAGCTCGGCAGCTGGAGAGGCAGGTCCATGCCGTCCAACAGCGTCGTCGGACGCTGGACGGACGGACCGGTTAAATTGCTAGGGGTCTGGTTCGGTCAGGACCTCCAGACGGACAAAAACTGGGACGAGGTGACGAGCAGGGTGGCTTCTCTCACCCAGAAATGGGCCGAGAGGAAGCTATCCCTGAAAGGTCGAACGGAGGTGGCCAACGCGTACATCGCGTCCGTCATCTACTCCCGCCTTACCATCGTACCTTGTCCTAGGCCCCGCCTGACTGTGTTGGAGCGTTTGCTCTTTCGCTTTTTGTAGAAGGGACGCGCTCCGATGGTCAGGCGGTCCATCTGCTGTCAACACCCGCTACGTGGAAGGCTGGGCATGCCGTGGCTGACGATGCGCAGACACGCGCTCAGGCTACCACATCTCCACCTCTTCCTCGGCGGTGATCAGGTGTGGTCTCCGTTTGCTAGACGGGTCTTTCCCCAGCTCGTCTCCTTGACGGAGCTGCAGTCCTGGGTCAAGCGAAGACCGAGAGGGAGCGCTTGGAGACTGGAATGTCTTCAGGCGCTCACAGCCCTCGACCAATCTGGCAATGTGATCGGTGGAAACTCCACCTTGGCGTTCTATAGAGGATTAGTGGAGGGGAAGAGCGACGACGTACTTGGAGAAACTCTAGGCGTCGACGAAAATCAACTAGCCAATCTCTTCGGAAGGACTTTCGGGCCAGGGCCTATGGACAACTTCCAGAAATCCCTGGCCTGGCAGTGCTACCGAGGAGCTTTGCCAGTTCGGGATAAACTCTACAGGCATGGAGGTGCCGTCAGCCGGGCATGTCCGAGAAGCGCGCAGGGCGACGAAACCCTCCTGCACGCACTCGTCCAGTGTCCGAGCATTGCTGACTTGTGGATTTATGTCGAACACCTGCTGTCACGTGTAGGACGGATCCAGCTATCAGCGGAGTCCATCGTGAGGATTGCCCCGCCCGCTTCCTTTAGCCGGGAAGGGCAGGCAGTTGTTATGTCTGGTGGCCATGGCGAAAGAGATAGTATGGTGGACACGTTTGAAAAGGCTGAAGACGAGCACTTACCTTTTCGGTGATGCCCTGATTAACTTTTTCAAATTTCATTTGAAAAGGAAAATCAGGGTAGAGAGGGAAGTGCTCTTTTCCCAGCATTTTGTTGAAAGATGGGTGAGAGAAGCAAGTATGGCCCGAGTGAATGGGCCTACTCTGAGTATGTGTCTGTAAATTAAAGGGTGGAAAACTGGGAGAGGGCACTTGCCCTCGTGGTCAGGGTCACTGTGGCCTTTTAATGGGCTTTCTCCACAAATGTCCCTCGGAAGTCTCCCCCCTATTGAGGAATCTTTCATTGTTATTTTTTATTACATCTTTTTTTTTTTTTTTACACGCAGAAATGCCCATTTGTACCATCCTGTATTGTCCTGTACTGTCCTTAATGTCTACTTTATGTAAACCCTTGTGGTTAATAAAGAAAGCATTATTATTATTATTATTGGTCTAAGCGGACGTATTTTGCTCGCTCACAGTAAGACTCTTTATTTGCATGTTTAAATTATTTGTTGTTAAATATTTCTTGTTGTGTAAGGGATATAAGCCCTTAGACTTTGCCCCGTGAAGGGGAAAGCATAATATTTGGGCCTTTTGGCCCAAATATTTGAACTTTTTTTTTACATGTTAAAAAATTTACGAAGAAAAAAAAACATGGCTGAGCCACGCCCCCACTGATATGTCGGCTGTCGTGCGACAACGACGTAGAAGTTGAGAGGAGCGCTACAACGAAATTAACACACATTGATAACACAAACACCACCACAAACAAGGTAAACAAAGACACCAATAAGAACTCTAATTTTGAAAAAAATGACAGTAACAGCGACAACGAAAATACAGATAACAAAAAGAAATAACAATAACAACAACAATATCAACACCACTAACATGAAAACAAATAGCGACAACACAAACACAAACAATACAAACTGCACCAAGAACAACGGTGGCAACAAAGACAACAATGATAACAGCGACAGTTCTAACAACAACACCAACAAGAACAACGTCAACAACACCCCCAACGAAAAGAAGACCACTTTCGCTGCGGCAGCAGCAAAAAAGAGGCCATGCTTCAACATGGACCTCTCAAACAAAGATGAAAAGTTGGCCCAGGCATGGAAGCTCATCAAGCAAGAGCAAACTTGGGCCAACTTAACTGTCCCGGTAGAAGCTATTGAGGCAGTGGATCGCAAAACGGTGCATTATAGATGCATCTCAGCACAAACCAAAAGGGCAGCGTTAATCCCACAAGAAGATGACGAAGTCGCGCTGAGGTGCATCAGAGAAGACACCCAGTACATAGAGAGGGGCAGACATTACGGCACCATTTCGGTGTTGTTCAAGTCAGAAGCCCTCGCATTAAACACACTATGATTCCTTACAAAACCAGCAAGGTCATAATGTACCCCTCCCACATGGGAAAAAGAACGGCCCGTATCGGCATTCCGAGAATCCCACCAGGACTTGACATGTGGTGGCTTCTAGGATGTGTGATTGTGGAGGGGACGGATACAGTCCCTATAGAAGTGACCAGAACGGCCAGAGAGGACTGGTCCGGGGTTGACCTGAAGATCCTTCTCCAGATCAGGCCCGAGAAATTGAAGACAATCCCAGACCACATCCGCCTTCAAATGGGACTGTCATTCACATTATGACCGAAGGCAAATGGTCGCAGTGTTTTGTTTGTGGGGGAAAAACCCATTTGCGAGCCTTCTGCCCTCAACTGCTGAAAGAGGCAAGGGGTCGAAAGGCTCCACTGCTGCCGACGCCGGGGCGAGGACCACAACCAACACCTGCACCGGCAAAACCACCAACAACAACACCAATAGAGAGACCACCACCAACATTGACCACCCAGGGGGGAAACGAGGAAAGCTGTCAAATTCCCCCTCCCCCCAAAAATACACACACCAATAAAACTTTAAACATACATACAGACACACTTACAGACACATACACCTCATCTACCAGTAGTGAAAATGAGGGAAATCCAAATTCCCCAAAAATACAAAAAAGGAAACACAAAAAGAAAAAAAAAAATCAACAAAGCACAAAAGCACCCACGATAAAAAACGCAGACACCACCCACGCAAAGATCTCTCCGATAACACCAACATCAACACCACCATCACCATCACCAGAATCCCCCAAACGCAAATAACCGAAACAGACGCAAGAACAAATATACACACAAACATCTGAAACCACAGACACCGCACTCACAACAAACACAGATACACCCGAAACAACACCACCAAAGCCATCACCACCATAGCCACGCAAACAAATAAAATCACACCAACAAAACATACAGAATTTCGTGCTCGTCAGGAGGGCCAACAAGGAACTGATGGCCCTCGTAGCACGAAGTGAAAATATACAAAAAGAGGGGGAATTTTTTAAATCGAGCACATTTCGCGTACCGGAAGATTTGGTTCGGGTGCGAATGTCGTTCGAGATATTCAAAGAAATAGGAGACAGCTTTCCTCGGGACGTGGGAACCCCGAACACTTCAAGACTTTTAAAGGGGTTCCCAAAAGAAACCCCACCAACTATGGAGGTCGAACAACCCGACCTTCACAAGAGCCCGGAAGGTAAGTAAACCTGCCTCTCTCTCTGTTTAACCTGCCAACATGGCCGTATTAAGAGTAGGATGTTTAAATGTTCGAGGCCTGGGATCGTCCTGGAAGTACGGTCACCTGCTCAACAACGACCTCAGGTCTATAGAAATGGATGTAATTGCAGTCAGCGAGACCAGGGTTTCCGACACGCGCGCACTAGCCCCCATTTTCGACGACTATCAGATCTTTGCATCTGTTAGCCGGCCGGGAATCGGAGGCGGGGTGGCAGTGCTGTTTAGGAAAGGCCTGGATCTCGAGGTAAGGTCGATCTTCCAGGACCCGGACGGGAAGTTGGTGGTCCTGGACGTGAACAATAATGAAGGTGGTGCCTTTAGACTGGTGGCCGTCTATGCTCCTACTGGGGCAGGACGGCCGGACTTCTTTAGACGCCTGGAAGCCTTTCTGGGTACGTCTCGCCCTTTACTTTTAGCGGGGGCCTGGAACGGCATCTTAGACGCACGCTGGGACTGTGTGGGAGTATCCGATAGGAGCGGGAGGAGAAAAAGCCTCCAGAACCTGATCAGCCAGTTCCAACTGTCTGACAGGTACCGACTAGATTTCCCTAATGCGCCAGTGTGGACCTGGGCTAACCGCATAGGGTCATCTAGATCGTATATAGACAGGATATTCATTAGGAAAATAGACAGAAATAGTGTAAGCTGTCCACGTTTTGAAACGGTCGCCTATTCAGATCACAAGTTTGTGATCTGTATGGTCAACCTAGATAAGACGCGTAGGTTAGGACCTGGTTACTGGAAGCTAAACATCTCATTTCCGGCACGTAAGGCTTACAGGGACCAGGTCAACAATTTAGTTAAGAAAAAGTTGACAGGGGGAGTGGTCAACAATAGATGGTGGGGGGCTCTCAAAAGGGAGATTAGAATAATGTCGATAGAGTTTAGCAAAGAAGTAGCATTAGAGAAAAATAGAAAGGAGGGATGTGGGTAGATAAGTTAGACGAGGCTATTGGTAGTGGCATTGCAACTGATGTGCTAGCGGCGAGAATGTCATTAGACCATTTCTTCAATGCGAAACACGAAGGTTGCATTGTCAGAGCTAGGGCGCGTGCTCTGAGAAACGAGGGAACCAAAGCTGTTCGATGGGCCCGCGTGGCAGAGGCGCAGCGTGGTAATAAAACCACGATTCGGTCTTTGACGGACCGAGACGGACACGAGCTGAGCGATTCCAAGAGGATGTGTGAGATCTTTCGCCAACATTTTGCTCGGTTGTTCGGGGGAAGTGGCGGGTCTGAGATGGTGGCGGACTTCAGTCCCTACCTCGATGGCTTGCCGCGCATCTCGACGGCTGACGCTGGGCGCTGCGAAAGGCCAATTACTTCAGCCGAGATTCAGGATGCCCTTGTAGGCTGCATGAAGCGCAAGTCACCCGGTTTGGATGGTCTGCCCTACGAGCTTTACGTAAATATGCCAGACTTGTTCTCCAATCTCCTCGAAGCCCTCTACTGCAACTGGCAGCAAAACGGGAGTATTCCCAGTTCTGTGAGCCGGGGCGTAGTGACGCTGATAAGGAAAGACGAGAACAAGAGGGACAGATTAGACAATTTCAAGCCCATAACTCTGCTCAACACACAGTTTAAGATTTTGGCCAGGGTGTTAGCGAAGAGGTTGGCGCTTTTCGTCGGGCATTTAGTGGGGGGGGGGGCGCAAACTTGCACAATCCCAACCAGGTCCATACACGACAACCTCCACCTAATGCGATACATCATAGAGAGGGTAGGGTGTAAACCTGGCTTCCGTGGGGCTCTGATCAATTTAGATCAATCGAAAGCATTCGATAGGGTCGACCATCGGTACCTGGAGGCTGTCCTCAAGGCAGCTGGCTTCGGCCCCGTCTTCAGAAGCTGGATCGTGCAATGCACAGCGGCACCTGCTCGATGGTCAAAATTAATGGCCACCTCTTGGAACCGTTTCAGGTCTCCCGATCGGACCGTCAAGGGTGCCCTCTCTCCTCCCTTCTGTACGTATTGACTCTCGAGCCTTTACTGCGGAAGCTGGAGCTGTTGCAGGGCATCCCGCTCGAACCGGGACGAGGAAAGGCTGTGTCGGCTTATGCGGACGACATCACCGTGATGGTGTCGGACACCTCAGAAAGCGAAATGGTCGGCAACTTATTGGAGGAATATGAAAGGTTGACGGGAGCAAAACTTAACCCGGAAAAGTCAGTAGGCTTCCAACTCGGCACCTGGAGAGGCAAGTCCATGCCGTCCAACAGCATCGTTAGGCGCTGGACGGACGGACCGGTAAAGTTGCTAGGGGTTTGGTTCGCGCCAGACCTCGAGGTGGATAAGAATGGGGACGAGGTGACGGGCAGGGTAGTCAGTCTCACCCAGAAATGGGCTGGGATGAAGCTATCACTGAAAGGTCGGGCGCAGGTGGCGAACCGGTACATCGGTAGTCTGACTGTCGTCCCTTGCCCCCGTTCGCGCCTCGCCATCTTGGAGCGGCTCCTCTTCAAATTCTTGTGGAGGTGTCAGGTTCCGCTGGTGAGGCGGTCCATCTGCTGCCAGCACCCTCTACGTTGAGGGCTGGGCATGCCGTGGCTAATGATGCGCAGGCACACGCTGAGGCTGCTGCATCTCCAGATATTCTGTCTAAACGGTGAACAGGTGTGGTCGCCGTATGTCAGACGGGCCTTTCCGCAGCTCGTTTCTTTGACTGAGTTGCAGTCCTGCGTCAAGAAGAAACCGAGACTGGGTGACTGGCATCTGGAATGTTGCCAGGCACACACTGCCCTCTACCAGGCGGGCAATGCGGTCAATGGAACTTCCACTCTCGAGTTCTATAGAGGATTAGTGGTGGGCAAGTGCGACGACGCACTCGGAGAGGCTCTGGGAGTCAACGAAGTCGAACTAACAAGTCTGTACCGGAGGACTTTCGAGCCGGGGACGATGGATAATTTCCAAAAATCCCTCGCTTGGCAGTGCTACCGGGGGGCACTGCCGGTTCGAGATAAACTCTACAGGCACCGAAGTGCTGTCAGACGGACCTGCCCGAGATGCGCGCAGAGCGACGAAACCGTTCTGCACGCACTCGTCCAGTGTCCGTGCATTACTGACTTGTGGAGTTATGTTGAACAGCTGTTGTCGCGTGTAGAACGGATCCGGCTATCGGCCGAGTCCATAGTGAAGATCGACCCGCCGCCTTCTTTTGGCCAGGAAGGGCAGGCAATTTTCCTCTGTCTGGTGCAGTAGCGAAAGAGGTTGTATGGTGGACAAGGTTGAAAGGACTGAAGACAGACACTTTTCTTTTCGGCCAATCCCTCATCAACTTTTTCAAGTTTCACTTGGAAAAAAGGAAGGTGAGGGTGGAGAGAGAAGTGCTGCCCCTATTATTATTATTATTGTTGTTGTTGTTGTTGTTGTTGTTGTATGCATGTAACTATGTATGCATATGTTTTCCATTATTTTGTTTAGATAAATTGATGTTTGCATACTTGCACGTTTTCTCTTACAGGTATCTACTACGGTATCACCATATCAATTGTCTCATTCGCCACGGCCATGACAGTATTCACTTTAAATATTCACCACAAAGGTGCACGAGGACACGAAGTACCCATTATCATCAAGAAAATCTGTTTCGGTATTTTAGCGAAGATTTTCTGCATGCGTCTCGAAAAACCTAACAATAAGTCATCAAACGTGGTAGGTATATTACGACTAGCTAGTGTAATTTCTGTTGTTGATTCCTTTTTATACATGGTGTTGTATTCATGAATATAACGTTGATAATGGTGATAATGAATTTCGTTTTCCAGATATTGAAAGGTAAGTGAACTAGTGTTCTATTTCCCAAGGCAATTTTTATATTGTTTCTCCATTCCTGCTTTCCTGCAACAAGCTGGCTGTGCTTACTGTCGCTTATGTTTCTATGTATCTAACTTTCTTTGAATTAATTATTGACTTTATCCATTAATATCCTGCCTTCCCATTGTTGTTGCTTTCATATTGATAGTTGTTATGTTATAGCTAAATTTTGTCGTCACAAATATTTATCCAAGAAAACAACCTTAAACATTATACACGAATGTTTTTATTGTTGTGAAACGACGAAGAACTTCATTTAACTATCTAAACAATATAACGAGATAACAACCTATCAATATATACATTGTTTGATGTTAATCATGTAACAATTTAACAGAAATATATGGAATTGAGGATGAATTTGATAGTCTTTCGTCTTCATTGGTTCTAGACGGGACGAGGTTTATCCTATCGTCACAAATGGAAACATAGTGTTATAGAAAGGTGGGGAAGTGTTTGAACGGTTTTAGACATGGAACGTTTGAGCATACACCATCATATATTTTGAAGTAATATAAATTTAACAAAAAGAAAACTTTCCGTGCTTTAGATACCATCTCCGACATAAATATGGGTATGGTATTTAACATTCTCATAAAATGCTAAATTAAGTTATGCTATAATATTAACAAAAATAAGTATCAAATATTCTTATTTATAAACATTTTACATGGGTTAGTGCAAAACATATTCCATCGACAAAATATATTCCATCTAATTTCATCCTATTATGATAACTGCGGACAAACAGTATTAAATGGGGCGCTTCCTTGTGTATGAATATCAGGCTGAAAGGAACTACAGAATCAGTGAGAGGGAATTATTCGGGTTCAACATGTTCCTTGGCATATATATATATATATATATATATATATATCGTCAAGTAACCAATATTATATATTTTTAAAAATCATGATGCATCTTTTTCCCAAGCACAGATACTTCTAGCTTTTCATTAAAAATACCCTGAATTACCTGTAGTTGTAATAGAGATAGCTTAAAACTACCACACGGATGATACTTCATCAGCATAACATCTTATCCAATTAATTGAACGTGATATAACCACTATCCGAACTTTGTATTGTACAATAATAATATAACGCTAACAAGAAATTTGAAAAACAGATACAAGTACTGTAATCGTTACTGATGCAATATAATAAGAGGAAAGGCTACATCTCTATCCCAATACCTCTGTATCATGTTAGAGAACGGTTTTAGATAAAACATCATTAGAAATAATTTATACGGGTCGATAAAGTGGATGCTCTTTGACTGACATAGAAAACCAATATTCTTTGCTGCTTTTCGTTCAATATAATAAAAGTAAAAAAAGTAAAGTACAAGAAATTCTTGGTTGTGTATTTGAAATTGAAGAACTACGTCTTCCGAAAACAAGGGTGTTGCTTTTTACGGTGTATTGCGTATTGGTTAAATCACATAAATTCTAAATGATCATGAATTAATTATTTAATAACCAGAAATAATAAATTACTGGTATAAAATATGTTTAGACTTAATAAATTTGAATTATACTGTATTATCTGAATATGCTGAATAATCAGATCTTGTAAACATTGGAAGTAAACTCATCACTCCCCTGTTGATATAACCTTAATGCTAGCGCTCACCTTTTGGAACAACTATCGTATTAGTTATTTTTACAAATCATATATAGGTATGATTTCAGTTACCTAAACTATGGATGGTACCTTGTAGGATTTTGATAATTAAACATCATATAATCATATAGTCAAGTACATTTAGACTTTAATGGGGTTTTTTTTACACAGAATACAAATCTAACAACGCACATGCCAGATTTTCTTTCTGCTTGAAAGAAAACCCGTTTCTCTCAAGTGCGTTCACTGTATATGCTAATGGTTTCTCTACTACTACTACTACTACAACTACTACTACTATTACTACTACTACTACGACGACGACGATGACTACTACTACTACTACTACTACTACTACTACTACTACTAATACTACTATTTAGTTTACATAGGAAGGTAATCTAGGTCTGCTTTATGAATAATTAGATATCAAGCTTAATGTCTTTTATAACGTAAGTTCAAAACTTGTTTCACTGCGAGATTTGATGGTTTGGCAATTCATTCTAATACTCACCTCAGTAATACGTGATTTTGTCCCAGTGCTATTCTGTATAATACTACAGTTTCCAAATAAAAATATTGTACGATTGATGGCATGAGTCATTTGCCATGTATGTATAAAATGTTTTCTCCAATACTATATAGAATGCATATCCGTAATATTTAAACAGAAAATATATAGCAATATCAATCCATCTTGATATGTATATGGGAAAAGCTTGGAATGATCACTTTAGTTTCTTTCCAACCGCAGCACAGCACTGGTTGATCATACCTACGATCAAAAACTTTCAAAACATATCTTTCCCATCAGCCATCATTTGAGAAATAGTTTCGATAGAACATCATCGAATGCGAACTGTCATTTTTAACATGCAGTGTGTGGTTTGCAGAGATTTAACGTCTAAGTTTTAGTTGATCCATGATTACTTCATCGCTTTAGTGAGTTTGAAATGGTTAATTTTTAGATTTTCATGTTTAATATTAAGACATTATGGTAGTAGTAGTTGAAACGTTAGCATTTGTATTCATGTTTAAATGCTAATAGATTATGTGATATAATGGCATCAGGTTATAATAACTAGTGCACAAGAAGCTTTAGTTGTCTTAACTAAATAGAAACTATTCTACTGCTTACGGTGTAACATCTTCAGTGGAATATATAGGAGTAAAAATAATAGATCAATAGACAGACTAACAAGCGAGAAAAATGGAAAGCTCCTGTGCGCGTGTATTTATGTTTGCGTGTATGTGTGTACACGCGTGGGTGTATGGTGTATATGTGTATGTGAATTAAAGAGAAAAATATTCACATAAAGGAAGAGCGACACAAAGGGTGAGTATGTCAATCCGTTGCATGTGTGTATGTATATATATGTGTGTGTGTGTGTGTGTGTGTGTGTGTGTGTGTTGGTGTGTGTTTGGGTGTACGTACGTATGTGTTCGTGCGTGTTCGTGCGTGTATGCAGAAGAAAGGAAAGACAAGGTCTGCAGAGAGAACATTTTAGTGCCGAAGTGAAATTGATATGTTATTCTGGGAATTTACAATTCCAAATTGATACCTTTTGTCACGAAAATCGATAAATGGATCAATGAAACTTACATTTTAGGGTCTTACGATTCTTTTATTGAAGACTTAGGCATTAAAAGAGGCCGCCATGTTCAGTTACATGCTCAGATTCTGAAAATTCTTCCATATTTGAAGTGTTCCAGTAACAGATTAAATTTGCAGACCTGACATTAAAAATGCTTTTGTATTTGTTGCAACTGATTATTAAAACTGAATACATATATACAACCAATCATACACGCTTACACATATACGTACACACAGATATGCCTATATATATGTATATATATGCTATATATGTGTGTATGCATGTGTGTGTGTGTGTGTGTTTTGTGTGTGTGTGTGTGCGCGCGCGCGTGGATGTTTGTGTTGCTGAGATTACGCTCCATTGCCGCTCTGAGATTTGCGGCTTCCCGCTGATTGCGTAATAGGAAATATGATTTTCTTTACATGTGACAAACCAAAGGGGTTGAATAATACAAATAAAATAGATGTGATTGAGATTTTATTTTTAAAAATACACGTTAGAAAATTCACCTATATATATTCACATACAAAAAATTATAGGCTAAGGGAAAAGAATAACCATGGGATTTCCACCTGAGAATCCCTCAGAGCCAAAAGTCCGGGCAGGGTTGTGTGTGGACGATAAGCAGTCACACATGCATGTCGGTCTCGCTGATTCACGTCACCGACATTGACCAAGGGTAAAGCAAAGCTTGACATAGCTTGGCACCAGATATGTCACAACTGATATGGATATATAACTGAACTGGAGCAACGTGAAATACTTTGCTCAAGGAAACATCACACAATCCAATTACAATCTCATGATTTTAAACCTGACGCTCTAACTGTTAAGCCATGCATCTTCACCTATATATATATACATAATTTCATATGGGCTCCGCCATTTTTTAGAAGAATGGCCGAGAAACGGATCATGTCCCAACGGAGCCCATACAATTATATATATATGTATATGTGTGTGTGTGTGTGTGTGTGTGTGTGTGTGTGTGTGTGTGTGTGTGTGTGTGTGTACGTATGTATATATATATATATATATATATATATATATATTTGTGTATGAGTGTATGCATATTTGTAAGTATTTATGTATGTAGTTATGAATGTTTGTCCTTCTGGATTTATTATTTTATAAATTGTCTCCAATAGACTGAGACTAAGAGTCGGTTCTATCATAGAAACAAGTTACCTTTATTGAAATGTAGACATCAACTAAGTAAATAAGTAGGTAAGACTGTATATGTTCGAGTGTCCGTGTGTGTTTGCAGGGTTGGATGTTATTGCGTGTGTGAATCTGTATGTTTCGAGTTATATGTATACACGTGCATATGTTTCTGAATTTCTGAAATGTTTTATATACTCTTACAGATCCATTAATGGTCTGTACTTATAACTTCTTAAATAGCTGTGTCCTTTTTTGGTTCTGCGAATCCCAACTTCCCACGTTTTGTACTGAGGCAGTTAGTAGCATATCCAAGAGCCCTAATGGTCAAATGTACAAATCTAAAAGCAAAGTCATATTTTCTGCAGACACCTCATTAGATCAGCATAGGTGATGTCCTTTACATTAAATTGACATCTGCTGGGTAGCTGATTGTCACTACTGTGCATACTCAAATGTTGTTTGGACTGATATCAAGCTTCTGCTTCACTATTTACTTTTCACTAAAAAGCTGTTTATTTTACCGTTATTGTGGGCATCTGGTGCCGGTTAGGAGTTGTAAGGCTTTCACCCCAATGACTCGAATGAATACATGTATATGTCTTCTTTTTATTTTTGTTTTAGTGTTTATGTATTTATAACACTTTCTATATCAGATTTCATTTCCTTGAAATGTTTCTATTAGTAGTGGTTTATTTTATAGAAAAACAGTGTTATCATTGTAGACAAGAATAACAACGATTTTCCCTCAACATTCTCAATACTTTTAAACGCAAACATTTCTATGCCAAATAATATCTAATGGTCAATCTGAATAGATCCCTATTTTATTAAACTCTGCCATGCGATTCGGCTTCCTGGGTTTGCTTCTTCGACTGGAATTTACCTGCATTTCTTTATCCAGCTGTCATCCTCCATACGCATTTTCTGTATATACTGTTGCAGTCGCATCTCATAGACACTGCATTAGACAGCATGTTATGCCGGTTACGCAACCACCAGAGCTCGCTTGCTTCATTTCTTTTCACACTTCGCAGGTTTTCTACAGTCAAAGCCCATATTCCTCTATCATGTCGCATTGCGGTTTGCATGCAGGCATCAAGCCATCTACCCTTCCAAAGATGGTGTAATACAGAACAAAGGTGAGACCCAAAATAACAAATTATTCACTGAGGAGGTCAGAGAATATGAACGAAAGAGTTTTGACAATAAATAAACAAAGATCCTGTTTTTAAACCAACGAACTGACATTTTGTAATAAATTAAAGTCAAAACCAAGAGGTTCGAGCTTTTTAATTAGGCAGCATGACCCTTCCAAAGTATAACAATATCTGTTTCAACACACATTTTCAGATAAGAAATCTTGCAAAAGAAATACAAAAACGAAGTACATATATGTGTGAGGGTGTATGGATGTGAGGGTGTGTGGATGTGTGAGTGGATGTGGGTGTGTGTGTGTGTGTGTGTGTGTGTGTGTGTGTGTGTGTGTGTGTGTGTGTGTGTGTGTGTGTGTGTGTGTGTGATGGTGTGTGTGTGTGTGTGTGTGTGTGATGGTGTGTGTGTGTGTGGCCATATTTTTCGTGGTCGAGTAAGACCATACTTCCAGCGACAGATTAAATACAATAAAACAAATTCAAGTTACGTCCAATATTTTATCATATATCTCAACACAACCCAAGAAATGCGGAAGCTTACAACACTATTCACAAGAACATCCCACTATTGAAACAAGACCCAAGAATGAAAAAAAGCCCTTGAAACACACAAAATAATCAATATCAAAAGACAACCGAAATCACTAAAAACATTACTCACCAATGCCAAATTACCTACCACAAACCCACAACCAACTGTCAAAAAATGAGGTCGCTCTAATTGTGGAACCTGCACTCACCTCATTGAAGGCAACACGTATACATTTCAATCAGGACAAAATTTTGCTGTAAAAATTCACTTCACTTGATCATCAAAAAATCTACTTTATGCCATTAAATGTAAAGGATGCAATGAAGATTATATAGGACAAACTAAACTCACAATCAGAAACAGAATGACAGTTCATCGCCAACAATTACGAGATCTAACAACGAGACAGATTCCACTAAGTGCACATCTAGACATGCGCAAGTAATAAGACACCCATATTCCAAATCTTCCCATTTTACCTTTGCGCTGACAATACAACAGAACAAATACGAATAAATAAGGAAAATATGTTTATTCAAAAATATAGACCGCATTAAATATAGTTTAACATACATTATGTCAACACCATAACATTCTAACCATCCAAACAGACACATACACACACACATAACACCTACTTTAGAAAATAAAAACCAGAACTAAATAAACCTTAACATACGTTAATACTCTAACACCTTAACATGCTAATTCCCCCACACCCACCCCACACACACACATAACTCCCTCCCCCATTTTTACTAACGGAATCATTTTCCTACACACACACACACACACACACACAAACATATATATTTTCTCTCCATCTTAACATGCTAACCATACTCCCACACACACATACACACACACACATAACACCCATACACACACACACATAACACCTACACACGCATACCCCCCTCTCCCATTTCTAATAATAGAATCATTTTCCTACACACACACACAAAATATATATATTCTCTCCATCTTAACATGCTAACCATACACCCACACACACATACACACACACACACACACATAACACCCATACACACACACACAACTCCCTCCCCCATGTCTACTAATAGAATCATCTTCCTACACACACACACAAGCACACAAATAAACATACATATCTCTACTTTCTTTATTTC
>OZ024740.1:411547897-411550397 GCA_964016885.1 Eledone cirrhosa | reverse complement strand
CTTGTTGGGAGGAGTATTGCTTGCTCCATGAACAGCCTGTGTGTGAGGGCCAGCAGGGATTCCGTCTGTCTCTGTTCTATTGACGTCATTCCAGGGAGGAGGTGGCCCTCAGGCCATTTGACCTTTGGTAGGTTGAAGTCTCCCAGCAGTAGGATGTTGAGACCCTGGTCCAGTTTGTCAAGGACCTCTTCTATCCTACTTAGGCTATCCTCAAATTTACCCTCATGACTGGGGGCATCGGGCGGCCGATATGTGACACATATTACCGTCTGTAGTTGCTTCATATGTATTAGCAGTGTGTCACAGACTGAGTTTGAATGTGTCAACAGTACAATTGGTGTGACATCTTCACGGATATACAGAGCAACCCCACCATGAGTTATCTCCTTCCTGTCCGAACGAAATACAGTATATTTCGGTATATGTATTTCTGCATTTGCTATACTGCTTGTCAGGTGCGTTTCGGTTAGTGCCATGCATATTGCTTGATTGCTTATGGCTAAGTCTCCCAGGTAGGAAATTTTACTCATGTTGCTGAGTTTCACCAGGCCCCTGACATTCAGCAGCAGCACTGGTGTGACTTTTGGGGTGCCAGTAATGGCTGTCGGTATGACACCTGGTCTGGTGTCAGCGGCGGCCACTCTGGGTCCCTTAACTGCGGTGGTCTCGAGTGCTGGTGTGGATGACCCTGGCTCTGGAGACGATGCAGCCAGGTCAGCTGTCCCACAATCTTCTCTGCCATCACTAAAAAATGTTTCTGATCTGCTGCTGCCATCTGTATCTCGTCGGCATGTGCGTGCCTTCTCCTTGTTGGTGCAGCACGCGCGACATCAGCATACTTCTGGAGCGGCTTTTTTCGGCTTTGGCTGGGGCATGTTGCGCGAGTATGATGGGCATAGTTCGTTTGAGACCTAGGGTGGGCGAATCTGCATCCCATCGCTGTCTCTCCATGCCAGCATGTCCCGTTCTTGAAAAACTTGCACATTACTTGGGGTTTTTTGCTCCCAGTGTCTCGGTGCTTTCTGTTCTTTCTTTGAACAGTTGTCCACTGGTCCCTCTGCGCTTGGTTCTCCTTCGGAAGGTGATTTCGCTTTTCACCCTTGCCCTTAGCTTGTTGGTTGCCCGGCCTGCCCTCCCTGCCTGTGGCGGAGGGTATATCATTTTCTTTCAGGTCCGTGCTTGTGCTCTCCTCCTTTTCTTTTTCTTTTTCCTCTTCCTTTTCCCTCTCCTTCTCCTCATCCCTCCCTTCGGTTTTCTCCTCTCTGAGGACACGGCTTAGCATCGCCATATGAGGCGCTATGAGGACATACGCCTTCTCAATTTCTTTTCTCTTTCTCTCTATCTGTGCCAGGGTCCTCAGAAACCCATGGCTCTTCAGGTTCTCCGCCATCTTTTTGCTTGGTGGAGACCCATCAGCCATGGTCCACCCCTTGATCAAAAACGTTAGTTCCATCTTTGACCAGTTTCGTTGACTCCTGATTACACATTTTTCCTGCATGCAGTCCATTTCGCTGTGGAGGGGAGAAAGAGAGACAGTGGGAAGTGTAGGGTAGAGTTAGAGAGGGACAGAGTGAGGGAGGGAGATAGAGATATAACTCCAGCGAGAAAAGAAACAGAACAAAAGAAAAGAAAAGGGGAGACAGAAGAGGGGAGCGAGAGAGATAGCGGGAAGAGTGGGGGGGGAGGTCAGAGGGAGAGAGAGGAGATAGAGAGAGAGAGAGAGAGAGAGAGAGAGAGCTCGTTGATCTAGAGATAGGGAGAAAGAGAGCTCGTTGATCGAGAGAGAGAGAGAGAGAGAGAGGGAGAGAGAGAGAGAGAGAGAGGAAGGAAGGAGAGAGATAGAGACAGCGTGAGCAACAGCAGTTCATAAATATAAAAATAAATTTTTAAATTTAAATTAATGAATGGAAGAAACCGGAAACATAGAGATATAGAAACACGATGTAAGTTGTATATATAAGCTGAATGTAAATGTTTGTTTACAAATATACGAAGTTATTGTAATATCAGCATATCATACAAGAAACAACGGAATCGGGTCAAATACAGATAAGATTATACCAAATCAAACAAGATTATATCAAATTAAATTATGTTAGTCAGAAAAATCAAAATTAATACAAGATCTGCTTAAGTTAAACCAAAATGCTCTGTATGGCAGTCAAGGAAAATAGAAAGCACGTGTGTGTGTTGTCTCCTATGAAGGAATCATACAGTGAAAATAAACATGTTCAAAACGGTAATATATGTAAAATATACTTCAAAATAATTGCGTCAAAGCACAAAAACTTATCTTTTTTGTATGTTTTCCTTGTCCTCTGAAGAATTAAAACCATACATAAATCCGATTACTGTCGATTTAAAATATTAAAATTTCAAATCTGTAGACACGACAATTCACGTCTTATACCAACAAGTGCCAAGCCTGTATATATATATATGTATATATATATATATATGTATATATGTATATATATATATGTATATGTATATATATATA
>OZ024740.1:411546234-411547697 GCA_964016885.1 Eledone cirrhosa | reverse complement strand
AAACTTAGCACTACTGGACATTGCTGAGTTTTTGAGTATCAGGTATTTGGAGGCCATGGGTTTAGCATAGTGTGAGTGGAGAATTTGGGCTCTCTCGTCTATAGTGTTAATCCAGAGTTCTGTGTCTAATACAGGTAGTCTATTGTTAGGGTGTTTGGAAGGGAAGTCTATAGTTACAGTTATACTCTGGTGTATGGAATTAGCTATCTGCTGGATGCTTTCCATCGTGCTACGTTCTAAATCAAACTTGTTAGTGCTCTCTAGTGGGGGTGTTCTTATAACTATATTGATATCGTCTACATAACGAGAGTACATGATGAGGTCTATGGAGCTTTCATTAAGGAGATCTTTAAGTCTCCTTTCCCACCATACCATGAAAAGGTTGGCAACATCGCCAGCTATGCTGACGCCGATGGCTGCTCCCTCATTTTGGGTGTAGATTTTCTCATTGAACTTAAATATGTGGCCCTTTAGGGTAGTTTTGATACTAGCCCCTATTGCATGTGCGACCATTTTTCTTACCTGATCAGTGTTTTGGGGGGTCCGTATAGCTTTGGTCCACCCAATCCACCTTCCTATGGGAGTCTTTTTAGCCATTGAGGTTATGGTGGGGGGTCTACCTCTTATAGGTCTACTAGGGCAGAAACATTTAAGGTCATGGCTGTCTAGGTAGTCAGTGTCGTAGGTAAGTCTAAGTAGGAGGCCTAGTTCGTCTGTGTCGACGTCGCAGAACTCCACCTCACTCTCAATGATCATCTCCACACATCTTTTCACAGCAAAATCAATGTTAATGGATGGGTACAGTGACACCACATCCATGCTGCCTATTATGCAGTTGGATAGGCTCCTGTTTTTGTTGCACTCACTGATTCTGCTGAGGAGGTCCTCTGTACTTTCACATACATCTGGGGACATCTTGATTATGGGGCGTATAACCATTGAGAGGAAGTAGGAGATCCTGTAGTTGCTAGCTATATTAGCTCCGCATACAGGTCTTGTTGGTGGTCCTATTGTCGGGTCGTCGACTGTCTTGTGGTCTTTGCGGAGCCCATACAAGGGTGGTATGCCATTGTTAGACGCCTGGAAGTTGTTGGCAGTGCGTCTGCTTGGCTTTAGGATGTCAGTCCACATCATCATGTGAGCGTTGAGGATTTTTTCTCTCCCATCGTGTGTTAGTTGTGCAACTTCGCTCGTGTTGGTGATGTGGGGTTGCATTGCCTCGATGTAGTTCGGCATGCTATCTATTGACATCCTACCAGACTTATCTGTGGGTAGACACACTACCTCACCATCCCTTGTGCGCTGCTTGAGGCTAACCAAGCCTTCTACAGGTTTTATCCCAAGTTGTTGGGCCTCTGGTCTGCTCTGTCTCATAGTGTACCTGTCTACTACTTGTCTAATCTTATTTCTAGCTATGGTGAACTGTGCCTCCGTCTCGTCATCTATTTGTTGTGGTATGCAAA
>OZ024740.1:411503734-411528734 GCA_964016885.1 Eledone cirrhosa | reverse complement strand
CTTTTGGTTTACTAATTAAAGAGAGCATAGAGAAAGTAGGTTAATCATTGTAGTGGGAGGCCTCAACTAGAATAACATAGGTGAATTCTACTGTTTGTATTGTAGTAAAGGCGCATGGCTTAGTGGTTAGAGCATTGGGCTTGCAATCGAAAGGTTGTGAGTCCAATTCTCGGACCGGGTGATGTGTTGTTTCCTTGAGCAAGATACTTTATTTCACGTTGCTCCAGTTTACTCAGCTGTAGAAATGAGATGATAGGACTAGGTCCCCTATCATTAAATCACCCAAGACACCTCCAACGAGAGCTCAGAATCAATATGTAGATTTGAACCAAATAGGAATGGAAAAATTGATTTTCAGTGTTTGATTATTGTTGCCAAATCCACCATAATAGGGATTAATAATGTCTTACCTTAGCCATCCCGAACTATAATTACGCCTGTTACCTAGCAGTATGTCTGGCGATCTTCGTTATTACGTTTGAAATAAATAACGTCGCATAAGTGTCTGTTTTAATAAAGAGTTAACTATTACGATTAGCAAGCGAAATGCGTGTGTAAAAGCTATCTCCGTGCCGCTAAATGCGAAACGAAGTGTGTGAATAAGTCTAGCATATTCTCGTGTGAGCTTTCCTGGCACAGGAATACGATTCCAAATAGTTTACAGAAAATAAGTGCTGCTCCATTGGTTTACATTATCCAGATTAGCCGCCCAGATACTCCTATGTACAAATATTAATTTGTACTACGATGCATATCAATCATACACTACGTTAATATAATTAACTATATATCTTCCCTATAAACATTAATCTTTTATCTAACCGAAAAGAATAAGACTCTGCAAAAGTAAATAAACATAATCTATGCTCTCTTTATATATTTGTTTTTATTTCAGTTTTGTAAATATGTATGGCGAAAACATCACATTTTCTTCCGCTTATATTTTCGTACTTTTAACCAATTTGTTGCTTCTGTGTTCCTAATTTTGCTATTATTACGAAGGTTTCATGAATCATTTTGGCTGTTAAACAAACATTTTACTTCTCAAAGCTCGTAGTTTTTTGTTTCTTGGCTTCTTTCTTGAAGTATTTTCTATATTAGTCAACATATTTCTCCATTTTTATCTTCATCTCTTTTTCTTTCTGTTTACGCTTCATTTCTCAGATTACTCAAATATTTTCTTCTCTAGCCATCTCCCCATTTCCTTATTATCTCCATCTCTCTCTTTCTCTCCTTCTCCCATTCTACAATTATCAGTCATCCAGTCCTTAATATAATTATACTCTATCACAGTATAAGATCAAAATCTATTATAAAATCATTTGTAAAATCAATGGATTTTATTCTAATATATGTCATTACCCTCATACTATTCACCTTCATTCAATGCATTCTTTTTTCTTTCGCTCCACAGCTTCGCTTTTGTCCATTCGAGATTGTTTAGCCATTCTGCCTCGTTACCTTCCTTATAACTGAACCTGCTCCTCTTTCCAAGCAAAAGCTATCTCTTTACTAATGTGTGTCTCTGGGTGTGTGTGTTATAGTGTATGCGTGTGTGGATAAATCATTTTTATCCCATATATATGGTTTGGGTTGTGTCCCACACCCTGGCTTCTATGTATAGCAAGTCCATTCAACTTCCGGTGAGTGCGTTGACTACTACACATGTGTGCGAGTAAGCCATTAATTTCGTAATTTTAGAAGATTTTAGCTCCATATTATTGAAGTGTAAACAAAGCGATTCACTTAGGAAGCATTGGGAAATTTTGAAATTTGAAATGAGTATACATCCCGACACAAATGACTATAATTGTTTCTACTTTTGGCACGAGCCAGCAAATACCCAGTGCATTACTGGTACTTTATTTCATCGACCCTGTAAGGATGAAAGGCAAAGTTAACCTCGGCGGGATTTAAAATCAGAGTGGCAAGGGCCATAACTCTATGCTGCAAATCATGGTTTCCGTCCCTCTACCGATACTGCCAATCCAGACTATAATACTAGTTGATAATTATTGATAATATTTGAGAAGATTGACTCGGAATAATGTTGCCAGAGGAATCGAATTCCATCTCCTTGCGTACTTTGTCCTATGAAATATTATGGCCAATTTTATTGTGGCGCCTACGTTTCAAGCTTCAGATTGTCCCTATGATTCTGAAGTCAGCCATTTTATTATATACTTAGCTACATGCCTAAAATCTATATTCACGGCTATCAATCTTCTATCTCAAAATTCCTGCAGTTTACTTTGCCTTTTCTCATATATATAATTATTAAGGGCAGTTACTACAACCAGTACGTAGGGCAAAATTGTTCATTCTGTTCTAATGAAAATGAACCGGAAAATTGTTACTGGTAGTCATCTAAATGGTCTGGGATAAACAATTTTCTCGAAAAAAAAGGATAACAAATGCTAACTAGCTAATAGGTTAGAGAAGGCTAAAAATTAACCAATAAATTAAGATTTCCCTTTTGGGAGGAACAAATAAATCAATATTAAATACTAAGGACATCAGTTCTTTTAAAGTTGTTTAGAAACGTGAGAAGATCGCGAGAAACATTATGTACTTGTGTTAAGCGGTGTGTTGTTGTTGTGGAGATTATTCAATATCCACCATTTCTCATCAATGTATTATCTACAAGCTTTAAACACATTTATATATGGTCGACCTTTTTTAGTATCATCCATTTGATAGAGAAATGTATGTTATTGTCTTTGAGTTTTGAAAATGAATTCGCCAAATTTGTGATGTTTCTTTTATTTGGCAAATAAATGTAGTTAGCCTCTCTACTCTATTAGCTAGTTAGCATTTGTACGGATATTTCAAGGCAAAATGTCTCGCTAGAACAATGAGATCATTTATGGCCCTCGCTTATGGCTGCCCTCTTTTTCCTTATTTTCTTTAATTCTTTCTGGGTAAGCATTTTCCGATTTATTTTCATCGATATAGTTTAAATAATTTGGTCCTCCCGACTAACGAACCTCAAGAACCTTATATGAAGCCATTGTATTAACTGACCATAATAATTGCATATATATATATATATATATATATATATAGGTGGTTCAGTAGATTGGCGTATAATAATAAAGAGCTTAATGTGAAACCTGGTTTTCTTTACAATATGTATATATATGTATGTACAGCCGAATGTCAGATCAGCCCATGCATTTTAAGCTAAATAGGGTAGTCAGAAACTGTATGGAAGCCCAACGAATGGATTGTATCTCTCACTTAAATGGACACCCCTGCCGTACAACGTCGCTCTGTATCTCCTTCAAAGTCTTGAGCACACGAGTCTGTGAAATATCTGGTCAATTACACAATAATTTCAGCATCATGCACTTCCCTTGATCGAACAACTGAATTGCTCAACGTCGAAACAGACGGATACCCATAGATCTCTGTCTCCTTCACTCCCTATCTCTCGTTCAAACTCTCTGTCCCTCTCTCTCGTTCTCTCCCTCCCTCTCACCCTCTCTCTCTCTCTCTCTCTCTCTCTCTCTCTCTCTCTCTCTCTCTCTCTCTCTCTCTGCATATATATATATATATATATATATATATATGATATTTATTTTTTATAAATACAATACTATTCATCGCTATTTCCGTTCCCCCTTAACCTCCATCTTGTATTCAACAAACTTCTATAATTTCCTTTCGCTCTGACGTTTTTCTCACGATTCTTTTGTATTGTTTACTTTCTTCAATGTAACCCAACCCATGCCATCTTGTTGAACCTTGCTCCAGACTTAAAGAAGACACTTCATTTGCAACTCTTTGTTTTGGGATAATGTGTCTTTTGTTTCGTTAATTTTTTTTATATTCGTTCATGTTTTTTTTTGTATTCTTTGTTTCATTTATCAAGCTTTATAAACGGATGTTTTTTGGTGAATAAATGAGATTTTTAAAAACAGTAAATACGACAAATGCAAAGAAATGTGTTTGCATGTTTTAAATTTGCATAAATGTTTTTTTTTTTCATTTGGGGCATTTTATATATATTTTTTTCTTAATTGATTAATTAATTACATTTTCTTTTTATATTCAATGAGTTATCGTTATTTCTTGAATTTTGTTTGAAAAGATCATCTATATTAAAGTTCTGTTGTTTCCCATGCTCTCTATAAATAATTGTTTCTACTTTAGGCACAAGGCCAGCAATCACCAGTTCATTACCGGTACTTTATTTTATCGACCCCGTAAGGATGAAAGGCAAAGTCAACCTCGGCGGGATTTGAACTCAGATCGTAAAGGGACGTAACTATGCTGGAAAGCATGGCGTCCGACCCTCTACCGATACTGCCAATCCACAGCCATTGCTCTCTATAAATAATGGATACAGAGTATCAACAGTGTGATGGACAAAAATATCTTGTATCATTTACCGCTGTCACTTTTAATTCTGAATTAAAATCCCACCGAGTTACAATTTAACAATTATTATTCCATAAAATGGAAGGTCTGATGTCGATATTCTCAATTTTTTCTTGTAAATATGTTTCAAGATTAAGATACGGTGAAAAGAATCTTTAACACTCATGACAAAATTCTTAACGGTGGTTATTCACATCAATTAAATTTCTAAGTTTAAATCCCATCGATGTCAAATTAGCCTTTCATCATTCTGGGTAGGATCAAATAAAGCACCAGTTAGTTAGTGGTGTAGATATTATCGATTCCTCATTCAGAACATTAATGGTTTGGGGCCTAAATTAGAAACTATTATTTGGATTGGCAGTATCGGTAGAGGGTCGGACGCCATGCTTTCCAGCATAGTTACGTCCCTTTACGATCTGAGTTCAAATCCTGCCGAGGTTGACTTTGCCTTTCATCCTTACGGGGTCGATAAAATAAAGTACCAGCAATGCACTGGGTAATTGCTGACCTTATGTCTAAAGTAGAAACAATTATTATAACGAGCCAATGCATTTAAGGCTCACTTGTAATAGCAACTCGTAAAAGTACAAACCATTTTTCGTTTCGAGAAACATATATCGCAAGATGTAACTGTTCGGAAAAGATCATTTCTGAAAGCTGCAGAAGCAATGACACTATTTGCTGTAAGTAGTAAATACAATACTAAAACCGCTAACTAAGCCACTCGAGAGAAAATGTCACCAGCAGATGGTGATTGTCATTCCATTAACAGATTTAATATAATGACTGCGACTGGAAAAAGTGCGGCAATATATTTATCAGAAAAGAAATTTGTGTAGTAGACGTATTCTGTCGTGTTGCTTCACATAATCACCTGGTCTTTGGGTACCATCAAGGAGATACATAAGCATGTGAAGAGACATGTGCTAGATATGGTGATGTCCCCTTGAAAAGAGAAGAGTTAGATATCATGATGCCCTCATTCTTTCTAGATCAATCTAAAGTCGTTTTTCTTACTTTCTTCCCCAGTCCCATATATACAGAGAAAATTTATCATGGACGGTGACTTTTCACGAAACAAGGACAAAATGTGTATTTAAATACGTTATTTTAGACAGTAAACATTTAATTTTTAAAAATGTATAGATATATTTCTTAATACTGGAGTTTTCCTTTGGAACTCTCAACAGCTTGAGCAGATAAGAAAGTGCAACATTAGATAAAAAAACAAATATATTCAACAGAAAAAAATTCTCACAAGCGTTGACTCTCCAGATAGAAATGTATTTATTTATTTATTTATTTATTTATTTATTTATTTGGTTTCGAAAATGCGTTGTTGTTTTTCAAGAATACAAGACCACGGAAGGATTTACATTTTCGGAGAGGCTAAACTAATCCCCAGCAATTGGTCGGATAACAAGATGAATTTTAATAACTTACAGAAATAGTGAAATATATGGCTCTATTTTCTATGTATCGAGGGCTGATATATTCTTAAATTTAATTCAACTTATACATATATATATATATGTGTTGTAGTTTGCTTAAAGCATTGTGTGAGTGTTTAAAGAAGTATGTTAATTGAAAGCTTCGACAATGCGAAGCGGAAGGATCATTTTATAAAACCTGAGGGCAACAAAGATATGTGCATGTTCCTTGTTATTTTATTTACCTATAACATTTGTGGACTAAGTTCCCTTCATCAGAAAACTTCAATAAGAATCTGCTTCGAAATGTGTTCTTTATATCTTTATAGACACACCATCGTACTTTCGTTCTAGAAGTCCGCCCCCCCCCCCCCCCCCCGCCAAAAAAAATATTTACCTCATATCCAAGAAATATTACACCTGGGACATCCGATGCTTTGCAGTAGTGAGCAAGCGTTGACAAACTTCGATCTCCAGAGTCCATGCCCAGGACTGTTTTATGAAGATCCGTTCCTGTGAGTCCTGTATCAATGTCGAGGAGTGCGCATCGCCTGCAGGAAAAGCATTGTTTGACCGCTTCAATGGCTGCCGGGAAAAACCTTTAAACTCTGTGTCATATTTGAACTTCATTATGCTATTTCTAATGGCTGTATACGCATGCTGCTCGTCACACCTGCATAATTTAGTGTTCTCTGCTAACTAGAGCAATGTTCCATCCCATTTTCAAGCGAGTTTATCATCTACGAACATGGTGTATTATCTTTGCCGAAAAAAATGTATATTGATGATTTTTAGCGAGTTAGAAACCTCTAGATTCGTTGTTTTCAGCTACAAACGGGGATGCCTCGCAGTACGATGTGGTTCTTCACCAGGCACATCAGGGTGTGGAGAGGCTAAGAGCTCCACCGCAACGTGTGTTTGCAACATACCATCTCTGACTGCCAAAGCACTTGTAGAACTAGCTGTTTCTAACTCCAAAAGCGTTTCGCTCATCATTCGTCTCATGCAAAATACACATCACACACTCCTGCAGGACTTTACCAACTAATATACCACCACTGGCCGCAAGGTACAGGTAGACCGGATATGTTATCAGCCCAGCTTAGCATTACTTTATGAAATTCATGAGATACTAAATGCACGCGTGAAATCCTTCCTGCAACGTGAACTTATCATTGATAGTTCAATCAAATTACCTCGAAAGAAATTGTATTTCAATATAAGTATGTATACGTACCTACATATATGTATACAGATGTACAGTAGTATGTCTATACATACATGCACACATATATATATATATATGTACGTATGGGTTTACCGAACATTTATTATAATGCTCGGTTTGTTTGTAAACAAACAGCCCGAATTAAGCCGTACAGTGTTCGGCAACCATCGTTGACTTTTTGTTCAACACTGACAAAGGAACGATGAACTAGTTTCTAGCTTATTAGCTGTCATCAGCACCGTATACCTTCCTGTCAGTCGATTGAACGTTTGAAAGTATATACTTTCCTTATGGATATTAACGGCTGAGCAGCCTAATTTGGATATCTAGTGAGTTAGTCGGCCGGGCGTACCGAAAACGATAAATGGAAAATATGAAATTTCATTTCTCACTCTTAGTAGGGCTGATACTAAAATATAAGTATGTATACGTATATACATATATGTATACAGACGTACAGTAGTATGTATATACATACATACATGCACATATATATATATATATATATATATATATATATATATATATATATATATATATATATATATATATATATGTGTACGTATGGGTTTACCAAACATTTATTATAATGTTCGGTCTGTTTGTAAACAAACAGCCCGAATTAAGCCGTACAGTGTTCGGCAACCATCGTTGCCTTTTTGTTCAACACTGACAAAGGAACGATGAACTAGTTTCTAGCTTATTAGCTGTCATCAGCACCGTATACCTTGCTGTCAGTCGATTGAACGTTTGAAAGTATATACTTTCCTTATGGATATTAACGGCTGAGCAGCCTAATTTGGATATCGAGTGAGTTAGACGGCCGGGCGTACCGAAAACGATAAATGGAAAAAATGAAATTTCATTTCTCACTCTTAGTAGGGCTGATACTTAAATATAAGTATGTATACGTATATACATATATGTATACAGACGTACAGTAGTATTATATACATACATACATGCACATATATATATATATATATTTATATATATATATATATATATATATATATATATATATATATATATATGTACGTATGGGTTTATCGAACATTTATTATAATGCTCGGTTTGTTTGTAAACAAACAGCCCGAATTAAGCCGTACAGTGTTCGGCAACCATCGTTGACTTTTTGTTCAACACTGACAAAGGAACGATGAACTAGTTTCTAGCTTATTAGCTGTCATCAGCACCGTATACCTTCCTGTCAGTCGATTGAACGTTTGAAAGTATATACTTTCCTTATGGATATTAACGGCTGAGCAGCCTAATTTGGATATCGAGTGAGTTAGTCGGCCGGGCGTACCGAAAACGATAAATGGAAAATATGAAATTTCATTTCTCACTCTTAGTAGGGCTGATACTAAAATATAAGTATGTATACGTATATACATATATGTATACAGACGTACAGTAGTATGTATATACATACATACATGCACATATATATATATATATATATATATGTACGTATGGGTTTACCAAACATTTATTATAATGTTCGGTCTGTTTGTAAACAAACAGCCCGAATTAAGCCGTACAGTGTTCGGCAACCATCGTTGCCCTTTTGTTCAACACTGACAAAGGAACGATGAACTAGTTTCTAGCTTATTAGCTGTCATCAACACCGTATACCTTCCTGTCAGTCGATTGAACGTTTGAAAGTATATACTTTCCTTATGCATATTAGCGGCTGAGCAGCCTAATTTGCATATCGAGTGAGTTATTAATGTTTTTTAGTCTTTCACAAAATGTCAATAGCTATTAAAATCACTTATTCATCGTTTATTTCATGATACATGTTTCGCCAGAGTTTGCGAAATAGTCATCGTCAGTTTCCCCCTTTACAGTAGCAACCTTTGGTGAAATGTTAAACATTCTGAAATGTTAAGATATGTATGTAGGGAATTTAAAAGTCTGTGTTTTAGAACGGGTAAAATGATTCGTCCATGACCTAATTGCTTTAGTAATAAAACACGATTTCAATCGTAGTTACCTGCCAGACAAATGCCAGACAAATGCCATCCGAGCCAGTGTAAATGTTCATATGAAATGTAAGACCCAGAATCCACATTTAAGTTGATTCGATTTAATTCATTCTTTGTATTATAAATTTAATATAACCTTATACAGGTTAATTCATTAATTCTCAAACAGCGAATAGAAAATATAGTCATAATTATACCTAGCTTTAAAATAATGATTTGCATTGGGGTTTCTATTTTACATTATCTATTTTCTTTCCTTATTTCTTTATATCTTCTTTTTTTCTTTCGTATATATTATTTATTCATTTATATTTTATAATTAAATCTCTATACCATATTACAACTGCTTGTAATATGATATTTTTATATTGAAAATGACTATATATATATATAAGTTGTTTTTGTAATTATTACCATACGTATTTGAATTTTTTTCAAGTATTTGTGTTGTATAATTAAATATTTAATTCAAATGAAAATTATATTATTGCATTCAGATATACAGAAATAATTAATGTGCATTATTCTAAAGGAATGAAAGCAGATATCCTTACTCGTTTTTTTGTGAAATTCAACAGAGTTGTGTATAACAATTGTATATATGTATATTAAGTGTGTGATATGGAAAGATGGTCTGCACCAATGACTTTAGCAGGCCCCCGGGGCGCGGTGATGTCGATATTCTTAATGTTCAACAAATGCCAGTCGATAACAGCGGGAAACGGATGGGATGATTGAAAATTCCAGATCGGTGAGGTTCTGGAGATTTTGTCTATTGCAGCGTTAAGGGTGTAGACACATTATAGGAATCATTTGAATATGATTGAATCGTGTGGGATGGCTGGAGGTTCCACACTACCTGTTGTCTCCCATGGATAGAGGTTAATACGGCGTTACTAGATAATGGAAGGTGAGGCGTCAGCACGTGTTTCGATCAATGTTTGTCGTGTGTTGATGATGACGGTATCTCAATCATTTTTGTAATTTTTATGGAAGACATTTAGGAAGGTGTAAAAAAACCTGCACAATATTTCCCATATTCGGGAGCAATACTTCTTTGGGTGTGTTTTCTGAGCTATAAAAGATATAGATAGAAACGGTAAGATGTTCGAATACTTTTAAACATATCTAACGATAAACTATAAAGAGAAGCTACATTCGAAAAACAATGAGCTTCTCTCTCCTCTTCGGCTACGGAGAATAAAATTTAGTTTGGATTTCGCTAAAGAGAAAATACCCATAATGTAGTAAACGTTTAGGAATCTATTAGCTGCTACAATGAAAGAGAATACTATTAACGGAAAATGCCAAACCTCACTTTATCTCCCCCATCTATATCACTCTCTCCCTCTCTATCTATCTATCTATCATTTTCCCTCTCTCCCCCTTTCTCCCCCTCATTCGCTTTCTTCATATATATATATATATATATATATATGTATTATTCAATGCATATAAATCTGTAAGCTCTGTACAAAATAAACTGTATTTAACAACCCTTCTTTATTCTTTGATTTTTGATAGTTTTCGTTCTGTTGCAGTTCGTGCCGTGTTCCTCCAAGTCTAATTCATCCTACATCCGATTCAAACTCTCTAGCCACGAAGAGAGCGATCAGAACGCAAAGCCACTACTGGTTTGTAATAATAATACTAATAACATCAATGCTACATCTACTACAACAAGAACAACAGCAAATAACACTCCTAATAATAATATTAGTAATAATAATAATAATAATAATAATAGTGGTGAACATAGAAACAAATAATGATGTGCACATTTTAGGAACACGGACGTGCATCTGTTAATGCATGAATCTCGCATGAAACTGTCATAGCAATGATAATGTTTTGTTGTTTTCTTTTGGCATATTGATAAACTATATTTTAGTACAACTGATTGTTTTGTGCCTTTGTTGTGTTAGTGTTTCTATATGGAAAGTCACACAATTTCTTTGGTGTATCTAACTGGGTAAGTGATAGAAGGCCAAATCTTTGATAGCTTGTGTGCCGTTAACGGCTCTTCATTTTCTTCATTGTTAAAGACCGCCCGTGCTCCTAACGACTTATTTCATCCTCGCCGCCTCTCTCTCTCTCTCTCTATATATATATATCCCTCTCTCTCTCTTTCTCCCCCTCTCACTCTCACTCTATGGAACTATCTATCTATCATTCTCTCAATAATGGGGTTCGTGCATAGATTTCAGGTAGATTGAATAGTTCACACATAACTTCCTATGGGTATAAAGAATGCAAACGATATGATGCACGACTTTAAAATGAGATATATATATATATATATATATATATATATATATATATATATATATATAGAGAGAGAGAGAGAGAGAGAGAGAGAGAGAGAGTGTGTGTGCGTATGTAAGCTCGCATGTTAGAGTATATATATGTGTGTGTATGTGTGTGTACAAAAATAAGATGGTGCAGGACAAAACAAAGGAGCGACACAAAATAAAAACCCAGTCACTGAGGAGGTCGCAGAATGTGTGACGAAAAATATTTGACAATATATAAACAAGAATCCGGCTATCGAACCAACCAACAGACCGGAAATTTATAATAAATTGAAGTGAACCAGGAGGTGCGTGTGTTTTGTTAACAGCATGACCCTCCCAAAGTACAACAATATATATATATATATATATATATATATATATATATATATATGCATACATAGATATATAATATATATATGGACATCTAAATGTATTCGTGAGTGTAACGCTGGAACAAAAGGATGGCGATTAGTCATCCAACACGTGGTGTTTTAGGAGGCTGTTTGCTTGCAAACAAACCGAATATCAATAATATAATATTATTATGATATTATTATTGTGGATTGGCAGTGTCAGTAGAGGGTCGGACGCCATGCTTTCCAGCATAGTTACGTCCCTTTACGATCTGAGTTCAAATCCCGCCGATGTTGACTTTGGCTTTCGTCCTTACGGGGTCGATAAAATAAAGTACCAGTAATGCACTGGTTAATTGCTGGCTTTGTGCCGAAAGTAGAGACAATTATTATTTACACACGAATACATATATAAATCTTAAAATATCATTACTAATTAATTAAAACCAGATTCTCAGAAGGCAAACTCCACTTATAAAATTATTCATAATTTAAGGAAAGCTGAATGCCTGGATCAACACCCAAAACCTTCAAAACATATTCAACGATGCATTCCTATGATTTAGCTATACTGTGTAAATTCATCCATCGGAAATATCAATACTTCCCTTGGCTGACTGTCAACTGAGACAGCCAATTATGTACTGGTCGATCGACAGTAGGAAGAAACCTATTGATTCAGCAATATCTTTGTAAAAGGTTTATGTTGACACAACTTTACAAATCTGTAAGCAATTTCTCCGTTAGCTTTTATTCTTGTTATGTTTGTAACAAGGAAAGTAAATGTTGGGCTAATTCTCTCTGAATGATGGAAGCATATTTTTAACGAATAGAAAATATAACATTGCACCATTAATTGAGCCCAATTTTCCCATTGTTGCTTATGTAACAAAATGATATTTAGCTTAATTTCTTTGTAACTGTTTTACTGCGTGAGAGAATAATTGCCGCGTCAGACACCTTGTCAATTACGTAGGTATATTTGATTTCACTGAATTGTAGACCCTACTTGGGCAAAATTAGGCAGCGGATACCTACGATTTGTCACCAAAATATACCTCTGAAGATACTGTACTTTTGAGATCGACTATCCTAAAAAAGAATTTTTTTCTTCGTATAATGTGAGTTCGTGTTGAAGAAATTACGGGCGAACAATGACAAACCTGGATTTTGACATTATTGAAGAGCTCTTTGTTCGTATCAGTGTTTAGAAGTTCTGATAATATGATGGAATGGTTTCTCTAGCTGGTGTATTTTTTGTTAATTTGTTAATATGTGCATGTGGCAATTTTATCAAATCCACCATCCTCCTTACTTTACAGAGAAAGCTACGTGAGATCATGAATGCGTCTCTTCTGGGTTTCCTTCCATTTGTAGTTGAAAGTGAAAGCAGACAAAAGGCCTGAGCTTCCAACACGGCGAACATGGGAGTAAATATTTTTATAGAAAGGAATTTTGTAAGAGCTCTATATGAATATAAGTCAAGGATTTGAAGAAAGAGAAAAATATAGAATAAAGGACATATCTAAAAAGAATTTTAAGATGTTGAAAATGTAAATAAAAAAGTGAGAGGAAGTAGAGAAGTAAAAGTTGGTGTTAGTGTACCGGTGGTCATACGTAGGATGGATGTAAATGCAGGAAAAGTGAGATACGTGAAACTGAACGAAGTGGTGGGATAGAAAGCAAAGAAGATACATGTATGGTAAAGAATGAAAGATAGATAAATGTGCAGGTGAAGAAAGAGACACTAATATGATGAGAGAGACAATGGCAGAAAGAGAATGTTTAAATTAATAGCGCAGCAGAGGAGAATTACTAGCGATGTGTTAAAAAATGACAACGGCGGATGCGGCAAGAAATAGTGAGATGTATGGAAGAAAAAGATATCTACATACAAATCAAAAAGGTGGGTGAACTGAGGATGTTATGTGAGGTAAGAAGAGATGTCCAACAGACACTCATACATAATTATACTCTTAAGATCTGAAACACTACTTTAAACTACTAAGTAATATCGTATTGCGTATAAATATGTGCATAGAAAGAATTTTCAATTGAATTAAATATTTAATTAATTTTATATCACAAATAATTAAATATTATATAGTATTACTTCCAACAGTAAAACAAATATATTTTATATATAAAATATTGGTATGAAAATGGCAAAAAGGAGAAATGTAATCATTGAAATATAAATTAATAAAATATATCAACAAAAAGATTCAAAATTATGGAATATTAAAGACACTAGCATAATGAATTATGTAAATACTACATAAAAAGAAGAATTTATTTAGTTCAATTAATTGCCCATACGAATATTTGTGTAAAATATCACTTTTATAACTCATACAAGGAATGAATTAAGATATGTAAACATATAAACATGCCCCAAAATAGGAATTTCCCAATAAATTGAAAATGTATATACACGCTTAAGCGATTTTCGGCCATAGCTGTGTCCGTAAACATATCAGAAAATATGAATGTTGTATTTTCTGGCATGTTTACATGTCTACATATTAAAAGTATGTATGTTTATATACACGATGGCTGAGTCTCGATTAGTCACAATATATATATATATATATATATATATATGTGTGTGTGTGTGTGTGTGTGTGTGTGTGTGTGTGTGTGTGTGTGTGTGTGTGTGTGTGTGTGTGTGTGTGTGTGTGTGTGTGTGTGCGTGCGTGTGTGTGTGTGTGTGTGTGTGTGTGTGTGTGTGTGCGTGCGTGTGTGTGTGTGTGTGTATAGTAATAATAATAAATGTGAATACTAAAATCCTAAGAGGGCTCGATAAAGATAAATATATATCAAATATGTAAGAACCGTAGAGAAAATATTTATTAAAATAACAGATTAAAGTTTAAGCAAAGAATCGCTGCTTTCACCCTTAACGGGATCATCTGAAACTAACAAAGTCAATCTGTGAACGTAGAAGTGAATATTTCAAAAAACGTTGCAACCCGAGGAAGACAGGAAGACGATACTTTGGTTCGTGGAAACGTTCCCTGGCAAAAACGGGAAAAAACGAATATAATACGTCATTATTTGGAGCAGTGAAAAACGATTACACGCAAAGACAAAACCACGTTTATGGTATAAAAGAAGTCGTAGACTAATATTCTATTAGGTGGTTCATAGAGATGTTCTCTGGCAATGAACGGAAGAAACAAAGATAATACGTCATATGTGGAGCGTGGAGAACAATAGAAATACTATTAAAATGTCTTACTCTACGACTCCTAACCTTGCACTTAACATCACAGCTTCAAATTTAGCTAAACTACCTAGCCGTAGGAACACGTGCAACCCTGTAGTTAGTACTAACTGTAATTGTAGGAATCGGGTTGACTGCCCCCTATCCGGGAAATGCCTCTCGAGTAACATTGTCTACAAATGTAAGGTTGAAACACCCACGTCCCGTAGGGCCTACATAGGGTTAACCGCCAATAGATAAAGCAGCGTCTTTACATGCATACCCATTCTTTTCGTTACCCTCTAAGAAGGAATATGACGTCACTTTCAGCTTATTACTGGAGTCTAAAAGACAACCACACCCAATATAAATTACACTGGGAGATCCTAGCTAGGGCTAGATCGTATAACGGAAATAAAAGATCATGTGACCTCTGCGCTGCTGAGGCCCTGGAAATACTCTACGTCACAGACCACATCTTAAACAAAAAATCTGAGGCAATTTCGGCTTGTAAACATAAATTGCACAAAACTTTCCTGTATTACAGCCCCACATTATAACCTAACGGATAGTACGATCTATACGCGGATATTTTACGTCTTGATGTGGTAGCTAAGTATATGTTATGTTTATACCATTATTTATTTGTATAGGTAAGTATATATTACCTGTATGTTTTGTGAAGGTACGTATCCTTTATCGTACGTATATTTGATTGTATGTGTTATGGGGTATATTTTATATATTCTGTTACATATGCTTTTGGTTATGTGTATAAGTGAGTTTTGCGTCTGTGTGATTATGCAGGTTCGTACGTATGTAGGGTTTGTGTATATGTGTACTTCGTGTTTTGGTTGACAGACGTCTCCGAACATATGTGTATTTATATGTAGGTATGTGTGTGCGCTTGTTATATACGTATTTATTTATTTATATACGTTTATTTAATTATTTGTATACACGCGCACACACACACATATTTATATGGGCGTGTATTGTATACCTATGGTGAGTTTTCCGCGTATGCTTGTGTATGTACGTATATGGATGCGTGTATGTATTTATTTAATTTCAATTACCTCTGTATTTTATTTACTTTATTCTTAACTCTGAAGCCGAGTAACATTCGGTTTCCTAGTTAGAATTTTAGTCTACGACTTCAGTTATACCATTTACGTAGTTTTGTCTTTGCGAGCAATTGTTCTCCACGCTCCACATATGACGTATTATCTTCGTTTTTTTCGTTCATTGCCAGAGAACGTCTCTATGAACCACCTAATAGAATATTAGTCTACGACTTCTTTTATACCATAAACGTGGTTTTGTCTTTGCGTGTAATTGTTTTTCACTGCTCCAAATAATGACGTATTATCTTCGTTTTTACCCGTTATTTGCCAGGGAACGTTTCCACGAACCAAAGTATCGTCTTCCTGTCTTCCTCCGGTTGCAATGTTTTTTGAAATATTCACTTCTGCGTTCGCAGATTGACTTTGTTAGTTTCAGAAGATCCCGTTAATGGTGAAAGCAGCGATTCTTTGCTTAAACATTAATCTATTATTTTAATATATATATATATATATATATATATATATATATATATATATATATATATATATATATATATATATATATATATCAATATATATATATATATATATATATATCAATATATATATATATATATATATATATATATATATAAATATATATATATATATTAATATATATATATATATCAATATATTAATATACATATATATATCAATATATTAATATACATATATATTAATATATATATATATATTAATATATATTTATATATATATGTATTAATATATATATATATTTATATATATATCTATTAATATTTATTTACATATATATCTATTAATATATATATATATATATATATATATATATATATATATATATAAATAAATATTAATATATATATATATAAATAAATATTAATATATATATATATAAATAAATATTAATATATATATATATAAATAAATATTAATATATATATATATATAATAATATATATATATATATTAATATATCTATATATATATCTATTAATATATATATATATATATATATATATATATATATATATAAATAAATATTAATATATATATATAATAATATATATATATATATATATATATATATATATATATATATATAAATATTAATATATATATATATATATATATATATATATATATATATATATATATAGAGAGAGAGAGAGAGAGAGAGAGAGAGAGAGAGAGAGAGAGAGAGAGACACACACACTCACATATATATATGTATATATTATTGTATCGTACTCTTCGGCTATCAGTATATTTTTAACCGACAAACCTCTAGTCAACCGGGTACAACTCTTCGATCCCAATCTAGCTAAATCTTCAGCGTTCCTGATACTCAAAAGCACTTACAATATTTGTCTGCTCTGTGTGGTTACACCTTCACTGTATGGGTGGCCTAGTGAAACGGGCATTAAACCGTGGGTTCGATTCCTCGACCGGCTTGTGTCGTGTTCATGAGTAAAACAAATCATTTCAGGTATCACCAATATACTCAGCTGAAAATGTGTAGCATCAGTACATGGATGTTTGACCCTGCGATGGTCTGGTTTCCTAACCAGGGAGAATTATTTTACTCTCAGGTCCTTAACACTACGGAAACCGGGATAAATATCTGCATGAATAGCCTCCGAGCTTGAGACAGACATTACATTTTAGTGTGGGTACGCCTAAAATTGATTGATCCTCGGTGAGTGCTTGATTGCCAGAATATTCGTATAGGTGTAGTTGTAATTGCTCATACACGTCTACACATGTGTATTTGCATGCCCAACTGTGTAGCTCGATTCATATATACATAGATAACGTGCGTGCGTTTGAATGTGCAAACCTGGCCCATAGTCGGCTGTGCGTGTGTACCTGGACTTGTCTGTGGACTTGTATTTGTGAGTAAGATGTATACATTTACTTAATTATATAGCGTGAGAATGTGTGTGTTTGTATGTATGCTTTTAATAATATGCTGCTGTACACTTTTAGCTGGGTATGGAAATGTTTCTGTGTTTTTACACATTCGTTTCCGTATGTATATATATTTATATAAACACACGTATTTGCACTTATGTGTTCTTGCATGCTCATTCACAGCGCTTTTCTTTGTGCTTGCACTCACTCACGTGGCTTCACGCTGAACTCACCTTTACAACCATCATGTTTACAATCCTACACATGTACTTCTCTGTTATAATTTCCTTTATATCCTTGCTCTTCTGCATTCGATTTTATTTCTATACCTATCTCTCTCTTTCTCTCTCACTCTCTGTCAATGTATAATACCAACAGACACACATGTATACGTGATTATATATATTTATTTATATATATATATATATATATATATATATTTATTAAAATAACAGATTAAAGTTTAAGCAAAGAATCGCTGCTTTCACCCTTAACGGGATTTTAGTCTTCAATTTTATTATTATTACTATATATATATATATATATATATATATATATAGGGTGGGGTGAATGTGTGTGTATGTGTAAGTGTGTATGTCTGTGTGTGTGTGTGTGTGTGTGTGTGTGTGCATAAATAACTAACTTGAGAAGTATATTCATGTGTGCGTGATTATTTAAAACATTTACTTAAGCTGCAATTTTACTAAGAGATTATGGCATGAATCCGCTCACATTAAACATTATAAATTATAGTGTTTCTCTTGAGTTTGCATTACTTGAAGTAACAATGGGTAAGATGCTTCTCATCTGTCAGTAAAATCTCTACTGCCAAAGTATGCATTATTGCCAGACTTCTGTCTATATCACTTTACCTCTATTTTTGTCTCTCTTTCAGTGGTTCAAATCCTGTAAACAAATTTTTAATTTCATCCATAAAGGATATAAAATAATTAGCTGTTATATAATATTCAGAACAAAAGATCGCGACAATATACTACTCCATTGTTTATTAATTGTCCTTATGCCAAAAGTTAATATGTATTTTTCATTGAAATGTATGTGTCTACACCGTTCTTATCAATTAAGTATTTGTGCATATAACTAAAGGAATGGAAACATATGTCACAAATAACCTAAGAATGGAGGCAGTGTTAATTACTTTCGTGTTCTGGGAATAATCTCCGTTACCGTCCTCCGGGGGACGCCTTCTCCATTCTGTCCGCCGGGGCAGGCCACCGGTAGGATTGACTGACTTGTCATTTTATCAGTCAGATACTCACTCATTCATTCTTCACCCCAATTCTACACATCATTTACATGAAATTAAGGTTTTAGATATATCTGTACTGCAAACAATGACAGAAGCAGTGCAATATCATGTTAAGCTGACCTTTTTTTATATCTGCTGGCCTGGCAACCTCTAAAACCCCAAACGGGGAGTACCATGAAAATAAGTGGGGAGAAATAACGGGGAGAAATGAGGCAACATAGGGATGTTATACATAAAGAAAGATATACCCATTTTCACAAGAGAAGACAACTTTCACCCATCCCAAAGTGGGTGGGAGATGTACCCGTCGGACGGGGAGAGTTGACAGGTCTGTATGTAAGTGTAAAGACCGGAGCCAAGCTTGAATTTCCTTTCACCTCTCCGCGGAGGGAAGAATCAAATTGCTACTTTCAAGGAATGAACTCAATTTTCTTATTTGAGCAGTAGAATTGCATGAACAATAAAACGATCTGAGTGATTGAGTTATGTGCATCTAGATTCCAGACCTGCCGAACTCTAAAACCCCAATTGGGGAGTACCATGGAAAGATGTGCCCCAAAACGGGGAGAAATAAGGCAAAATGGGGAGATTTTAAATCATCGTTTCTACTTTTGGCACAAGGCTATCAATTACCCAGTGCGTTACTGATACTTTATTTTATCGACCCCGTAAGGATGAAAGGCAAAGTTAACCTCGACGGGATTTGAACTCAGACCATACAGGGACGCAACTATGTTGGAAAGCATAGCGTCCGACCCTCTACCGATATTACATAATGAAAGCTATACTCATTTTCACAAGAGAAGTCATCTCTCATCCACCCCAAAGTGCCTGGAAGATCTCCCCCTCGGACGGGGAGAGTTGACAGGTCTGAGATTCCGTGTTCGAATCATATGAAGATCTATTTTTACCTCACAGTATATGACTCAAACATTTTGTCGAAGCTCTTTCAACAATATAAGTTCCAGTCAAATAATGTGATTGATGTCATCGACTACAAGCTTCTAAAAATATGTAGCCTTGTGCCAATATCATCATCAGCATTATAATCTCAATCATTATTGTTTTATTCTCAATATCACAATCATGGCGACGTAGTTATTGCCACCAACATTCTATTTTTAATCTTCAACATTATTTCTAATGTGTCTATGTAAGAAATAATGATGATTGCTTGTAGTAGTAGTAGTAGTAGTAGTAGTAGTAGTAGTATTGTGGAAAGGGGGGGGGGTATTATTGTGGGTGGTGGCGGCAGCGGTGGTGGCGGCGGTGGTGGTGGCTGTGGTATTGTGGGTGGTGGCGGCGGCGGTGGTGATAGTGGTGGTGGTATTGTGGGTGGTGTTGATGGCTGTGGCGGTGGAGGAAGAAGAAGAAGAAATTGTTTTAACTGCTGCTACTGCATGTGTTACAGTCATGTGGTAGGAGATGCTTCTGTTAGTGTTTTTGTTCTGAGTGAAACTGCGGTTGACAAATGAAACTCTTCATTGTATAATATATATTGTACCCGCCGAGGAACAATCATCCCGAAACAAATGTTAGTCTTTGTTACTATACAAAAGATTAAGAATTTGCTGAATTCCCGAAGAAGTTGGCTTAGATTTTCTTCTAGAGAAGCCAAGTGTATGTATATGCATCTGCATATTTGTGTGCACTCGCCTATGTGTCTTACGTACGTATGAGTGTTCAATATCGATTTTCGGAGGTTTCTATCAAATTCAACTATTGTCTTGCTGTAAATGCTATCTGTGTACATCTCTTGTTTTTACTTATTTTATTAATTTATTCTTGCACACTTTTTTTCGTTGATGTTTGCTTATATAAATATTTTTTTCGTTACTGTTAATGTTGTACCCACTTTTGCATTCAACTCTGAGTTGGTTCCTAAATTATATATATATTGTTTCGCTATCTCATTTCTAAATCAAAAGATTGTTGTTGTTTTTGACGTAGTTGGTGTTATTATTTTCTTGCTATTTCTTTTTTTACTTTCTTATGCTGTTGATTTTCGCTTGTGACTTTTGATGCTCTATTGATGTCATCGTCGTGGTTCTGTTGCTATTATTATTATTATCAGACGAAATACAATTAGCCACTCTATTCCGGATGGCATTCGGTCAAAAGCCCATAGATAATTTCCAGAAATCCCTGGCCTAGCTACCGGTGAGCATTGTCAGTTCAAGATAAAATCTAAAAGCATGAAAGTGCCGTCAGCCAGTCTTTTGTGAGATGCGCACAGGGTGATAAAACTGTCCTGAATTTATTTGTCCATTATTAGAGTATGGCTGAATTGTGAGTCTATGACAAACACTTACTACTCCGTGTAGAAAGGAACCGGCTAACAACTGAGTCCATCGTGAAGACCACCCACCACCTTCTTTTAGCCGGGAAAGACAGGGAATGTTTGTCTGTCGACTGGCAATGACGAGGCCCTGTGGTGGACGTGTTTGAAAGCCTTGAAGACAAGCAATTTCCTCTCTGGCCTTGAAGAAGAAATCAGGGTTGAGGTGGAAATGCTGCGTTTAACCTGATTGTTGAATGTGGGGTGAGAGTGGTGAGTATGGTCCGAGTGAATGGACTTACCCTGAACATACACCTGTCAATTGGAGGAAGACAACAGGGTGATTGTGGTTTTTGTGGGATTTCTCCACGAGTGACTTACGTTTGATTTTTTTAAAATGTAAAATTTCTTATACTCTGTTATAAATATTATTTTACACAGAAAAATCCGACACTATACCTTCCTGTGCTGTATTTAATGTTTTCTTAATTTGAGCCCTGTATGGCTAATAAAGAAATCATTATATTATTATTATTACTATATTTACTACTAAAGGCGGTGGATTGGCAGTATCGGTAGAGGGTCGGACGCCATGCTTTGACGCATAGAGTTACGGCCCTTGCCATTCTGAGTTCAAATCCGGCCGAGGTTAATTTTGCCTTTCATCTTTACGGGGTCGATAAAATAAAGTACCAGTAATGCACTGGATAATTGCTGGCCTTGTGCCAAACGTAGAAACAATTATTATTATTACTACTATTATGCTTATTTTGCAGTTGATATTGCTGTTGTTAATGACAGTTACTGTTGCTATTATATCCATTTGTATTTGTGTTGCTTGTTCAGAGAATAACATTTTAGAAAAAATATGTTATACACATGCACAAACAAACACAAGCACACACATGCACACACAAACATACATATATATATATATATATATATATATATATAGAGAGAGAGAGAGAGGGGGGGGTGCAGTGATTGTTGTTATTTTGTCTGTTCTTACTGTTGCAAATGCTAGTGTGGTTGTGACTAATATTGTAGGAATTGTTGTTGATTATTTTGCAACACGTGATATTATGCAGCAGACAGTTTTCATGTTTATTGTTTTCTTAGTTTAACTGCTTTATCTTATCTATGTAGTAATTGCTGATGATTAATTCTATACCTACTCATTTTGTTTTTTAATTTTTCTTTGCTTATTTTAGGAAATGAACCCCACATTTAGCCAGCCACAATCGATGATTCGAGAAACACGCTTCCACGGGGATCTAGAAACCAGCAATGGCGGTATTCTGTCGCCCAGATTCAGTCGGCTACGTGGTTTGCCAAGTCGGTTAACGTCGCCTACGCACTCAAGTGATGATTTCGAGAGACAATTCAAAAGAGTCCTTACAAAAGTGTATCAAACGATAGAACGAAACGAAATTCGTCTCGCGGAGCAAGACCGCAGAGATGTTATAAAATTGGAATGGCAACAGGTGGCGCAGATAGTTGATCGTCTGTTCCTCACTATCTTCGTATGCGTTACAATACTTATCACCTGTATCGTCATGTTCAAAGCTCCTCATTCCACTGAGAGCCTTATCAGCTGACTAACATAAGGTTTTAAAATATGGACAAAATTCACACATAAATTGCAGTGATAACAACTGTATTGTGTTTGTTAAAGATAGCAATATGAATAGTGATATACCAAATGTGACCATAAATTGTTGGGGGAAACGGGACATAAGTTATTATCGTTGAAATTTACAAAATTAGCTAGAAATTTCCAGTTTGCCATAGGAGGCTTATAATTCTATAAGCAACCAATATTAGCAAATTAAATTGAATAATACATAATTATTTAACAGAGAAACATATTGTTTTCTTTTAAAATGCCTCGTGGTATTAATGTAATGTTTTACTGCCAATATTTTGAATAGTTATAATGATTAAAGAGGGCTGAGTAGTAAGATATAATTGTTTCTACTATTGGCACAAGCCTTAGTTTTATAAAACTATTTTCTGAAAGTCACAACGCAAAGGCTACGCAGAAGTTGTCATATTTCGGAATCTAATTAATCATATCACCTGTATTATGCTAATGAAGTTTTAGCATAACACATAGTATAAATCTAAAGTTTAAGTAATTAAATATATATATATATATATATATATATATATAGTAATAATAATAAATGTGAAGACTAAAATGCAAAGAGGATACGTATATTGATATATATAATAAATTTAAATTGTCCCACAAAACCCGGTCACTAAAGGTAAGTCACTCTAGGTATAAGCTACGTCTTACAATCCATGTCAAACACCCATTATTTTGTCACTCGATGGAAATACGCATCAATAATGATAACACAAGGAAGGATATCTGATTCTGAAGACGAATCAAAGGTTAAAGATAATTTATGAATACAATACTTTGCATAAAAAGGAACAATTCAAATTAGTTCTGAACCTCTAAAGAAAATAGAGTTTGCTACGCTTAAATCTTTCTCTAAAATGTTATTGAAAGAATTCGTATATAATTTCTTCGTTTGTATTATTTATAGTCTTGGAATATTTATCCTCAAAATTAACGAATATAATAACGTTCTAGGTGCCGTGTCTTTTCCAGTTCTAGAATATTATATTAGCTGATAGAGTTGGCGGGATATTCGTTACAAGTTCAGCATGAAAATATTGATAAGCGTTCCCTAAAATTACTTGATAGAGGTAAAATATGCACAAATTCCAATATCGTTTTCCTATGAAAATATTCACCATGATGGCATAAAAGATTTATAACATTTAACATTTATAAAAGGAAGAAGCACAAACACAGAAATTCAAGCATGTACACATACAAAAATACTGGGACGCACACATATACATACACACGGATGCACGTACAAAAATAAACACACATGTGCAAACGCATAAACGCACAAAAACACAAAAACACACAGAGAAAGTTACTCAAACAGAAAGTCACACTCACATGCACACACGTACACACACACACACACACACACACACACACACACACACACACACACACACACACACACACACACACACGATGTCATAGTAATATAAATTAATTTTCCAAAATACAGGAATATATAACAAAGCATTGGCAGAAACATTCAAACTCAGACATTCACGAACGCACTAACATACGTACTGACATACGCTGTATTTTTAAGTATCTATATTCCTTTAAAATACACATAAACAGAGTAAAATATACTCACAACACAAAAGAGAAATGTGTACATCTGGGAAGTGTGTTTCAATGATTCGTGCGAGTCTAAAATGTATATATCTGTAGTTTCAATCAGTCAAGGAGATACACTTCTCCTTCTCTTGTATTTATAAATTTTCATTTGAGATGGATGCAGTAATTATTGAAATTTCAAATAGTCTATTGATATTAATACTCCAATCCGAATAGAAAAAAATCATAACCGTTTCGGTATATGGTGCTAAAATTAAAGCTTGCCCGCTTTCAGAGAGAGGCAATCACAAAAACCGGCTTGTAGCCACCAAATTACCCTAATACATTTGTATATATT
>OZ024740.1:411478734-411493734 GCA_964016885.1 Eledone cirrhosa | reverse complement strand
TAGTAGCATAACGATATATATTCTCATTTGATTCTGAGCATTAATGGCTTAGACATTTCCGGCTTCACTAATTATACAAATTTGATGTATCTTTGTGTAGCAAAGTCTGAAAGAGTGAGACTAATGATCAATACACTATCAAAACATTATATTTATTTAAAAGGTTTCCATCAAAAACTTTGTTTTAAATTTTAAGTTAATTAAAATCCATCCACTCTTTCTAAATTGTTTGGAAATTTTGGGCAAACGTGTATCGATGAATAAATCAATGATGCACAGATTGAAGAGGTTATGATTTGACCCGAATATATTATATTGTCTATCTAAACCAGAGATCAGCAACTTGTTTCTTTTAATGTTTCACTTTCGTCTTTTTTAAGTTTTGCCCATAGCTTATAGGTATAATATATCATATCTTACATACAGAAATTTGGAACGATCCCAGATCCAAATAGACCATGTCAGCGGCCCCCCACTTGTTGCCAATCCCTGTTATTACAACATTACAAGGATTGCAATGAATATTAATGATCGGATAGAGTTATATAGATTATTATAATAAATTCTATGTATTAATAGGTTAGTTTATCTTCTTAGAAATATCGGAGGAAATCAAGTCTAAAAGAAATCGTTAACCCCCCTAGCTGTTAGTAAACATTTTTATATATATTGCAACGATGACATGGTGCCAAAACAACTGCCAATGTAGCACAATGAATGAAAGACTGTAATCTTGCCATAGATGTATAATACATTTAAATCTCACACACGCTATATATATGTGTGTATGTATATATATATATACTTAAAAGAGTAAAACAATATATATATATGTGTTTATATATATATATATATATATGTGTTTATATATATATATATATATATATATATATATATAAGGAGAAGAAATCGAAAATGCATCAGGAGTCTTATAAGAATATTTATTTATTTACTTTACCGGTTTCACAGTTCTTTTGCTTTTGAAAAGTACAATTGAGATGGAGGGTTTGTGTTTCTGTTGCGGTTTGTCTCGTACATATATATGTATATATATATATATATGTGTGTGTGTGTGTGTGTGCATGTGTGTGTGTGAGTGTGTGTTTTTGCATGTGTGCGTGTATGTGTGTGAGTGTGCACGTGCGTGTTGATGGATGTGCAATTGTGTGTATATGTATTTGTGCGTGTATAATACGAATGCCGTTAGGTCTTCGGCTTACTTCAAGCTCTTCAAAAGCACACGTATTGAAATCTGACAAATTTTCCTGGCTAATAATCTCTGCCTGATTTTTTCCCGCCTGCAAATTGATTGCTGTTGTGATCTTATAAAGCAGGTACATTCCTGTAACCTTCACCTTGCTAAGACGTACCTCTCCCTCAAATATACAAATTTGTTAGCACAAAATGAATGTTTAAGTTCTTGGAGTTACCTCCCCATCTCTTTCCGTGTGATTAACAATTACAGATAAGTTTTGTTTAGCCACCAATTTTTAATTAATTAAGACATTTTTGCGTACATCATCACTTAAATGGTGTTAGATTGTGTAAATGTTTACCATTTACATCTCACGTTTTCTCATATTCTGGTATACATAGGTATGTATGCATGTATGTATGTATGTAAGTATGCGTATAAGTTTATATATATCTCTCTGGGTGTGTTCATGTGTGTGTATATCATATAAGCAGTTAATTTATTATATACGAAAACCTCAAATGATATATTTACAAATGTGAAAAAAACATGGACAGACAGCGTTCCGGAATGAAACGTATATTAGATCTACATCTAACAATCGCTTTGAAGCATTACACCATGATAACCTAACAGAAATTCATCGTCATATTTATCATAAGTATAGGTCTAAATGAACAAGGTATAATTATTATGCTTCATTTGTATGTCAAGCTTCCACCTCAAGCAGTATGGAATAACCCAATGTCAGACTGAGCTTTGTTTGACATCGCTCCTTTGATCTAATATATAATATAATGAAATTATTGTGTACAGTGCTCAGGTGCACTACAACTCATCAAAGGTACATGTATAGTACATAGAATAATATACAAATGTCAGGGAAGGGAATAGTGTATGTGTGTGTGTGTATATATATATATATATATATATATATATATATATATATATTGTTATACTTTGGCAATAAGAAACACACGCACCAGTTGCTTTCACTTCAATTATAAATTTTATAAATTCTATAAATATAAGTTTTATAAATTTCCGGTTGGTTGGCTGGTTCCACAACAGGATAGTTGTTTATATATTGTCAAAGTTCTTTCGTCACACATTCTGTGACCTCTTCAGTGTCATGTTTATATTGTTAGATATATAACACACAGGGAAACCAATTACTGTAAGAGGTTTGTTCACCTTTTTCTGTCTCATATTAGGTGTATTGTTTAAGTATACCTCACCACACACAAACACAAGCACAAACACAAACACACATACACACACACATATATATATATATATATATATATATATATATATATATACACACACACACACATATATATATATATGTGCATGTATATATATATATATATGTGTGTGTGTGTGTAGTATGTATGTAATTATCCTTACAGTATATTTTCACTTACATACTTTAGCGATTTCTTTTTACTTTATGTATCAGTCTCACGGTAAGAAAATTGTCAGGAATTATATATATTTCATTGAATTTATCTCGATTATATTTAGATTAAACTAGTTACGTCCCTTTACGATCTGAGTTCAAATCCCGCCGAGGTTGACTTTGCCTTTCATCCTTACGGGGTCGATCAAATAAAGTACCAGTAATGCACTGGGTAATTGCTGGCCTTGTGCCTAAAGTAGAAACAATTAAATAACCCTCGGAAAGGTAAAGAGGAATAACCCATATGCAAGTTTCAAGGGGAATAACCCATATAAAATATTTTACTATTATCTTTTCCTACTATAGAGTTCGGCGTATTAATAAGGTTCTTTAAAGTCTTAATTTGTAAACTCATAACGTTTTAATTATGGATCGATTCATTTTTCAGTAAACTGCATCCCTCCCAACGCATTAGACTAATAATTGTTTCTTATTTTGACACAAGGCCAGGAATTATCCCAGTGCGTTACTGGTACTTTATTTCATCGACCCCGTAAGCTAATAATATGCTCTTGTACGGTCATTACTTTTGAAATGTCAGGATTATTCTTAAAGCTTTGTGTATAAATGTGTGCGTGTGCGGTTTTTGAAGATATACATGTAAGCCTACGCATAAAAACATTTCAGTTATTTTATACAATTCCACGAATATACCAACATAGTTTGAATTGAGTACGACGTGATTCTTATAGTATTTCAGATAGCATAAAACTTGAAATGCGCTTCATCTAATTACAATTCTTTCTCTGAACAAAACTAAAAGTACATCATCACCCCGAATAGGGAGCCACTATATGGTCTGATGTTCTGTCAGAAATAACAGCCAAGTCTCTCACACATCACACCTTATCTTTTTAATAAGAAAAGAAAATTACACAATGTCTAAAGCAAAAATGTGTATTAACATAACTAGACCACCCTTGATGTCAAGGCAGATCTGGTGCTATACAACAAGAAAAAATACAGAAACTCGTTAAACGGCGCCAACAACTATGATTAGGTTTGTTGCATTAGGTGAAGATTACACATGTTTTTGTTGGGGTGGGTGGGGAGTGAAGATGAGTCTATTAATTAGATGGACCACATTACTGATCAGTAAAATATATTAGCGATCCCGTAGAGATGAAATGCTGAGTCAACCTCACTGAGATTCCATCTGTGCGTGTAAATGGGTGAAATTAATTTGTACAACGAATTTTGTTCCCTGCTCTACCGATTTTCTCAATAATATAGAAATGCAATAAAACAAAGGATTCTTTGTAATTTAGAAACAAAAAGTCGTTTTCCATTCCCACCGAACTAGACAAATTTTATTTCCGACCATTCCACACACCCCTGTCATATGCCCGAAATAGCCAGCCAATAAGACAAAATCAGGGAGCCTCTGCATAGTCACACAAGTAGCAGACAAACCTCCCTCAAATCACACTCTATCGTCTTCAAATAGGTCACTTTAGAATAATGTCGTCCTAGGTATCCTGCAAAAGACGGGATACTTGGGGCTGGAGTGCGTTTCTTTATAGATCTGTTCTGATCGAACAGACTGGGATTAAACAGCGACAATGCAGACAAAACCCAGAAATGTAAATCCCTCTCTCTTTTCCCCCCTCTCTCTCGTTCCCCCTCCTTTTCTCTTGAGGTGTAAGTAGAAATAAAGAAAATCAACAAGCATCCTAAAAGTGTGTGAACAGACAAGGGTGTATACAATTTTTTTTTCTATATGCGTGTACACGCTTACACACGTGTTTGCTTCCCCTCTTTATTTATTACAGCCCATATTCTCTGAAAATGGATGATTTTAACTGCGACTGTTGGTTTAAAATTGTGAAATATTCCTTTCCGAAGCATGATTTTTTGTGAAGACAAGACTGGAATAAAAGTTTGGTGGTGGCATTTGTATTACCTCTGTATATCTATATGAGGATCATATGATGTCAATGTGTATATAATTATACACATTCATACATACATACATAGATACACACACTCATGCACACATATACATTCATGCATACATACATATATACATACATACATGCATTCATACATACATACATACATACACACATACATACATACATGCATACATACATACATACATACATACATACATACATACATACATACATACATACATACATACATACATTTGTCCGAAAACGTTTTTGACCAGACTTTCGAAAAAGCGATTTGGGAAACATTATTGTCCAAAAACGTCGGGTTAACTTTGGCTTTCATCCTTACGGGGTCGATAAAATAAAGTACCAGTAATGCACTGGATATTTGCTGGCCTTGTGCCAAAAGTAGAAACAATTATTGTCCAAAAACATTTTTGGTCAAATTTCCAAAAAACGTTTTTGGGAAAAATTTCTATCCAAGAATATTTTTGACAAAATTTTCGAAAAGAAACTTTTTGGAAAATATTTTGTCCAACAGCTTTTTTGGTCACAATTTCGATAAAACGTTTTTCACACAAACATACACACATACTGATATATATATATATATATATATATATATATATATATATACACGCATATGTTTGTTTTCAGATATATGTGGATTCATGCCAGTGTGTGTGTGTACCTATATATTTATTTGTGTATGTATGTTTACAGATTTCTGATATTGTAACTATTTTAATATTCCAGTCACGTTCATATCAAATGTGTCTGCAAAAAGTTTCAATGTTAGATTATTGTAATCACAGAGATTACGATATGGTCTTTCCATATACGAAGGGAGCAACTTTTACTGAATAATAAACCAAATATCTACTTTCTTTTAATACGAGAAGTGAAGTTATTTTGCAAGAAAACTTTGAAAATAATTTGTAACGAAGTTTTCATTTTTCCATGTTACATTTCATGTGTCCTAAATTTACGAAGAATTTTCTCCTTAAATGAATGTTGCTCTTTCTTAAAATGTATACGAAACAATATATGTTGTATATACTATATGCATTTATATACGTATATATTAATATCTTAATACACATACACTCACACTCACACACAAACACACACACACACATATATACACACACGCATACTAATTTATATATATATGTGTGTGTGTCTATGTATGTGTGTGTGTGTCTTTATGTTTGTATGTATGCGTGTGTACGTGTATATGTGTGCATGTGAGTGTGTATGTATATGTTTGAACCTTTATTGATTTTGATTTACAATGTTTTGAACAATTAAAACAAGTGAATGAGACAATATCTCACTTGATAATGGAATTTGGAGAAGACGAGACCTAATTTTAGTAAGATGTAACAAGTTAATAAAATACATCTTGCAAACTGAAACGTGTTCATTTTACTTTATTGAACTTTTGCCTATTTTCTTCATATACCATGCTTTGCATAAAGTGTTACGGCCCTTTATGGTCTCAGTTTAAATCCCGCCGAGATTAACTTTGCCTTTCATCTTTAGAGGTCGATAAAATAAAGTACCAGTAATGCACTGAGATAATCGCTGGCCTTGTGCCAAAAGTAGAAACAATTATTTTCTTCCTTTCATATAATAGTCCATTTTCTTTCATGTAAGTATTGAACAATTATTCGAGAAGTTGGAGTTCTTATTTACTGAACTATTCTTAGCTGACACCAAAGGTTCTACAATATTCGTGTATTTGTAATTTCGTGTACTGTAATATAAATATTTCTTTCACAAGTGTTGCAAGTGCAACTGTCCGTTCACCTAATACGATTGGTCATCATTATGGATTTATTCTACATAGTTTACATGACTCTCTGCATTAATCCTCAATACAACTTACAAAATATTTCGGCATTCAATAGCCACATTTTTCGGAAACTTCCCCCTTCATGTAAACTATGTAGAATAAATCCATAATGATGACCAATCGTATTAGGTGAACGGACAGTTGCACTTGCAACACCTGTGAAAGAAATATTTATATTACAGTACACGAAATTACAAATGCCTTTGGGACTTTTATGATATTCATGATAATATTTTGGATTTTTTTAAATGTTATGTGATAATAAAATATTTAATGAACTAGAAAAGAAGAGGGCTGATACAATTTATTCGTCTGAGATTTGATGCAATTTGTATTAGTTGGTTATTGAATTGAAGGGAAATTATATATTTGCTGTTTCATACTTAGTCATGAGTAGATTCAGTGTCGTGGTTATGAGTTGCATAGCAAATAATTTCAAGAGAAGCCTTGAAGCTTGAAAATGTAAGAAATTATCACCAACACCAAGTTACCCATCAAATTATATAAATTAAATGATTTTTTCATGAAATCCTACAAATCAGAGACGTTTGAGTATTACATTAATCAGTTCTATTTAGTTGCGTTGTTTAGGTTTGAATTTATATCACAGTTAAATTGTTTTCAATTACCAATATATGAAAGCATGCGTAAAAGTTCATTGCATTTCTAAACCTATTGTTAAATAATATCAAAATTATTTGGCGATATTGTGTTAGCTTTTCAGAATACATTCTAATAAGTCTAGCTCACGAAAAGAACGTAGCTCCAGTGACATCATGCGTGACATAGAATCTAGATTCTTGTACTTGTGCACAGACTGAAGAACTGATTTTCAACCCATGCTTATATATCCTTGCTACGAAGAAAAATAAACACACCCACTGAACGTGATGTCAATGTTTTGCAGATAGCTTTCCTGTAATATTATATGTTGCATTACGACCTCATATATGGGCCAAACCCTCACGTGGCGAATACTTGAAAAAGTTGAGTAGAGAGGAAAAGAGAAAATAGATAAACAAAACACACACAACTGGTTTCGAAGCACTGGACTTAAAGCTGAGACAGAGTGATTTCTGTTTGAAGCACAAGAAATCACCTGAAATCACCTGAAATCAACCAGAAATCACCTGAAATACATAATGAAAAAGAACATAGTGAGTAAATGCAGAATATGGTAATATGGTAACTATCCAGTGTAGAAAGATACCAAATTGGAAAGCTCCTGGCAGAGATGGTGAGCAAGGACTCTGGAGGAAAACGCTGAGGGCCCTTCATGGGAGAATTGCTGAGCAACTGAATAGTATCTTGAATGGAGAAGAGAGTTTGCCAAAATGGCTAACCTTTGGGCGAACGATCTTGTATTTGGAGGAACCCAGCAATTGAAATGCAGTTGACAACTTTAGACCTATCTCTTGCCTCCATCATATGTGGAAATTTATGACAGGTGTTATTGCTGAGGCAATATAAGAATAACTGGATGACACATTACCTGCAGAGCAGAAGGAATGTTGATGAAGCAGGGGGACTAAGTATCAATTGTTGATTGAAAAGAGATCCTTAAACATTGTAAAAGGAGACACAAATCTTGCCATAACCTGGATCAATTACCGCAAGGATTACGACAAGGTACCATAGAGTTCGATAGCAGAATGTTTGAACATGTTTGGTATTGTTGATAACATTAGACAGTTTCTGGTGAGCAGTATGGAGGGTTGGAAGACTGGGCTGACATCATGTAGATAAACATTGGGTGTTGTAAATATGAAGATCAGAATATTTCAGGGAGACAGTCTTTCACCTTTGCTGTTTGTACTGTGTATAGTTCCACTTCCATTGGAGTTGCGAAGGCCAAAGGCTGGTTACGAGTGGTGAGAACGCGAGTTTAAGATAAACTGCCTGCTTATCTGGATGACGTAAAACTTTATGGGGAAATCCAAATGAACATATTGATTTTCTGGTACAGTCTGTTCATACATCCAGTACAGACATAGGAATGGAATTTGGCATAAAGAAGTGTTGAGTGCTACTACTGAAGTGAAGTAGAATCAATAAGTTAGAAGGAATTGAATTACCAGATAGATTATGAACGGAATTGATGGCAACGGGTATAATTTAGGCATCCTGGAAACAAACCTAATGAATGAGAAGGGAATGAAAGAAGTATTATCAAAGGAATATAAACGGAGACTGAAGTTTCTGTTAAAGACGGAGATAAATTGTAGGAATAAGATACTGGCACTGCTAAGGTATAGTGTTGGTGTGATAGAATGAAGATGTGATGAACTTAAAGAGCATGATAGAAAAACCAAGAAAGTGATGACACTACAAGGGACTCTACACGCCAAGGTGACGTGGACAGGTTGTATCTATCACAACAGAGAGGGGGAAGAGGTCTCATTAGGTATAATTGTGAGTGGAGTCGGAGGAAAATAATTTGGCATAGTATGTAAAGAATTCAAAGGAGAAATTGATGGCGGGAGTAAGAAAGATAAAAGTACTAAACAGTGATGAAGCAAAGAAAAGGGAAAATTTAAACAAGACAGACAAGCACATTGAAAAGATGGAAGAAAAGCAAATGTTTGGGCAACTCATACGTGAAATGCCAGAGACTGTTGAAAAGGTTAAGAACTAACTGGGAATGGACTAGGAAAAGTGACTTAAAAGTTAAAACTGAGGCCCTTATTTTTGCAGCCCTGGAGCAGGCACTGAGCACGAACTATATCAAGTTCATTATTGACAAGTCTGTGAATTCCTCGCATTGTATGCTGTGTGGTGAGAAAGGTTAGACAATAAACCATATTATTAGTGAATGTAAGATGCTTGCTGAGAAAGAGCTCAAGAGATGACACGACAGATTGGTTCATTGGAAGCTCTGTCATATGACATGAGCAGAAGTGTGAAATGCTAAGAACACCAACCGGAAAGGGTGGCTGAAAATAAACAGTATAAGATCTTGTGGGACATGACCATCCAGTGCGACAATTTTATCATAGCTAGATAGCATCACATTGTTGCCGTAGTGAGAAGAATAACATAGCATGTATTGTAGATATACCTTCACCTGGAACCATAGGGTGTATGAGAACGAAAGTGTGAAAGATGAGAAATACCAGGAGCTAAAGAGAGATATCAGGAAACTATTGAGAAACAGACACGTAGAAGTGGTAGCGATTTTGATTGGCGCACTGGGAGCAGTTAGTAGATGGTTGTACGCATGGTTTGAGAAGCTAGGTAGTAACACCAGGACAGAATCGTTGCAGAAAACAGCGTTCCTAGGAACAGCAAGAATTCTAAGAAGGGTGTTAGAAAGTTGAAGGAGAAGGAACGACACAAACTTTTGGCCATTAGCTATGGCTTGCTCTTTTGGTATGGTGTCGGTTTAACATCCGCTACAACAAAAGTATTACGAATAATAATAATAATAATTGTTTCTACTGTAGGCATATGGCCAGTGTATTACTGGTACTTTATTTTATCGACCCCGTAAGGATGAAAGGCAAAGTCAACCTCGGCGGGATTTGAACTCAGATCGTAAAGGGACGTAACTATGCTGGAAAACATGGCGTCCGACCCTCTACCGATACTGCCAATCCACCTAATAATAATAATGATGATTCCTACTATAGGCACAAGGCCAGCAATTTTGGGAGAGGGGAAATTCGATTAAATCGATCCCAGTGCATTACTGGGACTTTAATTTATCTACCTCGTATGGAGAAAGGTCAAACTAACTTCTGCGGGATTTGAACTGAGAGCCCGACGCTCTACCGATACTACCACTACCCCGCCCTAAGGGTCACTTGTGGAGAAATCCCATTAAAAAAGCCACGGTGACCCTGACTACCAGCGCAAATCCCCTCTCCCAGTTTTCCCCTTCCAATCTACAGGCGCATACTCAGAGCAGGCCCATTCACTCGGACTATGCTTGCCTCTCTCTCCCATCTTTAAAAAAAAATTGCTAGGAAGTGAGCACTTCCCTCTTCACCCTGATTTTCCTTTTCAAATCAAATTTGAAAAAGTTAATCAGGGCATCACCGAAGTGGTAAGTGCTCGTCTCTAGTCTTTTCAAACGCGTCCACCACACGACCTCTTTCACCATGGCCACCAGGCAGATTAAAACTGCCTGCCCTTCCCGGCTAAAGGAAAACGGTGAGGAAATCCTCACGATGGACTCAGCTGATAGTCCGATCCGCCCTGCACGTGACAGCAGGTCTTCGACATAAACCTACAAGTCAGCAATGCTCGGACACTGGACGAGTGCGTGCAGGACGGTTTCGTCGCCCTGCGCGCATCTCAGACAGACTCGGCTGACGGCACGTCCATTCCTGCAGAGTTTATCCCGAAATGGTGAAGCTCCCCGGTAGTACTGCCAATACAGGGATTTCTGGAAGTTGTCCATGGGCTCCAGCCCGAAAGATCTGCTGAAGAGATTGGCTAGTTGATTTTCGCCGACGTCCAGAGTTTCCCCAAGGTCGTCATCGCTCTCTCTCTCTCTCTCCACTAATCCTCTATAGAAATCCAAGGTGGGGTTTCACTGATCGCATCGCCCGATTGGTTGAGGGCTGTGGGCGCCTTAAGAGATTCCAATCTCCAAGCGCTCACTCTCGGTCTTCGCTTGACCCAGGACTGCAGCTTCGCCAAGGAAACGAGCTGGGGAAAAACGCGTCAGGCAAACGGTGACCACACATGATCTCCATCGAGGAAGAGGTGGAGATGCCGTAGCTTGAGCGCATGTTTGCGCATCATCAGCCACGGACGGCTTGCACAGCCCTCTACATAGCGGGTATTGACATCAACTGAATCACCTGATCATCGGAGCGTGTCTCTTCCACAAAAAGCGAAAGAGCAAACTCTCCAATGAAGTCAGGCGAAGTTTAGGACAATCACGATGGTGAGGCGGTAGTAGATGATGGACGCGGTGTATGCCTTCGCGACCTCCGTCGACCTTTCAGGGATAGCTTCCTGTCAGCCCATTTCTGGGTGAGGGAGGCTACCCTGCTCGTCACCTCGTCCCAATTTTTGTCCATCTGGAGGTCCGGACAGAACCAGACACCACTACGTCATCGACATATGCGAACACGGTTCTTCCGCAACCCAGTTCGCGCGGGACGCCCCTCAGCGTCTCCAGCTTGTGCAGTAATGGCTCGAGAGTCAATACGTACAACAGGGACGAGAGGGGACATCCTTGGTGGACCAAGAGCATGATGTTGAACGATTCCAAAATGTGACCGTTCACTCTCACCACAGAGCAGATGTCGCTGTGTTTGGCTGTGATTCAGCCTCTGAAGACAGGCCCAATCCGGCCGCCCGCAGGACCCCCACCAGATGACCATGGTCGACTGATCTAAATTGATCAAGGCCCCTTCCGTGGCATGTTCGTTAGCTACCCTCTCCACGATGTATCGTATGAGGTGGGGGTTATCGTGGAAGCATCTGTCTGGAATGGCACATGTATGCGCCTATCCCACCAGACATACCTCTTTGCTAGCACCTTGGCCAAAATCTTGTCGCCCTATTTCGGGTCTTTCTCAGCAGCACTACCGCGCCTCGGCTGACAGAGCTGGGAATTCTCCCGTTCTGCTGCCAGTAGGAATAGATTCATCGCTAGCACCGAACAGCTGAGGGAAGTGTCGCTGAAAAACCGCACACATTTGCTCGGGTTCGAGTAACATGCGCCCATCGTGCTCCTCCAAAGACCGGATCGGGGTTTGTTGACACGACGCGCCTCCGCTACTCGGGCCCATTGGACGGCTGTCGTCTGCTCGTGTCTAAGAGCACGTTCCCTAGCTCTGGCAACGCAACCTTCGTGCTTTTCTTAGAAGATTTGGTTGAGGGCGAATTTTGCCGCAAGAATCAGTCGCATTGCCTTTACTAAGCGCCTGGTCTAATTTTTTAACTAATTCTCCGTCTGCTCCATTTTTCTCTATTGCTAACGCCTTAATTAACCTAACGGACTCTATTCTAATCGCCTTTTTCAGGGTGAACAATTTCATGATTGCTCCCGTCAACGCCGTTTAACTAGTTCGCTAATCCGGGACCCTCTCTATGAATCCTATCTAAGTCGACCACACCGATCACGAATTTGTGGTCCGTGAAATCGACTATCTTGAATTGTGGACAGCCTATGCTATACCCTTCTAATTCCCTACAAAATACCCTATCTAGATCCGATCTTGATGACCCGATACGGTTTGTCCATGTCCCCATTGGCACATTCGGGAAATCCAGGTGGTACCTTTCAGACAGTTGAAAACATCTGAGGAGTTTGCGAGGCTTTTACACCCTCCTTCCCTATTCTCTAATTCCACACAGTTCCAGCGTGCATCCAAGATCCCGTTCCAGTCATCCACTAACACAAAAGAGCGGAACGTTCCAAGAAAGGTCTTCAGGCGCTGAAAGAAGTCAGGCTGTCCTGCCCATGTTGTGGCATAGACAGCCACTAGCCTGAAAGCTTGCCCTTCTCCGCTAGACTCGTCCAGCATCACTAACTTACCTTCTGGGTCCAAGATGGCCTGTATCTACAGATCCAGACTTCTCCTGAGCAACACAGCCACTCCTCCCCTAGATCTGGGACGGCTTGGAGATGTGTACACCTTGTAGCAGCCGAAAATATGTGGGAATGCCCGTGCCTCGGAGATTCTGGACTCGCTGATGGCCACCACATCTATGTTTAGCGACCTGAGATCGTTGAGCAGGTGGCCCTGCTTCCAAGATGAACCCAGGCCACGGGCATTTATACTGATAATGATGGTGATGGTGTAAGTGATTGTGGGGGTGTGGCTGTTGATGGTGATGGCAGTGGGGTCGTCGCCTTTTTCTTTTTTTTGGAGGGCGAAGGTAGGGAGCTCTTTCTCTTTTTTAGTTGTGTTGGTTTTCCTTCAGCATCCTCACACTCCCTGTCCGATTTACCGATATCAGGAAGAAGAATGCTCTCCATTGGTCTTGCTGGCGTTGTAGGTGGTAGCGATTGTGTTTTTTGTCGTTGGTATCGCTGGTGCTGGTAGATTTTCTGCCACTGCAGCCTCGGGTGGTTTGGCCACTCCAGTTGCGGGGCATGGCGTTGGTGGAAGTGGGGAGTGCGTGCCCGTCCTGGTGAGTTTGGGGCAGAAGCCCTTAAGGTGTGTTTTGTCTCCGCACTCGTGGCACTTTGGGCGCCTAACTTCGACAGTCACGGGTAGATGGCTAGCGTCTCCCAGGTCGATCACTTCGGGGATGGCCTCTATGCTTTCATGGTTTGATTGGATGATTATCTCCATCCCCGAGCCTGACCAGTTTTCCTGTCTTATAAGCATGACGTCTAGGATTGTTGTTGACTCCTTGACGTCAGCGCCGAGGGCCGCCATCATCCAAGCGATCTACACTGAGGGTGGAACCTGGGTCATTCGGACCCTCGTGACTCTCTGGCCGCATTCATACTACTAATAATAAACTACATACATAAGTACTTCTTCCAAATACCAACAATTATAGTCTAACTGTTCCAAGTAAATTAATATGCTACAATATGACACACTGTAAAAGAAAATAACTCATGACTATACTGTCTAATCATATAAGATGAAGCCATATGAAGACAAAACACTGAAGATATTTGAGTCGCTAATGAGGAAGTTTGCAGACAAGGAAAGAAAAGAAATGATAATACTTTACAACACCGCGAACAAACAAGTTAATCGCGTAGGCGACTTGTAAAGATATTATCAATATAATGTTCGCTCTAATTCTTTTGCGTAATGTTGAGGGTAATCTCCCGCAGGCAAGCAAATATTGTTTGGACGCCACTTCTCTTTACATAAGTGCCGATACCCAGAGTAAAGAAATGAATGTCACTACTTCTTATATTCCTTTTAAATGTATAAAATATTCTGATTTGTCTTTTAGAAGCATTAGAATTTGAAACAATGAGATGCTTCTAATTTGTCGTCTTTGAACTATTAATGCTTCTATTAGCTTAAACTCTCTCCCCCTCTCTCTCTCTCTCTCTCTCTCTCTCTCGATGTATATATTGGATTGCACAGAAAACCCCCGCCGGTTTTCAAAAGGACCTATTTTGGTGAAGTCATCTGAAAATGCTGAAGCTTACTCCAAGCACACATTATATAAGAAGTGACGTTGGTCTACATTATCTGCTTTTCCAGTTTTCCCTTACGCTGTCAAAGAGGAAGCAATATGGGTCTATCTAAATCGTTTATTCATGGTTATTTACTTTATGACTTCAAATCGGTATCTAGCCATCGCATTAACAATGCATTTCGGTCTAACACCATACACTGCCAGCGACTGGTTCGCACGTTTCCGTTCCGATAACTACAGCCTTGAAGATCGACTTGGCACAGGATGTCATTCCTACTTTAATGACGAGCCACTGCGTGAGCTACTAGATACCCAACCACGCCAGACATCATGTCAAATGTCCGAAAACACCATCCTCATCAATTCCATCTAATAGGGAAGGTGTCCAAGCTGGACCAATGAGTGCCCCCTAATCTTGAATGTCGGACGACCGCTGCGAATTTTCTGCCAGCTGGTTACGTTCTATTGTCACTGGTTACGAAATTGTTTGGCAAGTGCCAGAGCTGGTTGGTTG
>OZ024740.1:411438734-411473734 GCA_964016885.1 Eledone cirrhosa | reverse complement strand
TGTTTTTACTACGATGTTTATATCATCAACGTAGCGGGAGTACATTATCAGAGTTAAGAGGTTGCTGTCTTCTAAATGTTCTTTAAGTTTAAGTCTATTGTCCCACCATACCATGAATAGGTTAGCTATGTCACCTGCAATGCTAACACCAATGGCTACTCCTTCCTCTTGGGCATATGTTTTTCCATTAAATTTGAACATATGTACCTTAAGGGTTAATTTTATACTGCCCCCCCCCCCCTCCGCATGTGCAATCATTTTCTTTAGTTCATCGTGGTTTTCGGGGGTCCGTATGGCTCTGGTCCACCCGTTCCATCTTTCTGTGTGGGTTATCTTGGCCATTGAGGTAATGGTAGGTGGTCTGCCCCTTGCTGGTCTTGTAGGGCACAGGTTGCTAAGGTCATATGTATCTAGATAATCATTACTATAAGTAAGTTTAAGTAAGAGTCCCAGCTCACTGGTATCAATCCCACGGAATTCAACATTGCTCTTACTGATCATTTCTCCACAGCAAAATCCACGTCAATGGATGGATATAGGGACACAAGATCCATACTACCTATTATACAGTTTGTTAGGTCCCTAGATCGGTTGCTTTCACTGATTCTGCTGAGAAGGTCCTCCCTGCTGTCACATATATCTGGGGATATTTCAATGATGGGGCGTATGATCAGGGAGAGGAAGTAGGAAAGTCTGTAGTTACTAGCATTGTTAGCTCCACAGATTGGCCGTGTTGGTGGTCCTGTGACAGGGTCACTGCTCTTTTTATGGTCCTTTCGAAGCCCATACAACGCTGGCACGTCATTGTTCCAGGCCTGGAAGTTGTTGGCAGTCCTTTTATTGGGCTGCATTATGTTTGTCCACATCATCATATGGGCTTTGGGGGTTTTCTCCCTATCCTCATGCTATTGTGGTGTTACTTCTGTGTTAGTGATGTGGGGTTGCATTGCATGGATGTAGTTTGACAGACTCTCAACCGACATTCTGCCAGACTTGTCTGTTGGAAAGCATGCAATCTCTCCATTACGCGAGCGCTGCATGAGCTTACGCAAGCCATTTGCAGATTTTTCTCCCTGTTGCTGGGCCTCCATTCTATTTTGCTTCTTGCTATACTGTTCTATAATATTTCTAAGTTTAGATCTAGATATACTAAAATGTGCTTCTGTGTGTTCATCGCCCTGCGACGGCAATTGCGTGCGTTTGTTAAAAGCTAAAGTCGTGGCGTGGACTCGTCGTAGGTCGAAGGACATATAGGAAGTATTATAAAAAGTAGAGTTCCAGGCTGCTGCTTTATGTGTACTATTGCTATTGTTATTGTTAGTTGTGTTGTTTCTATTTCTATTTCTACCAACAGCCTCATGGTTGTTTCTATGTCTCTCATTATTACTCCTGTCTCTTTCCTCTGGCTCATTGTTATTATCTACTCTATTTTGTGTCTGTGTATTCGTTCTGGTTATTTTCTCTGTCAGTATAGATAGTCTCCCTTCTCCTCTCAATCTCATTACCTTCCCTTACTTCTGTGTTACTGTCATTACCTGTTTCTGTGTCTGTGTGTTTGTTAAGATCGTTGTGGTGGTGAGAGCCATATAATGTGCGTGTGTTGTTGTTGTTGTTGTCTCCGTGTGTGTTATTATTGTTGTGTGTGTTGTTGTTGTTTGTGTCTGTGTGTCTGTTGTTGTTGTTTCTGAGTATGTTATTATTGTTGATGTGTGTGTTGTTGTTGTTATCATTGTTTGTGTCTGTGTGTCTGTTGTTGTTGGGATGTGTGTTGTATGTGTGTGTGTGTGTGTGCGTATGTTGTTACTTTTGTTTTTGTTTTTGAGGCTCCAACGTAATTTTGTAAATGATTTTTCTATTTCTGACAAGCATTTTATCATATTTACCTTATTATATGTGGCATATTTAGGTGGTAGCTGTAATATCGATAATTCATTAGAGTCGACTGTAGTGTTGCCGTATATATTTGTGTTGTTGTTGTTGAATTCATCTGTTAATGAGATGTCGGCCATGTTTATACCGTCAATCTTGTCTGGATATTTATCTTTATTCTGTGAAGTTTCTTGGTCTAGTTTCATCTGTTTGAGCCACCTTAATTTCTTGTTAAATTGTTTGTCACATACTTGAACAATGTACTTTTCTTCGTCATATATAAGGTTTATAAATATTAATTTTTCCCTTAGTGTGGTGATCTTAGTTATTTCTTGTATTAGGTTACTCTTATGTTTTTCTTTATGACTTAATTCTCTGTAAATCTTCTTTTTTATGTTTAGAATTAGTGTTCGTTTTAGCCTATCTGCTTGCTTTTTGGTAAGTTGTAATCTGTTTACATCGGTGTTGATGGTGTTGGTATAAACTCGGGAAGAGGCACATTCATTTATGAAGTGTAATTATCGACATGTTATTGTTTTTCGTAGACCAACCAACCAACCAACCGGAGATGTATAAATTCTTAAATTTATAAATTTAATTTATAATAAATTGGAGTGAAAGCAACTGGTGCGTGTGTTTCTTATTGGTAACATGACCCTCCCAAAGTATAACAATATCGGTTTCAACACACGTTTTCGGCTAAAGAATCTTGCTAAACAAATTCAGAAACGAAATATATATATATATATATATATATATATATATATATATATATATATATATATATATATAAATCAGGAAAGAAGGTTTACATGGTTTGCTATACAAAAAAGTTTTTAATCACAGAGCTTACATTTGTTTCACTGAACTGGTATGTCTAGAGATCGCTATCCGCTTAATTTTGCGTTACTCGATCGCCAATACAGAATTATAACCAGTCAGATCTTTGGAGCATGCGAGAATGAAGAAAATACACAGGCAAGAAAAGAAAAGAAAATACAGGCTACTATCTTAAGTAGTAATTGTTTCTATTTTAGGCACAAGGCCAGCAATTCACCAGTGCATTACTGGTACTTTATTTTATCGACCCCGTAAGGATGAAAGGCAAAGTCAACCTCGGCGGGATTTGAACTCAGATCGTAAAGGGACGTAACTATGCTGGAAAGCATGGCGTCCGACTCTCTACCGATACTGCCAATCCACCGCCCAAGTAGTAATGGCATTCAATTAGAACAATAACAACAATTACAACAATGCTATCAATAAATTATTTAAGGAGACCCTGACATTACTTAGGTGGGGGGTATATAATGTATCTAATGTTACGGCGTGAAAACTAGCTGTCATAAGGCAAAATGAAGCGTTGACATGTACAGAGTATCGTAGTGTATATCAATTTTAAATTATAAAGATAAGCTAGTTTGTACAGTCTTTCTTTTCATCTTCAACAGTATACATGAGTGGGACCACTGTCAAAGCTAAATAGTTGTAGAGTTAATACTGAGGTTAACGAATTAATATACGCATATATTTACGCACACACACACACACACACATACACATACACACACACACACACATATATATAAATATATATACACATATATACACATGCATGTGTACATAGACACATACATACACATCAATATACACTCGTACAAAAATATACATACATGCAAAGAGAAAAGCGTGCTAATTGTAATTAAGGCAAAAAGAAGGTAAAGTAACATTGTAGTAGTGAAATGAGAAAAACTAGGATTTAGGATCAAATGATGGCAGCAGCTGAGAAGGAGTAAGATTGTTGGTAGATGAGGTACTTACAGACAATTGTGTGGTATAGACTTGTGAAGGATATAGTATACTTAATGAATATATATCAAACGTATACTCTATGGACATTAACACATACAATAACTTTATTCAGCGTGAACTACATAAAAAATATAAAAAAACAAATGAATCTACACTCACCAGCATTAACATGGAGGGCCTCAAGATAGTTAATAAACTCGGAATTTCAGATAGGACCGAACCGCTTACCCCGTGCAACCCTACATTTAACCTGAAAGATCACAAAAATAACTTTGAAACTAATCCCACCATTAGATTAATATGCCCATCCAAGTCAGACATAGGTAAAATTAGCAAAAACATTCTAGATAGGGTAATCGCACAAATAAAGGGTAAACTAGAAATCAATTTATGGGGCAACACTAACGAGGCAATTAAATGGTTCAATAAAATACAAAATAGGGAGACGTGTAACTTCATACAATTTGATATAGACGACTATTATGCATCCATATCCCCAGCTACCCTAGATAAGGCGCTTATATTTGCCCAAAATAACTCTGATCTTACCCATGATGAAATTGAAATAATAATAGCGGCTAGAAGGACTATCATAAAATTTGAAAATAACTACTGGGTAAGAAAGGATAGAATAAATAGCTTCGATATAACAATGGGATCAAATGATTCTGCGCAAATTACAGATATCGTGGGGCTATTCATAGCACACGACCTACATAAGGAATTCAGTAACCTCCAAGGAGGAATTTATAGGGACGACACGTTACTTATAGCTAGGAACCTAAACAACCAGATAATGGAAAGACTAAGGAAAAATATTAGAATATTCTTCAAAAAACTAGGCCTAAGTATTACCTACGAACTAAACCATAAGAAGGTAAATTTTCTAGATGTAACTCTAAATCTAAATACTGGATTAATAGAACCTTTCCACAAAAATAATGAAAATCTTGCCTACATTAGTTACAACTCAAATCACCCCAAATCCATAATTAAATCCATAGCACGTAGTATATCCCTCCGAATATCCCGCTTATCCTCAAACCTAGAAATCTTTAACGAGCATGCTGACTATTATAATGCAGCATTAAGTAGGGCCGGTCATAAAGATAAACTACAGTATATAGTGAATAAGGACAACATAAACAATCCTAGTAATTACTACTCCAACCGCTCACATAATAATAGGAATAGCTTGACTAGACATAGGGTTAGACATGTAACACCTGGAGTAAACGGCCAAAACACTAATAACGTAAACCCAAGAAACAATAGAAGAAACAGACAAAGAAAATACCTATGGTTCAACCCAATATTCAACTCCTCTATAAAAACTAGACTGCCCTCTACATTCTTTAAACTAATAGATAAACACTTCCCTATCTCGCATAGACATCACAAAATACTCAATAGATCTACTATTAAACTCTCATTCTCAACAGCAGCTAACATAGAATCACACATACGCAAGATCAACCACAGAAATATCTCTAGTAAATCAATTGCACCTATACATAAGCACAAACTCATCACAACATCACAACCACAAGCGCATAGAAACGCGCAGCAGCAAAACCCCATTGGGCATATATCACAACCCACTTATAACAGAGTACTAAACAGGAATGTAAAAGCTGCACAAAATAGCACCTCAAACTGTAACTGTCACCTCCCAGATAGGTGCCCATTGGCGAACAGATGTCTCGATTCGAGCCTGGTGTACATGTGCACTGTCATCTCGGGTAACTCCACCTGGAATTACATAGGATCCACCGCGAGTTCTTTTAAGAAAAGATGGTATGTGCACAGGCACTCAATGAAAAACCGTGCACTTATGGGTTCCACCACCCTCGCCAGAAAAATATGGGAATTGAAGGACAGCAACACTAACTACAGTATCAACTGGTCGAAGTTGTCGGCTGCTAAAACCTATAGTACAGGGATGTCCTATTGCGGGCTGTGTGATCTTGAGCTATTGTATATCCTTAGAAATGTTAAAAGGCTACTTAATAATAAGTTAGAAAGATCTATCATCTGCAGACATAGAATAGCCACTAAATTCATAAGATTCAAACCTCTGTGAATCGAACCAACATAACATAGCTTTAAATTATTATTACTCCAAGTGTTTACAATATAGGAATTACAGCATACCTGCAGCATCACTATGAAAACGCCTTGTTGAGTCAAACCAAGCCAAGCGTTAATATCATCCACTACCTGGAATACCATAACTGGACTTCACCTAAGTGGACTGCATTTAACTATTATTTGTTAATCTCTCATATATATATATATATATATATATATATATATATATATATATATATATATATATATATATATATATATATATATATGAGAGACGTAAAATAAGAAAATTATAAAAATTAACTTACTTACTAAAATTTCACTCCAACTAATTAGTTTCTGAAAGGGAATAAACATAGTTTCCGAAGAAACGTACGGAGAAGCCTTTCGTCATCAGGGAAGTCTATTCTCAGCTAAGTTTCCAGGCAATACGTGGACACAGGGAACTTATACAAAAATAAGTCAGTGGATGGAAAAAAGCAAAGCGTGGACTAAGTTCCAAGCCATTGAAAAAAATCACTGCCTACTGCTTCGGTGGCAAATTCAAAAGAATCAATCACGTGACATCGAGGTCAATCAGTGAAGAGTGGTTTGTTAAGAAGACAGCAGCCGAACTGTTACTGTGAACTATAGTAGCAGTTTTGGCCAATTTTGGCTCGACAAAATAATTTGGGGATAATTATAAAGAATTAGTATATCTACTAACATATATATACAGATGGATACCTATGCCAGCAAATATATAGGTTTTGTCTTAGTAACTTTGTGGTCCAATGCATGGGGATGCAGAACAATAATATGAGAGACGTAAAATAAGACGCAGTAGGCAGTGATTTTTTCAATGGCTTGGAACTTAGTCCACGCTTTGCTTTTTTCCATCCACTGAATTATTTTTGTATAAGTTCCCTGTGTCCACGTATTGCCTGGAAATTTAGCTGAGGATAGACTTCCCTGATGACGAAAGGCTTCTCCGTACGTTTCTTCGGAAACTATGTTTATTCCCTTTCAGAAACTAATTAGTTGGAGTGAAATTTTAGTAAGTAAGTTAATTTTTATAATTTTCTTATTTTACGTCTCTCATATTATTGTTCTGCATCCCCATGCATTGAATCACAAAGTTACTAAGACAAAACCTATATATTTGCTGGCATAGGTATCCATCTGTATATATATGTTAGTAGATATACTAATTCTTTATAATTATCTCCAAATTATTTTGTCGAGCCAAAATTGGCCAAAACTACTACTATAGTTCATAGTAACAGTTCGGCTGCTGTCTTCTTAACAAACCACTCTTCACTGATTGACCTCGATGTCACCTGATTGATTCTTTTGAATTTGCCACCGACGCAGTAGGCAGTGATTTTTTCAATGGCTTGGAACTTAGTCCATGCTTTGCTTTTTTCCATCCACTGAATTATTTTTGTATAAGTTCCCTGTGTCCACGTATTGCCTGGAAACTTAGCTGAGAATAGACTTCCCTGATGACGAAAGGCTTCTCCGTACGTTTCTTTGGAAACTATGTTTATTCCCTTTCAGAAACTAATTAGTTGGAGTGAAATTTTAGTAAGTAAGTTAATTTTTATAATTTTCTTATTTTACGTCTCTCATATTATTGTTCTGCATCCCCATGCATTGAACCACAAAGTTACTAAGACAAAACCTATATATTTGCTGGCATAGCTATCCATCTGTATATATATGTTAGTAGATATACTAACTCTTTATATATATATATATATATATATATATATATATATATATATATATATATATATATATACAAAGTGTATCTCGGCTCTGTAAAACACTTGAAAATTTGCATTGAGCTTTTTGTCATACCGGTAACCGGATAGTACTTAGTACTACCCTCAATATTTATAGTTGTATCAAACATATATAAACATAAATATTCTTATTACTATATATATATGTATGTATGTATATGTGTATGTATATGTGTATATATGTGTATATATATGTGTATATATATATATGTGTGTGAATATGTATATATATGTATACATATGTGTGTGTGTGTGTGCATGAATGTGGCGAAGATAATACGTCAGCAATGACCTGTTGGTCATAATGTCGTTATGCCGACAGCCAGGCATACAGGCAGATATTATAAGGGCGCGACGGAGATCGATAACCGGCGCCTAACACCCCTTTAACAACAGAAAATTGAAAAATAAAAGCTGCAGTTAATATCTTTAGACCGCAAGGAATATATAAATGCAAGTTTGAAGTCAATCGGAGTAGAAATGTGGATTTGTATAGACTTTGCAAAAATGAGGACACACACACACACACAGACAACTACAGTTTTATATATATGTATAGATTACTGGAACAAATCATTCCACTTTCTTTAGGAACCTCGTTATATACAAAAAAAAGAAAAGAAAAATATAACATTTTACATTTATTGTTCTAAATATTCGAAAGCTATAGATTACAGGTTATTCTATTTTACAAGCTGACGTTTCTGAGATACTCCAGATTTAGATCATTCTAAATAATTGTTTCTATTTTTGGCACAAGGCCAGCAATTATTCAGTACATTACTGGTACTCTATTTCATCGACCTTGTAAGGATGAAAGGAAAGTCAACCTCGGCGGGATTTGAATTCAGATCATAAAGGGCCGTAACTCTATGCTGCAAAGCATGGCATCGAGCCCTCCACCGATACTGCCAATCAGATCATTCTAAATGATGATATTCGCAAGACACTACAATATGACGGTCTTAGTGCGGGGGCTATCCTTATAACATAATAATTTCTTCCCAGCCGCAGTTCAGCCTGTTGATATCTGAAGTCGTCTTATATACTGTTATATTCTTCGTTTGACCACACACACATACGTGTGCGCGAGTTTATTTTACACATTTAAAAAATGATATCGGGTGATGTTGTTCGAAATATCCTTGTAAGTGACGAGAAAATATCCATTGTTGTCCAATGTCACAGCGTGAGTTGTAAAATTTACAATGTTTACGTTTACATTGAACATTGTATATTACATCTGTTCTCTAACTTACAGTGAAGAGATTTTCTGATGATGCGGGAATTTATAATTCTGTTGTTTTGTAATGTATCCTTGCTATCAGTTTATGTTTGCCTACAGCACATGAAATGTCCTGTATATGAGTTGATTTATGACGTATTCAACGACTCTATAGATATTTTGCTTTGGGTTCTTGTAAAATATGTGTTTTCTGTATACTTTTTATATGGTTATGTATATATTATATCAGGGTAGGAAATTTGTGCCTACATTGTTCTATAGCTTAATCTAGGCGGCGAATAGGCAGAGCCATTAAAAGTTCAGATAGAAGAATGCTTAGCGGTAATCATTTCGGCTCTCTCCTTTCTGAGTTCAAATCCCGCCAAGGTCAACTTTATCTTTCATCCATTCGAGGTCGATAAAAACGTACTAATAATGTACTGGAGTGGAGTCTTCCTCTATATCTCTTACTTCCATTTCCTGATGTTTCTATAATTACTTTGCTTTATTTTCTAAGCGATTTCTCATTTTGTTTTGTCGCTATAAACTTAAAAGATGCTCCCAGAAACATTACAGCATTGACAGCTTATTTCTATGTGAACACATTAAATTTAGCCATTACATATGCATTTGCTTATATTTTAGATTATAAGAAGGTACGGTATCATTCCTCAATGTTTACATATATTGGAACTTCGTAAAGAGATGATTTTGAGAAATTAATTATTTCATAAGTGTTCGTATATTTTATCAGCCGATTCCAATGTGTCTACCACAACAAATATACAACACCGCCATGGCGGCAATAGGTGACATGATTATATCTTGAAATTACTTTGTCCTCAAATTCAGTTATGTATTTAAAACACGAACTGAAGCTGCACCACGTTAAGCTACCGAACACTAAGCAAAACCAGATTAAAAGAAACATAATTGACTTCAACAGACATGAGAAGATTAGCATCTAAGGTTTTAATTATAGAAAAATGCACAAAATTAATACTCATCCTCTTAGTATGAGACAAGCATTGATTGCTGAATGTATTTTGGACTATAATAATAATAATTGTTTCTACTTTTGGCACAAGGCCAGCAATTACCCCAGTGCATTACTGGTACTTTATTTTATCGACCCCGTAAAGATGAAAGGCAAAGTTAATCTCGGCGGGATTTTAACTCAGACCGTAAACGGCCGTAACTCTATGCTGCAAAGCATAGTGTCCGACTCTCTACCGATACTGCCAATCCACTGCCCTTGGACTATAATAATAATAATAATAATAATAATTCTACATGTTCCACAAGAGGTGTGATGTCGATAGACTCTACTTAAGGAGATCTGAAGGTGGAAGAGGTCTTATCAGCATAGAGGACTGTGTTCAGATGGAGAAAAACAACCTACGCAAATACGTGACTGATAGTAAGGAGCCAATGCTTAGAATTGTACTGAAGGAGAGGACAATAGTCCAGGGGATGTCCAACGAGGAAATAACAACGAGGAGAAAGAGCATGAAAAATCCCTTCATAGTACCTTCTTTGAGAAAACTGAATTCAGAGATCCACAGACATGGAACTGGTTGAAAGGAGGATACCTTAAAAAGGGTACAGAAGGAATGCTAATGGCTGCACAAGAGCAGGCCCTCAAAACGAAGTGGCTGAAACACCATATTTACAAGGAGGAGGCTAGCCAACTGTGCAGGATATGTGGAGAGAGAGAGAGAGGAGACCGTGGCTCACATTGTATCCGAGTGTAAACACCTAGCCCAAACTCACTATAAAGGCTGGAGACACGATGTGATGGGCAGGGTAAACCACTGGCACCTATGCAAAGTAAACAATTTACCACATTTTGAGAAGTTGTATGAGCATAAGCCAGAGTCGGTGATAGAAAACGATCAGGTGAAGCTGCTGTGGGATTTTAGGATACAGACGGACAAGAAACTGGAACACAATAGACCTGACCTGGTGGGTTTGGACAAGGAAAAAAGATCGTGCTCATTGTGGATGTGGCCTGCCCATTCGACACGAGAGTACAAGAGAAGAAGAGGAAGAAAAATAACCGATACCAGGACCTAAAGTGGGAGGTAAAAAGGATTTGGAACTGCCATGAAGTCAAAGTGGTCCCGATTGTCATAGGCGCACTAGGTACTATCTCAAAGAGTTTCCAGGGATGGTTAAAGAAAATTGGCCCCGCCCCGCTTTTCGGAACATTTCAAAAGGCATGCTTGCTGGGAACAGCAAGAACCCTCCGATACGTCCTGAATATCTGAGGCTGCAGGTAGCGGCTTGATATTCATTTCAACAAACTTTCCAGTTAACTAACATCAATGAATGAGACTCAAAGAACAATAATAATAATAAAAATGAATACTATTAGGGCGATGAAATGGCATGATCGGTAGAGTGTCGGTCAACATGATTTGCGTCATAGAGTTACGGCCCTTTACGTTCTGAGTTTAAATTCCGCCAAGGTTAGCTTTGACTTTCATCCTTACGGGGTCGATAATATAAAGTACCAGTAATGCACTGGGGTAGATTTAATCGACTTTCCCCTCCCCCTTCTAATTGCTGGCCTTGTGCCTATACTAGAACTCATTATTATTATTGGCGACGAATGTGTAAGACGCGCGATTGTGAGTTCCAACAGGTTTGTGGATTTAACTTGTTTAATTGGTGTTTTGTAAAAATAAAATTTGTTCATCATAGGACATATTGCACCCGACTTTGCATGGAGGAAGGGAAACCGTATAATATTTGGGACGACGGCCCATATACTTTAACTTTTATTCGTGAGAGCTTCAAATATAGTGAGCAATGACATGGTGAAAAAGAATGGTCCCAGAGTGAGCCTCATTCACTCCATCTGACGTTATGGAAAACGACGTCTTTGACGTTGTCCTACCGTATAGTTGGTGTGAAATCACGCCGAGCAGTGCGGGTGTCTGAATCCAAAATACAGAAGGCTGTGGGTGCTGTATAGGCACAAGAAACCTACATAGCCCATGGAAAAAATATGGGGCTGTGGACGTTTTTCTTGCCACCCACAGGAAGCCAGGGCACATTTCAGGACATAACTGAATAGCGATGAGCTCATTTTGTTGGTTAGCTACTGTGGCTAAAGTCTAGTGAAAATCACGGTGACACAAGTTCCTCACGGAAAAGTGATTCATTTTGCTGAGGGCGGCTCTCCTCGCCGACACCGAGAAAAACACCACAATTATAGAGATACTCTGAATAAACCTGGCTTCATTTGTATGAAATCATCAGGAATCATTTCTGGTGATTCCTTACTAATGAAGCAGTTCTAGTCGCGTTGAAGGCATTAAGCTGTCTAACCATATGTTATTACTCGAAGGTGAAACTACATTATTGAGTGCTTAGCTGCACATTCAGGATTGCATTCGTTAGCATGGCCACAGCCAGAGCTTCGATTCTACTGAACTTCCATTTGTATATACACACACACACACACACACACATATATATATATATATATATATATATATATATATATATATATATATATATATATATAAACTGCGACCGGTGAGCCTGCCGCAAGGACCACACATACACACACACACACACATATATATATATATATATATATATATATATATATATATATATATATATATACATATATTTATACATATATATATATATATATATATACATATATTTATACATATATATATATATATATATATATATATATACATATATATATATATATATATATATATATATATATATGTGTGTGTGTGTGTGTGTGTGGTCCTTGCGGCAGGCTCACTGGTCGCAGTTTTCAATTTGTCAAGCTGTCTAAATGTAGCTTGCCCGCAGCCAGTGCTTCCATTCTACTAAACTTCCATTTGTATATATATATATATATGTGTGTGTGTGTGGTGTGTGTGTGTGGTGTGTGTGTGTGTGTGAGAGAGAGAGAGAGAGAGAGCGTGTGTGTGTGTGTGTGTGTGTGTGTGTGTGTGTAACTATAAAATACCACTGACACAATATTTATCATTCATAGACCATGGGACAATACAGGTGCCCGAAATCCCATGACACAAATTTGCTAAACAACATTTTATCTAAGCTAACGTGAAAATCCCTATTCTGGCATATCTAATTGTCAGTCAACTTACAACATCTCCATACAATTTTTTAGGACATGCGTACGAAATGGATTATTAAAATAACAAAATTTGAACTCTGGAAGTTGAATGTATATACTGTAACGTAGTTATCATGTGATTTAAATCTTTATTGTCGAATGATTGTATTAAAAGAAATTAAGTTCAAATTTTGAAACCATCCTTTATCCACATTTGTATTAAATAAAAGTATCTATATTCAATATATGCAGACATTTGTATCGTTAGCTTGTATGATAGGAATTATGATCCTCTCCATGGTACTAATAATACAGGGGAGCTTAAATTGTGATTTTAAAAAAATATACCCTTCAATCGAACAGCGTAAGTTATCACTGTTTGTAATTTCCAACAATGTTTGTAAATGATTTGCTGTTATATTTATAACTCGTATATTTACAATCGTAGCGAGGAAATTTCAATTTTACTCAATTAATAAATCCCATCAGTGAATTTTACAGACCCTTTATTTAATTAAGAGTCATTCGTTCATGCCAGTATCAGAGAATTATTATATTTATGCACTGGATTCTATTTCTGATGTATGTTCTGGAAGTCACAGCAAATCACAGCAGGTGACTGACAGATGTATTGCAATGGCGGGCTGATGTATCACGCAAAATGCGATGTATGAGACTGACCTTCATGTAACGCTCAGTTTAGATCGACACATCAGTTTTCCAATCCTTCCTATTCACCAATGATTCTTATCACGTTGTAGTGGGTAATATTCAACCAACTGATATACCTTATTCCAGCCAATCTATTACAACCATGCACTAGTAGATTGAGATTTCTTGCTAATTGAAATATATTTGTAATATTCATTACATCCCTAAAAAAACAATTTCAGATTTACTAAGTTATTCTAAAAGGAATATTTTAATTACTATTGAAACAATATGAAAATATGAAGCATAAATTGTTATTTACTGCTAATGTATTTGGTACTGGTTATGTGGAAATCAGCCCTTACCTAGATCAAGTTAGACTTTTACTTCTCTACGACTTGATAAATTATTTACAGATATAGTTACATGTAAAAAATCTACACATAGATACATTAATATTTAGTATACTATTCAAGTATAAACAGATATGATCATTTATGAGGAGGTAATCTTATAGCAGAGAATTAATTTAGTCAGAAAGATAAACCTGCAAACAGAATTTCCTGATCATGGCTATCTAATTTCTAAAATATTTCCAGAAAAAATCTAAACGTATTTTAGTTGGCTGGTAGCCAACTTTGATAGATGGAATATAATATGGTCATTAGAGCGATAACTAAATGATTATAATTCTTCAGAAATCGTAGCTTTTAAATATAGTTCTAAGGACATAAAGATAAAATACATTTGATGAGTTTACCATTAATTGGCATTATTGCAAATAAATAACAAAGAATAAATGTATTCAAGTTGCGCAGGACTATTGACAGCATCTCTCACGCTTAGATTCGATTCAGGCTGCGTTGAATGACGGGATAATTCCGCTCCCGCTCTTTTCACATGATAGTAAATCGATGAATCGATGACAGTAAATCCATGAATCTCTAATATATAGGGTTTACATAGTATTACATAGAACATAAGCTGGTGCTGGTGGCTTCCTACCATTCCAATAGATAAGGTTTCTACAATCTACCAACGTAATAATAGGAAGAGTGAATGTCACCAAATGTTTCTACGTTAACTATGTAGGTATAGCCAGGTATAATCCTGGGTTGCGCTTGGTATGTCTTGAATCACTCTATACGAGGTATTACCGATTTGGGGCGATCCTATTCTTGTATTCTATTCTGTTCTGTATTTTCTTTGTTTTAGTTATTATTGTTTATTTATTAACCTGACTTTACTGCTATTACAACACTTCATCCCGCCGTATTTTACTTTATTTGTATTACAACACCTCATCCTGCCGTATTTTACTTTACAGGTATTACAACACCTCGCCTTGCCGTATTTTACTTTACAGGTATTACAACACCTCGCCCCGCCGTATTTTACTTTATTTGTATTACAACACCTCATCCCGCCGTATTTTGTCTTGTCTTCCCTTGTCACATATTGTTTTAACTTTTATTATTTTGGTGGATTGGCAGTATCGGTAGAGGGTCGGACGCCATGCTTTGCAGCAAAGAGTTACGGCCCTTTATGATCTGAGTTCAAATCCCGCCGAGGTTAACTTTGCCTTTCATCCTTACACGGTCGATAAAATAATGTACCAGTAATAATTGCTGGCTTTGTGCCAAAAGTAGAAACAATTATTTTTTGTTTTAGTATTATTATATATAATATCATTAATTATAATATAAATAATGATAAGATAATTTTCTATTTCAGAGCTCCTACAGTTTGGAAGAGAGGCTGCTTACAAGTGTATGGACACATGATCGTGTGCATTCTGGCAAGTGCATGGAGAATGTGCGATATGAATGCACTGTAAGATTCGGCAAACCAGCTCCTCCAAAGAGGACGATACTGCGATGGGAACATAAACTGTTTCTCATTACTTTTTGGTAGGACCAGCCTGTATATGTTGAATCAGATGCGACAGTCAGACATAATGACATTCAAATTTCGCCACGCCACCATAAGGTCATATTTTGCAGTTATGTTTAAGAAATTTAGTTCATTGTGATATTGAGAGTTTCTGGTGGGACGGCTTTGGTTTTGTAAAACACTTTTGAGTCCTATTTTTCAGAAACCACGTTATGCTTTTTATTTGTTTTGATTTCTTTAGCCATTTCTGTTTTGCTAAGTTTTGTTAGGTGTTGGCAATGTAGCAGCATTTTTTGCCAATATTTTGGCGTTCCTAATCCCATTTTCATTATAGCTTTTTTAAGGTTTGGTGTCCAGATTTATTTTTCAGATTAATTGCATTTTGATTATAGAAATATAGGCGATTTAGTTAACAGAATCAATAGATAATTGAACTAAAGATGTTACGGAAAATGAGCAAACGGAAAACAAACAAACAGAAAATAAGAACACAAATAACAACGAGGCAACTTTCGCCCAGAAAACAAAACAGTCCATAACATATACACCAATAGACTTAACTGCCGCCAGAGAAAAACTGGCCGAAGCAAAGAAACACATAGTCTTGGGGGAGAACGGAATGTTTTCCATTAACCCCCCCCCCCCCAGAATTCAAGAAAGCGAGAACAGAGAGCACAGTTCTCTTCAGAACGATATTAAACCAAACGAGAAAGCCAGCACAGCCCAGCCAAATGGAGATAGAGTTGGTCCTAAAAGACTATATGAAGAATATTCTCTTCATACTCTATGGCAGCATTTCGGTCTTAACAAAAGACAAGGAAACGGCGCAGAAGCTTTCCCTAAGCCCACTCTCCTCAACAACATACAGCTTCTATCCCTCCTACATGGGTAGAAGAACACAGAGAGTCAAAGTACAAACAATGCTGCCCACAATGGACTTCTGGTGGGCTATTACTGGCTTCATAGACATGGGCGAGGACACAGTGCTGTCAATGGAGAAGGCATCTGGAGATGCGTTCCTGGGAATGGGCCTCGACCTACTAGTCCAAATGAGGCCCGAAAGAGTGGCACAAATCCCGGATCGCATCTGGCTGGATGACCTCACCCCAATAGATATAATTGTAGAGGGGAGAAGACCAGCATGCTATTTATGCACGGAAAGGGGACACGTTAAGGCCAACTGCCCGAAACGTATCCCCCAAAAAGGACTATTGCCCACACCCACCACAAACAGTACACCAACACCACCCACCTCCAAAAATACACTAATACCACACACAGCAAACAAAATACAGACACCACCAACCACAAGCACAACAGAAACATCACCACCACCAGCACCAAACACAAGCACGACACAAAAATCACCACCACCATCACCAACCACAACACAAACACCACCACCACCATCACCAACCACAAGCACGACACAAACATCACCACCACCACCACAAAACGCATTCCAAACAAATAACAAAAAAAAACAGCAACAAATCTACCCCTCCCGCAAAAAAAAAACAACCAGACACCACGTCCCTCCCACCTAGCGCTGAAAAAGTTTCCCCCAACTTCTGAAGAAGAAAGAGGAGAAGCCTTCAGACAAGTTAAAAGAAAAAAAAGAAAGCACACACCCAGCACACCACAAATAACCCACACACAAACACCAACTCCAATCAAAAACACCCCACCCTCAACAAACAAAATTAAAGCTGCGCCTCCCCTCTCCGAAACATTGACAGCATCACAAAAAAAGACGTTGCAATACAATATATATAAATAAAGAAAACAAAAAACTGTTTAAATTAATAAACAATAGCCCTTTGGTGCAGACCGAAGGGCCAAACTTTATCTCAACAGAGAACTTCACCCATTTAAAAATGATAAAAGTCCCTCTGGACCTTTATCGTTCCTTAAAAGAACACTTTAGACAAGACGTGAGCCCCCCCTGTTTAAAACCGTTAAATCGCGTCCTCTTGAAAGATTTCCCCATAACCTCCCCTCTCCCTGACACAACTCCAAATACCCCAACCCCACCACACTCGGGTACCCCCACACCACCACAAAACATCCCTCCACCCAACACACCTGACGCCATGGAAATTATACAACCCGGAGAGGTAGGTGCTTTTCTTTCTTCACTTTCAACACCAAAATAGATCAATTGAGAGTTGGCTGTTTGAACGCGTGTGGCCTGGGCTCAGCTTGACCTCAGGTCACGAAGTATAGATGTGATGGTTGTTTGCGAGAGTCGGATCAGCAGCGTGCGACAGCTGGCTCCCGCCTTCGATGACTTTGAGATGCACGCATCTCTCTGTCAACCCGGAGGCGGGGGGGGGGGGTTGCCGTACTGCTGGATAAACGTCTGGCTCTCGACGTACAGATTGTTCACTCGGTCGGACCCGGGGTGTCGATTACTAGTGCTGGACGTCGGAGGCGGTGAAGGCGGGACTTTCAGACTGGTCGGTCTTTATGCCCCCTTCGGGGCTGAAAGAGCCGACTTCTTCCAGCGTCTGGAGACTTTTCTAGGAACGTCGCGATCCCTGCTTTTAGTGGGGGACTGGAATGGAATCCTAGATGCGCGTTGGGACTATGCAGGGGCATGTCCCGATAGAGGGGGGTGTAGCAGCCTCAAGGGGTTACTCGATCGATTCGACCTGGTCGATAGATTTCGACTAGATTGTCCAACTGCGCCAACCTGGACCTGGGCAAACCGCAGTGGACAATCTAGATCGTACCTAGATAGGTTTTTGGTTAGGAGTAAGGATAGGGACGTATTTAGTTGTCCAGAATTGATCATGGTTGGCTATTCAGATCACAAATTAGTGACCTGCGTGGTCAACCTTGATAGAACGCATAGACAGGGTCCCGGTTACTGGAAGATGAACTTGTCCTTGCCGGCAAAGAAAGATTACAGGAACCGGATTAGTAGCTTAGTTAAGATGCGGTTGACGGGAGCGATCGTCAACAGCAGGTGGTGGGTATCTCTAAAGAGAGAGATTAGAGTAAGTTCGATAGGTTACAGTAAGGAACTAGCGGCGAATAGAAATAGGAAGGAAAGGGAGTTAACAGATAAACTAGAAGAGGCGATTAGGAGCGGAGACGTGGCCAGAGTGTTAGCGGCGAGAACGGCGTTGAGCCAGTTCTTTGACGCGAAGCACGAAGGCTGCGTTGTCCGAAGTAAAATACGTGCTTTAGGAAACGAGGGGACCAAAGCTGTTAGCTGGGCCCGCGTGACAGAAGCCAAGAGTGGGATTAAATCCACCATTCGGTCTTTGCGAGACCAGGATGGACGGGTGATCCTTGAACCTGAGCGGATGTGCGAGGCCTTTCAAAGGCACTTTGCTCGACTGTTCGGAGGGGGAGGGGGGCCGGACGGGGATGTAGACTTCGGTCCATACCTCGACGGTCTACCGCGTCTTTCGAGCGGCGAAGCGGAGTGCTGCGAAAGGCCAATCACAGCCACTGAAATCGGGGAAGCGCTCAGCCAATGCAGCAGACGCAAATCTCCGGGTCTCGATGGTCTACCATACGAACTTTATTTAGCTATGCCGGTCTTGTTCTCCGAACTCCTCGAGGCTGTCTATTGCAACTGGCAACAGAACGGGAGAATTCCCTGTTCTGTGACCAAGGGCGTGGTCACGCTAGTGAGGAAGAACGAGAGCAAGAGGGACAACTTAAGTAACTTTAGGCCCATAACTCTGCTGAATGCAGAGTTACAGATTTTGGCCAAGGTGTTGGCGAAGAGGTTGGCGCTTGTGGTGGGTGGTTTGGTGGGAGACGCGCAGACATGCGCTATCCCGTCCAGGTCCATTCGCGACAACCTCCACCTCATGCGATACATCATAGAGAGGGTTGGCAACAAACCCGGCTTTGGTGGGGCCCTGATCAACTTCGATCAATCTAAGGCGTTCGATAGGGTCGACCATGGTTATCTGGATGCGGTGCTAGCGGCGGCGGGCTTCGGACCCGTTTTCAGGGGCTGGATTTCTGCCATGCACAGTGGCAACATCTACTCTAGGATTAAAGTAAACGGCTACCTCTCGGAGCCGTTTCAAATCACCCGGTCCATCAGACAGGGGTGCCCCTCTCCTCCCTTCTGTACGTATTGACTCTCGAGCCACTGCTGCGGAAGTTGGAGTTGCTGCGGGGCATACCCCTGGAACCGGGATTGCACAAAGCGGTCTCGGCCTATGCCGACGACGTAACAGTAATGGTGGCGGACGCCTCGGAAATCGGGGCGATCGCCACCCTACTGGAGGAATACAAAAGGCTGACGGGGGCTAGGCTGAACCGGGACAAGTCAGTCGGTTTGCAACTCGGAACGTGGAGGGGCAAACCGATGCCGTTAGACGGTGTCGTCGAGCGGTGGACGGAGGGCCCGGTGAAGCTGCTCGGGGTCTGGTTCGGACCGGACCTCCAGGTGGAGAAGAATTGGGGCGAGGTGACGAGCAGGGTGTTTGCACTGACCCAGAAGTGGGCCAAGTGCAAACTATCACTGAAAGGTCGGGCGGAGGTGACGAACGCTTACATAGCGTCCGTCATCTACTACCGCCTGACCGTCGTGCTTTGCCCCAAGGAAAAGCTCACCATCATGGAACGCATGCTCTTCCAGTTCCTCTGGAAGAAGCGGCCTCCCATGGTGAGGAGATCCATCTGCTGCCAGCACCCTTCGAAAGGAGGGCTGGGTATGCCGTGGCTGTTGATGCGTAGGCACGCATTGAGGCTACGGCATCTACAGGTATTCCTCACCGGTCAGCCGGTGTGGGCCCCGTTTGTGAGGCGAGCTTTCCCACAGCTCGTCTCGCTCACCGAGCTGCAATCCTGGGTGAAGCAAAGACCGAGAAAACTGGGCAACTGGCACACCGAGTGTGCCCAGGCGCTCACGGCTATCTGGCAAGCGGACCCGACTGTCAGTGGAGAATCCACCTCGACATTCTATAGAGGGCTGGTGGCTAGCAGGGGCGACGACACCCTTGGAGAGTCGCTAGGCATGGAGGAGGACGAACTGGCCAGCCTGTTCGGTAGAACTTTCGGCCCGGGACCCATGGACAACTTCCAGAGGTCCCTAGCCTGGCAGTGTTACTGGGGGGCTCTGCCCGTTCGAGAAAAGCTCTACAGACACGGGCGCCCGGGCAGGGATCCAGCGAAAAAGATCTGTCCCAGATGCGTGCGCGACGAGGAAACCATTGCGCATGCACTGGTACACTGCCCGGGCGTTGCCGATCTGTGGGGCTACGTCGAACGACTGCTGTCGCGTGTGGTGCTGATTCGATTAACCGCCGAGTCTGTGGTGAACATCAAGCCGCCTCCTCCCTTCAGAAATGAAGCAGAGGCGGTCTTTCTGTGCGTAATAGCCATGATGAAAGAGGTTGTGTGGTGGACGCGCCTGAAAGGTCTGAGGTCGGGTGACTTTCTCTCCGGCCATCACCTGGTTTACTTCTTCCGATACCACTTCGGAAGAAGGATCAGGATGGAGAGAGAAGTGCTTTGGCCCCAGACAGTTTTATGAAAGGTGGGTGAAAGAAGCGAGAATGGCTCGTGTAAATGGGCCTTCTCTCTACATTGTTCTGTAGGTGAAGAAGTGAAGAGGAAAGGGGGAGCGCCTCCTCTCTGGGCTTCCCCCGCGAAAAGGGTTGCACACTTTTCGGGGGTATGTGCAATCCCCAACACGCCCCCTCCCTTTTGAGGACTTTTTATTATTATATTATTATTGTTATTCCTTTTTTTCTTTACTCGATTTATGTAAACTCCCCCACTGTGTATTTGTCCCCTTCTTTTGTGCCCTCGTGGCAAATAAATAGAAATCTATCTATGAGGGCAAACACCTTTCTCTCCGGACAACAACTTATCCCCTTCTTTAAGTATCACTTCAGAAGAAACGTGAGAGTGGAGAGAGAGGTGCTACACCCCAGTAAATTCGCTGAAAGGTGGGTGAATGTGGTAAAAATGGCCCGAGTGAATGGGCCTTCTCTGTATATAAACCTGTAGGTTAAGGAAGATAAACAGAGGGAAGACAGGAACACCTACAAAACGTGTTACTGGTGTTGAGGGTTGTTCTATCCACGGGGTGTAAAACAACCCTGCAGTAACGTCCCTCCCCCTCCTATTGGGGATTTCAATTGTTATTTTATTATATTTAGTTTATTGTTATTTATTAATGTTAAAGTTATTTTTATGTAAAACCCCCGCCGTCACGTCTTGTAATGTCCCATTTTTGTACGCCCCTGTGGCAAATAAAGAAAGATATCTATCTATCTATCTACCTATCTATCTATCTATCTATCTATCTATCTATCTATCTATCTATCTATCTATCTATCTATATATCTATGCTTCTAGCGGGGGATTGGAATGACATCCTAGATGCACGTTGGGACTATGCAGGAGCATGTCCTAATAGAGGGGGGTGTAACAGCCTCAAGGGGTTACTCGACCGTTTTAACTTGGTCGATAGATATCGACTAGATTTTCCAACTGTGCCTACCTGGACTTGGAGAAACCACAGTGGTCAATCTAGATCGTACTTAAATAGATTCTTAGTTAGAAGTAAGAAGAGGGACATATTAAGCTGTCCAGAAATGCGCACGGTTGGCTATACGGATCACAAATTAGTGACCTGCGTAGTCAATCTCGAGAAAACACATAAACAGGGTACGGTTACTGGAAACTTAATTTGTCTTTACCGGCAAAAGAGACTTACAGAAACCGGATTAGCAGATTAGTTAAGGAGAGGTTGACGGGTGCAATCGTCAACAACCGATGGTGGGCATCTCTCAAAAGAGAGATTAGAACAGAATCAATAAGATATAGCAAGATGTTAGCTGCCGATAGGAATAGAAACGAGAAAGAATTAACAGGTAAATTAGAAGAGGCAATCAAGAGCGAAGATGTGGCCAGAGTGCTGGCATCGATGACGGCCTTGAACCAGTTTTTCGATGCAAAGCACGAAGGCTGCGTCATTCGAAGCAAAATACGTGCTCTAGGTAATGAGGGGGCCAAAGCCGTTGGCTGGGCCCGCGTGACAGAAGCTAAGAGTGGAAATCGATCCACCATCCGGTCGTTGCAAGACGAGGATGGACGGGTGATCCGGGAGCCTAAGCAGATGTGCGAGGCCTTTCAAAGGCACTTTGCCCGATTATTCGGGGGAGGCGAGGGTCCGGGCGGGGACGTGGATTTCGGTCCATACCTCGACGGCCTGCCGCGTCTCTCGAGCGAAGAGGCAGAGTCCTGCGAGGGACCAATCTCGGCTGATGAGATCGGAGATGCGCTGAGCCAATGCAGCAGACGCAAATCTCCAGGTCTCGATGGTATACCTTACGAACTTTATTTAGCAATGCTGGTCTTCTTCTCCGAACTCCTCGAAGCGGTCTACTGCAATTGGCAGCAGAACGGGAGAATTCCTTGTTCTGTAGCCAAGGGCGTAGTCTCGCTGGTGAGGAAGGGCGAGAACAAGGGGGATAGTATAAATCATTTTCGGCCCATAACCCTGCTAAACACAGAGTTAAAGATTTTGGCCAAGGTGTTAGCAAAGAGGTTGGCGCTTGTCGTGGGTAGCCTGGTGGGAGATACGCAGACATGTGCTATCCCATCCAGGTCCATTCAAGATAACCTCCACCTCATGCGATACATCATAGAGAGGGTTGGCAACAAACCCGGCTTCGGTGGGGCCCTGATCAACTTGGATCAGTCTAAGGCCTTCGATAGGGTCGACCATGGTTACCTGGATGCGGTGCTAGCGGCGGCTGGGTTCGGTCCTGTTTTCAGAGGCTGGATCACTGCCTTACATAGCAACCACATCTGTTCTAGGATCAAGGTGAACGGCTACCTTTCGAAGCCGTTCGAAATCACACGATCCATTCGACAGGGGTGCCCTCTCTCCTCCCTTCTGTACGTATTGACTCTCGAGCCTTTACTGAGGAAGTTAGAGTTGTTGCAGGGTATCCCCCTGGAATCAGGATTGAGCAAAGCGGTGTCGGCCTACGCCGATGACGTAACAGTAATGGTATCGACCGACTTGGAGATCGAGGCGATCGGTACCTTACTGGAGGATTACGAAAGGTTGTCAGGAGCGAAACTGAACCGGGAAAAATCCATCGGGCTGCAACTCGGAACGTGGAGAGGCAGACCGATGCCTCCCGACGGTGTCGTCGGACACTGGACGGAGGACCCGGTAAAGTTGCTTGGGGTCTGGTTTGGACCGGACCTCCAGGTGGAAAAGAACTGGGACGAGGTTACGAACAAGGTGTTTGCACTAACCCAGAAATGGGCCAAGTGTAAGCTGTCCCTAAAAGGCCGGGCGGAGGTGGCGAACATTTACATAGCGTCCGTCACTTACTACCGCCTGACTGTCGTGCCTTGCCCTAAGGAAACACTCACCACCATGGAACGCATGCTCTTCCAATTTCTTTGGATGAAGCGCCCTCCTATGGTGAGAAGATCCATCTGCTGCCAACAACCTTCGAAAGGAGGGCTGGGGATGCCGTGGTTGATGATGCGTAGGCACGCATTAAGGCTACGGCACCTACAGGTATTCCTCACTGGTCAACCGGTGTGGGCTCCGTTCGTGAAACGAGCCTTTCCGAGACTCGTCTCGCTCACCGAGCTGCAGTCCTGGGTCAAGCAAAGATCCGGAAAACTGTGAAACTGGCACACTGAGTGTGCTCAGGCGCTCAGGGCTCTCTGGCAAGCGGGCCAGGCCATCAGTGGAGAATCCACCTCATCATTCTATAGAGGGCTGGTGGCTAGCAGGGGCGATGACACCCTTGGAGAGTCGCTGGACATGGAAGAGGACGAACTGGCCAGCCTGTTCGGTAGGACTTTCGGCCCGGGACCAATGGACAACTTCCAGAAGTCACTAGCCTGGTAGTGCTACCGGGGGGCTCTACCCGTTCGAGAGAGGCTCTACAGACACGGGCGCCCGGGCAGGGATCCCTCGAAAAAGATTTGCCCTAGATGCGTGCGTCACGAAGAAACCGTTGCGCACGCATTGGTGCAATGTCCGGGCGTGGCTGATCTGTGGGGCTACGCCGAATGACTGCTGTCGCGGGTGGCGCCGATTCAATTGACCGCTGAGTCCGTGATGACAATCAAACCGCCCCCCCCCCCTCTTCACAAAGGAAGCAAAGGCGGTTTTTCTGTGCGTAATAGCCATGTTGAAAGAAGTTGTTTGGTGGACACGATTGAAAGGTCTGAGGTCAGGCAACATCCTCTCTGGCCATAGTCTGGTCTACTTCTTCCGATATCACTTCGGAAGAAGGATAAGAATAGAGAGAGAGGTGCTTGGCCACAGGCAGTTTTATGAAAGGTGGGTGATAGTGGCGAGAATGGCTCGTGTAAATGGGCCTTCTCTGTATACCATCCTGTAGGTAAAGAAGTGAAGGAGAGGGGAGCACCTTCTCCATGTGCTCCCTGGGCAAAGGATTGCACACTTTTTCGGGGGGGTGTGCAACCCCCATCACGTCCCCTCCCTTTTGAGGTTGCTTTCGATTATTTTCATTTTATACCCTTTTTACTCGATTGTATGTAAACTCCCCCTTTGTATTTATCCCTTCTTGTTATGCCTTTATGGTAAATAAAGAAATATATCTATCTATCTATCTATCTATCTATCTATCTATACGAGGAAGAAGAATCAGGATGGAGAGAGAGGTGCTGTACCCCAGCAAGTTTTATGAAAGGTGGGTGAAAGTGGCGAGAATTGCCCGAGGGAATAGACCTTCTCTCTATATCAGCCTGTAGGTTGAGGAAAAGGAGGAGGAGAGGAAGGGTGTACAAACTCTTCGTCCTCCTGGAGATGAGGGTTACACATTTTTTTCGGGGGTATGTGTTACCCATATAAGCTGTCTCCCTCTACTGGGGAAAATCGACTAACTTTTAAATTCCATCTGTGATAACATTTTACACGTTTTTATTGTATGTAAACTTCCCCCTTTGTATTTGTCCCCTTCTTTTGTGCCCCTGTGGCTAATAAAGAAATCTATCTATCTATCTATACGAGGTATTACCGATTTGGGGCGATCCTATTCTTGTATTCTATTCTGTTCTGTATTTTCTTTGTTTTAATTATTATTGTTTATTTATTAACCTGACTTTACTGCCGTTCCAACACTTCATCCCGCCGTATTTTACTTTAGTTGTATTACAACACCTCATCCTGCCGTATTTTACTTTACAGGTATTACAACACCTCGCCCCGCCGTATTTTACTTTACAGGTATTACAACACCTCATCCCGCCGTATTTTACTTTACAGGTATTACAACACCTCGCCCCGCCGTATTTTACTTTATTTGTATTACAACACCTCATCCCGCCGTATTTTACTTTACTGGTATTACAACACCTCACCCCGCCGTATTTAACTTTACTGGCATTACAACACCTCACCCCGCCACATTTTACCTTGCTGATATTACATCACCTCAGCCCGTCCTATTTTACGCAAGGCAAATCACGCAGTATGCTTTGTGTCGTGGTTTGTTTTATATATAACTTCCTCGCGTGTTCAAAATCCAATATTTCCGTCGCATTGTTGTTGTTGTTGCTGTTGCTGGTGCCGCTGGTTCTTTAGGTTGTTGCCATGGCAACGTCAAGTTGTCGGTCAACAGGTGGAGAAAATCCTTCCTCTGGCTGATCTTTCTTTTTTACCTCTGCTACTGTGACAGTGGCAGGGGGAAGCTGTAAGCTTATCTTCCCCTTTCCTCCTTAGAATGTTGGTGAAGATGCTTCAGCCATTTTTATCAAAATAGGATTTTTCGAAATTTTTCGAAAGATAACATTTTTACAACACTATTTCGCCTAAAGGCGTAGAATATTTTGAGAGACTTACCAGATCAAAATTTGACCTGGCAGTCTCTCTACAAAATGGTACAAAAATGAAAGTTTACAGTTCACAATTTCCAGATAAATTTAAACGAAACTTACCGAGCGAGCTCAGCACATGTGTCTATCCCAGCTTCGGTGGGGCTCTGATCAATTTAGATCAGTCTAAGGCATTTGATATGGTCGACCATCTATCTATCTATCTACCACATATATGGGAAAAAAACACAAAAAATAAAAATGTTGAACATTGCACCAAATATAAACGTCTGGTGGATTCTAACTGGCTTCATCGATTTCGACGAATACACCATCATTTCGGTGGGAAAGTCCTCCAGAGGCACATTCAATGGTACAAGCATGGAAGTTCTGGTCCAAATGAGGCCAGAACGGATAGCTAAAATACCCCAACGTGTGCCTCTGGATGGAATTTCACACATAAACATTTCTGTTGAGGGTAGGCGGTCTTCATGTTACCACTGTTTAAGAAGTGGTCACCTGAAGGCTTACTGTCCTCAGTTAACTAAAAAAGAAAAAGAGGCACTACTGCCAACACCCAAAACAACAACACCACCACCACAACAACAACAACAACAAGACGCACACACAACCAAAACAAGAACAACAAACCAACCTGCAAGCACAGTCCCACCCAAACCCACTCCACCTAAAACCACTGCAAAAACACCCACAAACAAAACAGCTCCCCAAAACATACCCCTTCTAAATAACACAGACACCACAACGGACGAGGTCCCCACATCATCACCAAATGATGATGAGGGAGAGCCTCTCCGTTCGAAAAGAAAGAAGAAAAGACACCACAAGAACAAAAAAACAACAAACATCACTACAAACATACAACCACCAACACAAACAACACAAACATTACAAACAAAACCCCCGTCCCAAAAACAAAACCACGGCATCACTCCAAACACAAACACCTACAACAAAACGAAAGCTCCCACAAGAACAACAGACAAAAACCACCGCAACACAACAAGAACATTACACATACATAAACAGTAAAAACAAAACTTTAATGGAGGTCATCTCCAACGACCCTTCGGTGAAAACCGAAGGGAAAACTTTTTCGAACTGTGTAGACAAACCTAATTTAAAGGTGATTAGGGTCCCAACGGACACCTATAAGTCTTTAAAGGAAAACTTTCCTAAAGACGTGGGTAATCCTTGTGTTAAACCCATTAACCGCGTCCTTTTAAAAAGTTTACCCACCCTCACCCCAGACACCCCACCCCACCAAACATCTCCGTCCCCACCACGCCGGAGACCACCACCCACCCAGACAACTCCTCTAACACCCCCATGGAAATCGTGCGGTCTGATCCCCGGGAGACGAAGTGGTGAGTGTTTTCTTCTCTTTTAACTTTTCAGAACCAACATGGTCAAGATAAGAGTTGGATATGTGAATGTACGGGGCCTGGGGATGCCCTGGAAACAGGGCAAACTCTTAAACGACCTCAGGTCGCACAGTATGGATGTAGTAGCCATTTGCGAGTCCAGGATCCACAGCGAGTGACAGCTGGCCCCCATCTTCGATGACTTTGAGATCTACGCATCTCTCTGTCAGCCGGGAGGTGTGGGCGGGGTTGCCGTTTTGCTGCGGAAACACCTCGTAACACAGACGGTACATCTGGACCCGGAGGGTCGACTGGTGGTCCTAGACGTTGAAGGTAGTGAAGGTGGAGCCTTCAGGCTGGTGGCCGCATATGCCCCATCCGGGACACCGCGGCCACACTTCTTCAAACGTCTAGAGACTTTTCTGGGAACGTCCCGCTCCTTGCTTTTAGTGGGGGGCTGGAATGGAATCCTAGATGCACGTTGGGACTATGTGGGAGCATGTAACATCCTCAAACAGTTAATCGGCGGATTTGACCTGGCCGATAGATATCGACTAGATTTTCCGACTGTGCCACTGTGGATGTGGACTAATCGTGGCGGAACATCTAGATCGTACCTAGATAGGGTTCTAGTTAGAAATAAGAATAGCGACATGTTAAGCTGTCCACAAATGTTCATGGTTGCCTATTCAGATCACAAACTAGTGACCTGCATGGTCAACCTTGAGAGAACCCATAGACAAGGACCCGGCTACTGGAAACTGAACTTGTTGTTACCGACATGCAAAGCCTACAGTAGACGGATTAGCATTTAGTTAAACAGCACTTGACAGGGGCCATTGTCAACAACAGATGGTGGTACTCTCTCAAGAGGGCAGTTACATTAGACTCGTTAGTTTTTAGTAAAGTATTAGCGTTAGATAGAAATAGAACCGAGAAAGAACTGGTAGATAAAGTAGAAGAGGCAATTAGAAGTGGCAACTTAGCCAGCGTGCTAGCAACGAGAAGGGACTTGGACCAGTTCTTCGACGCAAAGCATGAGGGCTGCGTTGTCAGAAGCAAAATACGTGCTCTGGGAAACGAGGGAGCCAAAGCTGTTAGCTGGGCCCGAGTGACGGAGGCAAAAAGTGGCAACAAGTCCACGATTCGGTCTTTGAAGGACCAAAACGGTCGCGTGATACGTGAGCCTAAGCAGATGTGTGCGGCCTTTCTGCGGCACTTTGCTCAGCTGTTCGGGCAGGGAGGCGCTCCGGGAGGGACTATGGATTTCAGTCCATACCTCGACGGCCTACCGCGACTCTCTGACAGCGAGGCGAAGTTCTGCGAAAAGCCGATTTCAGCCGCTGAGATAGGGGACGCGCTGAGCCAATGCGGCAAACGCAAATCTCCAGGTCTCGACGGTCTACCCTACGAATTTTACGTAACAATGTCGGACTTATTCTCCGGTCTCCTGGAAGCGGTCTACTGCAACTGGCAACAGAACGGGAGAATTCCCACTTCTGTGACCGGGGGAGTAGTCACACTAGTCAGGAAGGACGAGAATAAGGGGGATGACATAGGCAACTTCCGGCCCATAACTCTGCTGAACACAGAGTTACAGATTTTGGCCAAGGTGTTGGCAAAGAGGCTGGCGCTTGTCGTCGAGAACCTGGTGGGAGAGGCGCAGACATGCGCAATCCCGACCAGGTACATACACGACAAACTCCACCTCATGCGATACATCATAGAGAGGGTAGGGTGTAAACTCGGCTTCGGTGGAGCCCTGATCAACTTGGATCAGTCTAAGGCTTTCGATAGGGTTGACCATCGTTACCTGGATGCGGTTCTCGAGGCGGCAGGATTCGGACCCGTGTTCAGGGGCTGGATTGCTGCAATGCATAACAGCAACATCTGCTCAAGAGTTAAGGTGAACGGCTACCTCTCGGAGCCGTTCCATATCACACGATCCATTCGACAGGGATGCCCTCTCTCCTCCCTTCTGTACGTATTTGACTCTCGAGCCACTACTGCGGAAGTTGGAGCTGTTGCAGGGAATCCCTCTGGAACCGGGACTGCGGAAAGCGGCGTCGGCCTACGCCAACGACATTACAGTAATGGTGAAAAAGCGCCTCGCAAATCGCGGAAGTCGGCACCTTACTGAAGGAATAAGAAAGGTTCACAGGAGTGAAGCTGAACCGGGACAAGTCCATCGATTTGCAACTCGGATCGTGGAGAGGAAAACAGATGCCTTACGATAGCGTCGTCGGACGCTGGACGGAAGGACCAGTAAAGCTGCTCGGGGTCTGGTTTTGTCTGGACCTCCAGGTGGAGAAGAACTGGAACGAGGTGTCGGCCAAGGTGTTTGCACTCACCCAGAAGTGGGCCGAGTGCAAACTATCCTTGAAAGGTCGAGCGGAAGTGGCGAACACTTTTATAGCGTCCGTCATCTACTACCGCTTGACCGTCGTGCCTTGTCCAGCCAAAACGCTCGCCAAAAGGGAGCGCGCGCTCTTCCAATTCCCTTGGAAGAGGCGGGCTCCTTTGGTGAGAAGATCCATCTGCTGCCAACGCCCTACCAACGGAGGGCTGGGGATGCCGTGACTGACGATGCGCAAACACGCGCTCAGGATGCGGCATCTCTACGTATTCCTCACCGGACAACCGGTGTGGGCCCCGTTCGCGAGGCGAGCCTTCCTACGACTCGTCTTGCTGACCGAGCTGCAGTCCTGGGTCAAGCAAAGACCGAGGAAAATGGGCGACTGGCACATCGAATGTGCTCAGGCGCTCACAGCCCTCTGGCAGGCGGACTCGGCGATCAGTGGAGACTCCACTTCGTCATTCTATAGAGGGTTGATCCGCACCAAGTGCGACGACGTGCTCGGTGAAACTGTAGGCGTAGAGGAAGACGAACTGGCCAGTCTGTTCGGTAGGACCTTCCGCCCGGGACCGATGGACAACTTCCAAAAGTCCCTGGCCTGGCAGTGCTACCGAGGAGCTCTACCAGTTCGAGACAAGCTCTACAGACATGGGCGCCCGAGCAGGGACTCTGCAAAAAAGATCTGTCCGAGGTGCGTGCGAGACGAAGAAACCGTCGCGCACGCATTCATACACTGCCCGGGCGTCACCGACCTGTGGGGCTATGTAGAACGACTATTGTCGCGGGTGGGACCAATCCGGCTGACCACCGAGTCCATTGTCATGATCAAACCGCCACCCTCCTTCAAAAGCGAAGGAGATGCGGTTTTCCTTTGTGTGATAGCTATGGCGAAAGAGGTTGTATGGTGGACAAGGTTGAAAGGTCTGAGGTCAGACACCATTCTCTCCGGCCAACAACTGATTCTTTTTTTTCAAATACCACTTTGAAAGAAGAATCAGGATGGAGAGAGAGTAAGTTTTATGAAAGGTGGGTGAAAGTGGCGAGAATGGCCCGAGTGAATGGGCCTTCTCTCTATATCAGCCTGTAGGTTGAGGAAAAAGAGGAGGAGAAGAAAGGAGTACAAACTCTTCGTACTCCTGGAGATGAGGGTTGCACATTTTTTTTCGGGGGTATGTGTTACCCATATGAAATGTTTCCCCTTTTTGGGGGAAAATCGACTAATTTTTAAATTGCATTTGTGATAATATTTTACACGTATTTATTTTATGTAAACTTCCCCCTTCTTTTGTGCCCCTTTGGCTAATAAAGAAACATATCTATCTATCTATCTATCTGCAGAAAGTGTGTGAGTGAAGGAGAGAGAAAGAGAGAGAGAGGGATGTGGATCTCATTTATTTTCGTTCTTATGTATTCCTTCTTTTACACATATTCTGTGCTCCTATTTCTGATCCTCCTTTCTTCACCCATTTTTCTCTTTTGTATTTTATGCCCTAGTAGTTAATAACATCTAATGATTGCCATCTCATTTTTATTTAATACTTAATTATTTAATATTATTACAATGTTACTCTTCAAATGTAATTAATTTATGTTTATCTCCATCTCTCTAATAGACCTTTACTCTTCCGTTTTATCTCTCGTTTTTTACTCTCTATATGTTTGTCAACACTATTATTTCCTTACTCCCTTCCATTTCCCTGCTATTTTCCAGCTAAATCATTTCCGTTCCAAATTATTATTTTCTAAATTTTACATCAAATTTATTCGTTTTCCTACTCAGTGTTATAGTTGACTTCCCCCATTTATTTAGAATCCTTCCCTCGGCCTCTTTCTTTCTTCGTTGCTTCTCCTGCAACATTTGCTCTCACATATAGATTATGTTTTACTTTTACAGTTTTATGTTTTCCAATTGTTTTCATGTGTTGTCATTATTCACTTCCTATCTTAATTTCTACAAACCCCTCCTTCTCTCTCACTCCCTCTCTCTCAGTATATGTATATATTTATGTGTGTGTGTGTGTGTGTGTGTGTGTGTGTGTGTGTGTGTGTGTGTGTGTGTGTGTGTGTGTGTGTGTGTGTGTGTGCATATGTATGTGTTTATGTAAACTATCATTCTTGCTAATTAAAGTTTTACTATCTCATTCACATATCTCTTTTTTACACATCTTTTCTATAACACATCATCAATTCAACGCTGTCAGGTAAACACCTGTTGCAAAGGAACCCTGCAAAGGGAAGACACTCATGCTATGCTAACATTAGAAATAAAATCATCTAAATTTCACTCGGAGCTCAAACGAACCTGCAATCAAATTTACTGGAATTCATCCAATATAATCTCTAATAATTGTTTCTACTTTTGGCACAAGGCCAGTATATTACTGGTACTTTATTTTATCAACCCCATAAGGAATAAAAGGCAAAGTTAACCTCGGCGGGATTTGAACTCAGAATGGCAAGGGCCGTAACTCTATGCGTCAAAGCATGGCGTCTGACCCTCTACCAATACTGCCAATCCACCGCCCTATAATCTCTAATAATATTGCCAAATGCATATTGCTATCAAATTAGAGGGTCCCAAATTATTTATTTTACAATACCAAATGTATTGATCCACTTATTAGAATGAAAACTACGGATATTGTTACCGAAATTATAAAATAAACAACAACGTAACCTTTCTAATCACTATATATATATATCAAAAGAAAATGTGAAAGTCAATGGAAACGAGATGGGTGTGTGGTAATGATAAAGGTGATGAAATCGTACGAAGGAATTGCGCATGTAGTATTTAATCTATATATATAAAACTGTGGTTGTCTGTCTGTCTATCGATTTTTGGCACACATCTCCTCTTAGAATCTCTCACGGAATTGCACCGAAATTGCTATACTTGTACATTGAGCCCTAGCGAAGACATCGGAAAAAAAATATTTCAAATTGACCCGCCCTATGTGACGAAATCGAATATAATGTATCGATTTTTGAGCGTAAGTTATCAGTTATTTCCCTTTGTTCTGTTTACATTGAGCGTCTTACGTAAAAAATTACGCTGGCTTTCTCAACGTTTAAAATGACATTAACACAATACACGAACAGTTGTCGAGCCAGCAAAATATTGACCTGCAAAATTCATCAGTTCGAACACTAAGCTTCCGTTTTGCTTCATTTCCATTTAAAAGCATTTTAAAACAATATTTTTACTTGAAAACAAGTCTATTTGAAGACTACGTAAAACAAGCAAATATTTCGTAAAAAAAAGCAAAAATTATAGAAGTTTATTTAAAATATATGTATCTGTAAATTTCGTTAGGCGTGCAGACAGACAGTCGTGCAGACAGACAGTCGTGCAGAGAGGTGATATAGGCGTGCAGACAGACAGTCGTGCAGAGAGGTGATATAGGCGTGCAGACAGACAGACAGTCGTGCAGAGAGTTGATATAGGCGTGCAGACAGACAGTCGTGCAGAGAGGTGATATAGGCGTGCAGACAGACAGTCGTGCAGAGAGGTGATATAGGCGTGCAGACAGACATAACTGATAATTTGGTTACGCTAATGTTTTTCTCTGCGTTGCAGTGTTTACATTTTCGATCTTTGTTAATAAATAACCAGTGCAGTTTTTATCCCCAGCATCCTCTTTTGTTATAACATTCGGGTTATCGTTATGTTTTCTTAACTTCATAATGCATATTGTTGGTTGAGGGAATATTAATCAAAAACACCACATGCAAGTCTGCACAGTAGACACTACAGTTTTTAAGCCAAAAAAGAAACTTAACATTGTAACTTTAACACAGCTACTGAGCGACCCCGAGCAACGCCGGGCTTTACTGCTAGTGGTTTGATAAATTTGGCCGGTGTAGATGGCTGAATTAGATTTAGACGTTCCTGCGTTGCATGAGGCAGCCAAAGTACTCCAATGACCACAGTCAGTTTCATCCATCAATAGATCCAACTTTTGTTGACGGATTTCTCTGTCGATTGTCTGCAGCTAGATTATCTTGGAATATTCTCATCACCTCTTTCCGCGGGGGCACGAATACAAGACCTGATAAATATCTCTCACTTGGGGGTCGTGTATTCCAATCAGCCAAGTCGACACTTGCACATAATGTTAGACACACGTTGGTGGTGTTTTTATTGACATACTTCTTTGTTGGTGATAAAATCATTCCACTTGACGCCAAGGCATTTAGTGTCAGAATTATCTAATTGGTGCTCTTGGCTGGTTTCATCACACAATGTTTTGCGCGCTTACAGGAGCTTTGGTAGCACATTACTGTTGTACAATTTCAACTTCGTACCAATGAAGCGTCTTGTGCTTCTCCATTATTTGTTGAGGGCAGTGGATTGGCAGTATCAGTAGAGGGTCGAACGCCATGCTTTGCAGCACAGTTACGTCCCTTTATGGACTGAGTTCAAATCCCGCCGAGGTTAACTTTGCCTTTCATTCTTACAGGGTCGATAAAATAAAGTACCAGTAATACAGTGGCATAATTACTGGCCTTGTGCCAAACGTAGAAACAATTATTTGTTGAGTTGCTTACAAGCACTCGAAGTTTCGCTTAATCTGTAATTGATTTCTTTCACCATGTCCTCACTTCTGTTGATAGCGCTTCCGAGGTAGGTTAAATTGTCCACGACCTCCACATCCTCCTGATTGATGCAAACATTTGTTAGTGGTGGATATATACCAACTAACATGTTCTTTTGGCACTGGCGTGGAGACTGATGCTGGATGTAGATTACTATATCTCATCTATCAGATACTTAAGTCGGACGTATTTTTTGCCATGGTCGTAATATCGTCTGCAAAATTAAGCTCTAAGAGCTTCTGCTCATCTAGCTAGTCAATCAACCTATCTTCTGTTGCCCCTTTGAGAATCCAGTCGATGGCCAAAGCAACGAGAATTGAAGACAGCGGGTATATTTGGCGGACTTCCTGTGATTACCTCAATCCATTCACTATAGCCATCCTCAGTTCTTATGCATCATTTTGAACCACTGTAT
>OZ024740.1:411411234-411436234 GCA_964016885.1 Eledone cirrhosa | reverse complement strand
AGCAAGCATGCCTTTTGAAGCGTTCCAAAAAGCGTGAAGGGGCCGATTTTCTTTAACCATCCCTGGAAACCTTTGGAGATAGTCCCCAGTGCGCCTATGACAATCGGGATCACTTTGACTTCATGGCAGTTCCAAATCCTTTTCACCTCCCACTTTAGGTCCTGGTATCGGTTAATTTTCTCCCTCTCCTTCTCTTGCACTCTCGTGTCGAACGGGCAGGCCACATCCACAATCAGGCACGATCTTTTTTCTTTGTCCACAACCACCAGGTCAGGTCTATTGTGTTCCAGTTTTTTGTCCGTCTGTATCCTAAAATCCCACAGCACCTTCACCTGATCGTTTTCTATCACCGACTCTGGCTTATTCTCATACCACTTCTCAGAATGTGGTAAATTGTTTACTTTGCATAGGTGCCAGTGGATCACCCTGCCCATCACATCATGTCTCCAGCCCTTATAGTGAGTCTGGGCTAGGTGTTTACACTCGGATACAATGTGAGCCACAGTCTCCTCTCTCTCTCTACAGATCCTGCACAGTGGGCTAGCCTCCTCCTTGTAAATATGGTGTTTCAACCACTTCGTTTTGAGGGCCTGCTCCTGCGCAGCCATTAACATTCCTTCTGTAGCTTTTTTAAGGTCTCCTCTTTTCAACCAGTTCCATGTCTGTGGATCTCTAAATTCAGTTTTCTCAAAGAAGGTACTATGAGGGGATTTTTCCTGAAGGCTGCTCTTCCTCCTTGATGTTATTTCCTCCTTGGACATCCCCTGGTCTATTGTCCCCTCCTTCAGTACAATTCTGAGCATTGGCTCCTTACTATCAGTCACGTATTTGTGTAGGTTGTTTTTCTCCATCTGAACACAGTCCTCTATGCTGATAAGACCTCTTCCACCTTCAGATCTCCTTAAGTAGAGTCTATCGACATCCCTCCTCTTGTGGAACATGTTCTAGATAGTCAATAGCTTCCTAGTCTTCCTATCCATTTCTTTTTGTTCAGCAACGTTCCATCTCAGAATTCCCGCACTGTACCTAATAATAGACACAGCTCGGGAATTTACTGCACTTATGGCATTCCTACTGTTCAGATGTGACTTTAATACGCTCCTTACTCTCCAAATGTATTCAGTTCTTATCAATTCCTTCATTATTTTGTTCTTGATGTCATCAGCCTCCAGAACGCCCAAATACTTGTATCCTTCTTCAGAGTCAATTTCCTTTATCATCTCAACTGTTGGTAACTGGATTCCGTTACCTCTGCTCAACTTACCCCTCTTCATCACAATGACTCCACACTTACTAATACCAAATTGCATACATATATCATTGCTGATTATTATTATTATTATTATTATTTGCATTTATCTTGCTTTATGTTTATACGAGTTATCACCAAGTCACAACCAGTGACCTCAAGAGACAACAAGGTCCGCCATGTTCAAGAAAGAACATACATATTCACACATGCATCCTTAGTGTTTAGACTTGTGATGTACTTATATTGACAGGATCTTCCTTAGTATATGGGCAGTTCCCATTAGTACTATCTTTTGTATTTCTCCTATACGCGGGTTTCCTGGGATTTGCGATAAGTAGTCGTTAGACCCCTTAGGTATCATTCCCAGAGCGCCTACAACCACTGGTATTGTTTTAGTTCTCAATTTCCACATTTTTCCAATTTCTATCTCCAGGTCCTTATACTTGCTCAATTTTTCAAATGTTTTTATAGATACATTCTTGTCTATTGGAACAGACATATCAATTAGCAGGCATACCCTCCTTTGAAAGTCCTTCAATATTATATCAGGTCTATTTGCATCTATTGTTCGGTCTGTTTGGATGCTAAAGTTCCACAAGATTGAGATGTGATCTTTTTCAAGTATGGAAGGTGGTTGATGCTCCCACCAATTCTTTTGATGGGGCAGGTCAAAATGCTTACACATTATCCAATGTATGTATTGTGCAGCTCTGTCATGCCTGTTTAGGTATTCGGTTGGAGCTATAGGACTGCACATTGAAATTATATGGTCAATGGTCTCTGGTTGTTTTTTGCATACACGGCATAATGGGCTGCACCCATTTTTTATTATGTTGGCTTGGTAATTTTTTGTTGGCAGACACTGATCTTGTGCCGATATAATCAGTCCTTCAGTCTCCGATTTCAGTCCAGAGGATGCCAACCACTGATGGGTTACAGTTTTGTCAACATCAGGATTGTTAGCTAGCTCTGGGTATTTTCCATACAGAGGCTTTTCTTGCCATTTCTTAGCCAGTTTCTGTAGCAGTTCTTTCTTTGCAGTTACTTTTACCTGCTTTGCTTTTTCTGTGTTTTCCATTTCAGCAGTAAATGGGACTTCTGAAATTTGTAGTCCATTACTGTATCTTTGTGCATCTTTTGTAATGGAATATGATCTTTTGGTGCTTTCGTGTTTCAAAACGAGTTTGATCATCCAATCATGTGATTCCCTTAGATATGTGGATAATCCAATTGTTGCAGTTTTCAACGCAATGTCTAACTGGATTAACCCACGTCCTCCTTCTTTCCTAGGGAGATATATTCTATCTATGTCTGCCTTAGGGTGATGCATTCTGTGCATGGTTAAGAATTTCCTAATTTTTGTATCGAGCCTACGGATCTCTGTGCTTGACCAGTTGATGACATTGTAACTGTAGGTTACTACTGGTATGGCAAGCGTGTTTATGGCATCGATCCTATTCCTTGCATTCAATTCCGTTCTTAAGATTGCTCTGACTCTGCGGTAACATTCCTTCCTTATCCTTTCCCTCATTGTCGAGTGCTTGATTCCGTCTCCTTCACAAACACCTAGATATTTGTAAGTTTGTTCTTGATCAAGCTCTCTTATCACGTTCTCCCGATCAAGATTAATGTCTGAACTCTTCAGCAGCTTTCCTCTGGTGAACGTTGCTTTGGCGCATTTATCCAGTCCAAACTCCATTTTAATGTCATCACTGAACTGCTTCACAGTGGATAATAGCCCTTGCAATTGTTCATCATTTTTTGCAAATAGTTTCAGGTCATCCATGTAGAACAGGTGATTAATGGTTTTGTCATAGACTCTATATCCATGTTTTGTTTCATTGAGCATTTTACTTAATGGTATAAGTGCGATGCAGAATAAAAGCGGTGATAAAGAGTCACCCTGAAAAATTCCACAATTAATGTTAACTTCTCCAGCTTCCAGTGATTTTGTTTCACTATTCAAAAGGAGTGTCGTTCTCCATGTCCTCATACTGAATGACAAAAACCTCCTGATAACGGGGGATATTTTGAAAATCTCTAAACATTTTTCAATCCAACTGTGTGGCAAACTATCAAATGCTTTTTTATAATCTGTCCAAGCAATCGATAGATTTTTGTGTCTATTATGACAATCTTCCAGTATCATTTTGTTAACCAGAAGCTGATCCTTACAGCCATATGAGCCTCGTTTACACCCTTTCTGCTCAATGGGAAATAGGTCATTTGTTATCAGGTGGTCATATGTGTATTCAGTTAGGACTGATGTTAAAATTTTATACATTGTGGTCAAGCAGGTTATCGGTCTGTAATTTTTGGGATTGTTTGTCTCATCATTCTTCGGTAGCAGGAATGTGATGCCGTTAACTAGCCATGATGGTATCTTTTCTGGCTCCTTAACTATTTCATTGTAAAGTTGGGCTAACAGCTCATGAGACTCTGTGAAGGCATTTATCCAAAAGTTTTGTATTTTGTCTTTTCCTGGGGATTTCCATTTGCTGGTTTTTCTTAGAGCCAAGCGCAGCTGTTCAACTGTTATATTTTCCCATGTTTGTTCTTCAAGGTAAGCTGTTTCTTTTATTTGTCTGTCTATCCATGGGGCATGTATGTTATGAACTTTTTCTTCGGCCCAGATCTTTTCCCAGAATTCTTGCACTTCCTCCTTGGGTGGTATTGATTTAGCAGTTATTGCTGACTTACCAATTTTTCTGTAGAAGTTTCTTTGGTTGTTTTTGAACATATTATTGTCCTTATAGAATCTAGATCGTTTTTCAAAGCGCCTTATACGAGCAGCTTTGGCCGACACTTTTTGCTTGGTTGTTTCTATCAGCATGTCTATGTCACATGTTGATCTTATACTGTACTTTTTTTTCAATTTTCTAAGTTTAGTTTGTTTAACATGTTCCCCTACTTTATAGTTTGTTAAAATTTCTATGTCAGATCGGAGAAGGTTTATTTGGCGATTGATGTTATCTTGCCAAGTAGATTTCTTGTGGGAATTCCTTTGTTTTTTCATCTTCACTCCACATAAGTGAGTGGTGACTTTAGCCGATGCATAATAGAGATGATTTAAGTCAGTAATGCTTAGTTTGTTTGTGATGATAATGTTTTTGAGAATTATGTTAGTCTTGTGTATTATCTTTTGGTTCTGTTTGGAGTTCTGGATCTTAGGGAGGGTGTCTCGTTCCCCCATGTCAGATTCTTTCATTTTCATCCATTCGATCATAATTTCATCCTTCAAGTTGGCAAGTTCATTCTCATTCATTTCTTTATCATTTACGATCTCATTATTTTCATTTGGAGTTTCATCCTGAGCATGCACTCCCTCCACTTTTTCGCTCCTTTCTTTAATTTGTTCTGTTGCCAGTGATTCCGCCCCAACTCTGGGATTCGAAGTGTTACAGTTTACCTCGTTTTCACTGACACATGCTTCATTTTCCCTTCGCTGACTTTGTGCTACTAGCTTGATCTGATCAATTTCTATATCAGTTAGTAACTTTTTTCTTACAATATTTCTTCGTATATTGGCTAGTTTGTTACTGTCAATATAGCCTCTGTTTTCGGGATGTTTCTTTTTCCAGTTGATATATGTTTGCTCTGTATTCGATGTATTTGATGGGTAGTACATGGCAGTGTAGAAAGCCTCAAGGACTTCTTTATTATCTTCCCTTGACCATTTTTCTCTCTTTTTCTTTGGATTTCTTGGTGGTGAGCATGGAGGGCCAACAGTAGGAGTATTCCGGTTATGGGAGGTCTCCAGCTCCGAAGTGATGGGAAGGTTTGAACCATTAGCTGATTTTTCGACCCCAGTCTGGTTCCTCTCTGAGGGACGCGGCCCTTTTTTACCCGGGTGACGGCCGATCCGGTATGAGATTTCATCATTAGACATCTACTTTATTTTGTCGCGTTTTATCCTTATCCGCCAAGGGGTAATCTTTTCGTGTTACCACTTCTAGAACGAGTGTCAACCAAGACTAGAGGGGTCGTTCTCCCCCAGAGACATGGCTATTCCCCGCCGGCCGCCATCCCGGTATTTCTTGGTCACGGGGTTTTCTTTTTGTTGTTTTTTTTAAATTGTTATTATCATGAGTGGTTCCTTAATGTGAGCATTGCGTGGCTTAAGAATGAAATTATTAATAATTGTCTCCACTCCAGGCCAGCAATCACCCAGTGCATTACAATAATATAATATACTTTTTGTTGTAGTTGGCTGTTATTGCTGCTGACTATGTCGGTGGTGGTGCCGGGGCTTTTTATATTGTTGGTGAGGAAGGGGTGAGCCAGCAGTCCCATAATTGTTGATGTAGACGTTTGTCCGTGGCAAGGTCACCAAGTCAATCTATTCATATCTTTTGCTAGCCTCTCTCTTGTCTAGTGCTACCACCACCTTCCCTTTTCTCTCTCAAGTTAACAGGGGAATAGTGTCAGTAGCATTGAATGAGTGGTGGCAGCGATGATGGATGTGGTGGGGTGGTGGCAGCGGTGGTGTTGTGGTTATTGATATAGTATCTATGAGTTTGTGTTCGTATGTTTAATATATATTTTTTTATTTATTATTATTATTATTATTATTATTATTATTATTATTATTATTATTGCTATTGTTATTCCTTGAATCTCAGTCATTGATGTTGGTTAACTGGAAAGTCCGTTGGATTGAATATCAAGCCACTACCTGCAGCCTCAGATATTCAGGACGTATCGGAGGGTTCTTGCTGTTCCAAGCAAGCATGCCTTTTGAAGCGTTCCAAAAAGCGTGAAGGGGCCGATTTTCTTTAACCATCCCTGGAAACTTTTGGAGATAGTCCCCAGTGCGCCTATGACAATCGGGATCACTTTGACTTCATGGCAGTTCCAAATCCTTTTCACCTCCCACTTTAGGTCCTGGTATCGGTTAATTTTCTCCCTCTCCTTCTCTTGCACTCTCGTGTCGAACGGGCAGGCCACATCCACAATCAGGCACGATCTTTTTTCTTTGTCCACAACCACCAGGTCAGGTCTATTGTGTTCCAATTTTTTTGTCCGTCTGTATCCTAAAATCCCACAGCACCTTCACCTGATTGTTCTCCATCACCGCCTCTGGCCTATGCTCATACCATTTCTCAGAATGTGGTAGATTGTTTACTTTGCACAGGTGCCAGTGGATCACCCTGCCCATCACATCGTGTCTCCAGCCCTTATAGTGGGTCTGGGCTAGGTGTTTACACTCGGACACAATGTGAGCCACAGTCTCCTCTCTCTCTCCACAGATCCTGCACAGTGGGCTGGCCTCCTCCTTGTAGATATGGTGCTTCAACCACTTCGTTTTGAGGGCCTGCTCCTGCGCAGCCATTAGCATTCCTTCTGTAGCCTTTTTGAGGTCTCCTCTTCTCAACCAGTTCCATGTCTGTGGATCTCTAAATTTAGTTTTCTCAAAGAAGGTACTATGAAGGGGTTTTCCCTTAAGGCTGCTCTTCCTCCTTGATGTTATTTCCTCCCTGGACATCCCCTGGCCTACTGTCCCCTCCTTCAGTACAGCTCTGAACATTGGCTCCTTACTATAGGTCACGTATTTGTATAGGTTGTTTTTCTCCATCTGAACACAGTCCTCTATGCTGATAAGACCTCTTCCACCCTCAGATCTCCTTAGGTAGAGTCTATCGACATCACTCCTCTTGTGGAACATGTTGTAGATAGTCAATAGCTTCCTAGTCTTCCTATCCATTTCTTTCTGTTCAGCAACATTCCATCTCAGAATTCCCGCACTGTACCTAATAATAGACACAGCTCGGGAATTTACTGCGCTTATGGCATTTCTGCTGTTCAGATGTGACTTCAATACGCTCCTTACTCTCCGAATGTATTCAGTTCTTAACAATTCCTTCATTTTTTTGTTCTTTATGCCATCAGCCTCCAGAACGCCCAAATACTTGTATCCTTCCTCAGAGTCAATTTCCTTTATCATCTCACCTGTTGGTATCTGGATCCCGTTACTTCTGCTCAACCTACCCCTCTTCATCACAATGACTCCACATTTACCAATACCAAACTGCATACATATATCACTGCTGAAAATACGGACAGTGTCAACAAGCACATCCAACTCCTTCTCACTTTTCCCGAAGCGCTTAAGATCGTCCATGAAGAGGAGGTGATTGATGGTAAGCTCTCCCCTTCCCAACTTGTATCCTGCTCTCACTTTTCGCAGCATAATGGTCAAGGGCATCAGGGCAAGGACAAACAACAGAGGGGACAGGCTATCTCCCTGGAAGATACCTCTCTTGATCTTCACGCTTCCCAAGGATACTCCAGTTGATGTCAACTCTGTCTCCCAGGACCCCATACTCCTGCCTAGCAACTGTCTGATGTTATCCGCCACCCTGAAGATCTCCAGGCTTTTGGTGATCCAGGAATGAGGCACCATGTCAAATGCCTTTCTGTAGTCTATCCATCCCATGGCAAGATCAGTGTGTCTCCTCCTGCAATTCCCCATTACCATCTTATCAATAAGCAACTGGTCCTTTGTACCACGTGACTTCTTTCGGCATCCTTTCTGTTCGTCCGGTAACAAGTTGTTTGTGTGGAGGTGATGGTAGATTTCCTCAGACACAATGCTCGTCAACAGTTTCCACATTACGGGCAGACATGTGATAGGTCTATAGTTGGTAGCATCATTACCCTTGATTCGGTCTTTCATTATCAGAACTGTGGTACCTTTTGTCAACCACTCTGGCACCTCACCCGACACCAAGCAGTCATTGAACATGGCCGTCAGCTTCGGGTGGAGGGATGTTAGATGTTTAATCCAATACCCCTGCACACCATCTGGGCCTGGCGATTTCCAGTTGGTTAGTTTTTTGGCTTGTCCCTTAAGAGTTTCAACTGTGATACTCAAATCAGTCTGTTGCTGTGCCTGCTCACCGATCTCCCTCTGTACTGTCTCAATCCACCCTGCCTGGGCATTGTGTCTAACATCCTGCTCCCATATTCCTCTCCAGAATGTTTTAGTTTGCTCCGCCCCAGGGATCAAGTCGTTGCCTCTTTCTTTGCCCTCAAGCTGTCCAAACAGCATCTTCTGGTTGTTGTCGAACATGCGGTTCTGTTTATACTGACTGACTCTGTTCTCGTATCGCCTGATTTTTGCACTCTTTGCTACAATGCGTTGCTTCAATTCCTCTATGATAATATTTAGCTTTTTACTCCTAGTTTTGTATTTTATTTCCAGTCTATTTTTAGTGCCTATGTTTTTTAGTGTCCCATTCAGTAGTGACTCAAGCTTTCCTATGTCATTTCTCATTTCCCCGATTTGCCCACTCAGTCGCTTCTTCCACCACGGCTCTGCTCTTTCTTGTCTGTTGTTTCCTCTCGCTTTTATACCAAGTAGTTTCCTCACCGTATTTGCTGTTGCTCTGAGGATATTGTTGCACTGGTGAAGGCTCCTCGCCTCAAGGTATGGGATGACTTTGTTTACCTTAGCTGTTGTTTCTTTTAACTTTTTCCTGTCTACAAATCTTAGGTTCATAGGTCTCCCACTATCATTGTTCAATTCATCTACCACTAAATTTAGGATGTCAACCGAATCTTGTCCTAGCCCGTCAGCATTCATCTCCTCAGTGGCCGTATCTCTGTTCCAGGTATTATTTATCTCAGTACTCAGATCATTGTCTGCTTCGGGTGGTTCCTCCGTTCTCAGGACCTCCTCACCTTCATTTCCCACCGGCTCGCTTGTCTGGCATACTACACCCGCCATCTCCAAGCCATTCTCTCTGCTCAGTTCCTCCAGTTCCAGCTCGCTTATCCACCCATTAGTTCTTATTACCCGAGCCTGCCCGGCCAATTTTTGTTCATCTAATTTAAATAAACCAATCTCGTTCCAGATGTTATGCATCCGTCTCCTGTAGCCCCTCTCCTTGGGGTTACTTTTCAGGTAGCATTGCATAACAGTTATATTCAATTCTTTCGTCCAGTTGGTTCTGGCCCCTTTCCTTCTTCTCCTTCCTCCAACATCAGCAGTATTTGGTTGACAGTCAGGTTCCTGCTGCTGAGCCAGGGGGCACCTGTTGGGTGAGAGTCTGTCACATGACGTTCTAGTCTCCATTTCACCGTTATTCGAACTGTTTATGTTCGATATTTAAACACTCTTATCGAGGATTGGCGAATGTATGTTTACATAGCCATCTGTGGATCCGCCATCCCACTTGGCCCTTGTGTGGCATTATCACCACGCTGTATACGAACACACATAAACAAACAAACACACAGGCAGAAAGGGCCCCAGAAATGAATAAGCATAAGTTTCATTGTAATGTAGTGTTCGAATGTCTGACTTAGTTTTAGTTTTTTAAGTTTTACTTTTTCCCCCCTCTTCTCTGTCCGTCCGCCTGCTTCTCTCTTCATTCTTATTTTCTTTACGTTTTTGGGGTTTCTTTTTTTGTTTTTGTTTTTCTCTGTTTGTTTTTCTCGTTTTTTGCTGTTGTTGCTGTGCTGCTTTGGTTTTGTTGTTTGTTTTTTCTTTTTTCTTTTGGGTCTATCTATATATTTTGATGCCTTCCTCTTTGTTAGTAGTAGGAATTCTATAATGTGGAAGTAGCAGCCAGCAGGGAAGTGGGAGACTGGCGGCGTTAGCGATACTGAGACAGTGGTGGTGGTGATGTCGATACCGAGGCAGTGGTGGCGGTGATGTGACCGTATTACTGTAGTGATGGTGCTGTAGCGGAGTCAAGGGGTGGTGGCGGCGGTGCTGGGATAGTGGTGGTAATGATGGCCGTAGTGAGCGGTGGCGGTGAAGGTGAAAATGTGTCGTTATCTGGCTGTTGTATTTAGTGTACACAGATGATGGGGTGGGTGGTGTATCTAGTTTCTGGTGTTGGTGAGTTTAGCTGTCCTATATAGTGTAGCCAGAGGAGAGGAGGGGAGGGGTTCTTCTTCCATTTATAGCCATTTTTTTTTTTTTGGATATACAGTGTACAATACAAAGTTGAATATTTGAATATTTGAGCCTTATAACAATATATTTTCTTTACGTTTTGAGCCTTATAACAATATATTTTCTTTACGTTTTGAGCCTTATAACAATATATTTTCTTTACGTTTTTGGGGTTTCTTTTTTTTGTTTTTGTTTTTCTCTGTTTGTTTTTCTCGTTTTTTGCTGTTGTTGCTGTGCTGCTTTGGTTTTGTTGTTTGTTTTTTCTTTTTTCTTTTGGGTCTATCTATATATTTTGATGCCTTCCTCTATTATTATTATTATTATTATTATTATTATTATTATTATTATTATTATTACAGTTGCATTTATCTTGCTTTATGTTCATACGAGTTATCACCAAGTCACAACCAGTGACCTCAGGAGACAACAAGGTCCGCCATGTTCAAGAAAGAACATACATACTCACACATGCATCTTTAGTGTTTAGTTATTATTATTATTATTATTATTATTATTATTATTATTATTGTTATTATTATTATTATTATTATTATTACTAGCAGAAAAACCATCCTTCAGGTGGTTTTCTGCTAGTATGTGTGATGTGCATATTGATATTATATGCAAAAATATATATGCATGTAGATATGATATCGAAAATATAATCGTGATTGACAATATGCAGAGAAATTTTAGAGAGATTGTGTTACACTCTCTTCTGTAATCAGTAAAGTAATCCATGATACATTTAAAAATATCATATATAAACTGCATCACGTCAATATTTTATGAAAACGAAAAAGGAGAAAATTAGAGACGGATATATATGCGATGTGATATAGCGACCATTATAACATAACCGGATGTATTAACATTTGAAAATGTTAAAAGTAGTGAATCTTGAAATAAGCAATAAAATTATTTATATTTAATCAAGAGTTACACAATTTAGTACATCAATTATGTAATAATCATTCATTATTTATTCAATGTAATCCAACTTATTTTACAAACGGGGGTATGAAAATATATTCAGGACGCAATCCCGCACTCCTTACTTTATTATATAATTGTTTCTACTTTTGGCACAAGGCCAGCAATTACCCCAGTGTATTACTGATGCTTTATTTTATCGACCCCGTAAGGATGAAAGGCAAAGTTAACCTCGGCGGGATTATATATATAATAACTCCGGATAAATTCATACCGTAGAGTGCATGGCAGCTGTTATACATAATAATCAGTTTACTACAAATCAACGAACTCTTTTTTCATTGATTATATATATCTATAAACATACAGTAGATAATAGCGAAGACCATAAGTTCTTCATAAATGTACTCCAATAAGCTAGTATACATATTTTTCTAGGGTCGATCTTTAGGTGATGTAATCACCACGCCGTTGCCATCCGCCCGAAATCTTCAGATAGAATTTGTAGAGATAAAGACAAGCAGCGACTATAGTTTATCGAAAGGAGGACCGACAACAGCATGTTAACCTCTAGTAGGCCGGCCCTCATATATGCATATGTATACATATACATCGGCGAAGTCAGGGGAGTACGTGGCTCTGATGAACGCCAACCAGCGTGAAACAGACTGTCAGCTGCTCTCCCTTCTTTCGCCGAAAAGAAGTAAGTGACATAGTCACTACTTTAAAACTGATAGCGTATAGTCTTCTAAATGTTTTAATTAAATATACGGCAATTGCCAAATATACTATACATACATTCATATATATATATATATATATGTGTGTGTGTGTCTGTGTGTGTGTGTCCGCGCGCGCGTGTGTGTGTCTGTGTGGGTGTGTGGGTGTGTGTCTGTGTGGGTGTGGGTGTGTATGTGTGTGCGTGTGTGTGTGTGTGTGTGTGTGTGTGTGTGTATGTGTGTGTGTATAATTAAGATGATTGGATATTGAGTTGTCAGGACAACATATGACTCTATTCAAGAGAAATCAGAAATCAAAAGAGTAGCCATACACTCATACTATATATATATATCTGAAGGCAACGTTCATGTCGCTAATTTTATTGACTGAAATCGTAAAAGTTATCAGTTACCTTCAGATTTTAAAGAGAGAGAAATATCTTGCAATGTGTGAATAAAAAAAAACATACAGAAAATAGACGTAATAATGATTTAAAAAATACTAATATATCTGAGTTATAAACATATTACATTTACATATCCTGAGCTTCGTAATGTCACTAAAATGTTTCGTAAAATTTACCTGTACTCGATAGAAGCCGACATAATACAATAATTTTTGTATATAATTACCGCTAGTTACATAAACGCCAAATCGTTTCGATGGACTTATAACGATTGTTTTCCATACAAACGAGTGATTGTATACTTTCATAAAACTGTATTGTTAGACGATTTACTTACCTCACAAATGTTAGGGACAAGACATGTTATAAGATTAATAAAAAAAAAAAGACACAACGAAATTGTGACGAAAAATAGATAGCTTTTATGAGAAGGACTCACATGCGTATAATGTGCTTACTGAGCAGTTGTCTACGGCGATTCTTGTTAGAGAAAGGATTTTCGTCAATTCTAGTTCTACATTAATATTAGGCAGTCTTAGGAAAGCCAGGTTTGAGATTCTCAATTTTTACAAAACCTCGATATTCATTTTAAACAACGTATAATTTTACAAAGCAAAAGAATTTATGCAGAAGATTCCACCCTTCAATCTTTTATGAGTCACATGCAGTCACGAAATCACACACTGAGCAGTCACTTACTCCATGAGACAGCGGCAGCAAGTGCCAACATTCCACAGTTAGAAATACAAAAAAACAAACCAAAGATCTGCTAGTACCAATAGAATATCATCACACCCCAGTTTCATTAAACCTAGGCAGATCGCAGATAGACTTTTCGTGATGGCTCTAAATGTTTGACTTCACAATCTCTAATGATACTTCGTAGTGAGCTAACATCCTTAAAATAGCTAGTATTGCAGTTTGGATCTAGGCGTAGTTTTGTTGCATCGAGAATGCAACAAAACTACGCCTAGATCCAAACATCTCACCCCATCACTTGCAGACCTGCTAAAATCTCAAGTGAGTCTCATACTCCGGCATTGCTATCTCAGATGGTGATTCTGCTACACTCAAAAGTATTCCGGATTATATCTACACAAAAAGCGCTCAGCTAATGGGTGTAGTCACAGACACGCACGTGTACACTCGCACTCTAGCATTCAGTCATATAGCCCCACCTCTCTTTCTCTCTCTCTCTCTTTCTCTCTCTCCCTCTCTCTCTCTTTCTCTCTCTCTCTCTCTGACTTTACTACCAAACTGATAATACTCTGGGCTAATTGCATGCTTCATGACATATGTGCATACGTGTATGTATGAACGTACGTATATATATGTATGTATGTACATGCGTGCGTACGTATGAATGTATTTATCTATGTCTGAATGTCTGTATGTGTGTATATATATATATATATATATAAACATACATATATATATATATATATATATATATATATATATATATATATATATATATATATATATATATATATATAATATGGAGGTGGGTGAGTGGGTGTGTTTGTGTGTGTGTGTGTATGTATGTTTGAAATTATATGTATGCGCATGTATATATTGACGTGTTCATAAAATAGAATTATGGTTGACATTTTATTGTGATAGCTTTATCCTAATTAAATGAGCTTATGTTGTTCGCTTTAACGTAAAAGAATTAAACTAAATTGCAATTGCTTGGTATTTAAAAGATTTATTTTCTTCTTCAAAAGTAGTTTGAAATCACTTGATCGACAATCACCTTCAATTATAGCGTTATTCTTCTCATTGAACATTTGCAGGTTTTCATATTGTAGGGATTCCCTCATACACATACATACGCCAAAGTATAAAATATATGTGTGCATGAGTGGGCGCGTATGTATATATATATATATATATATATATATATATATATATATATATATATATATATATATATATTTAACCATATACAAGATCAAATCTAGCAAGCTTTAAGAATAAATTTTCTTATGGGACAAACACACCGAGCATTATAATAAATGTTCGGTGAATCCATACGTACATATATATATGTGTGCATGTATGTATATATATATACATACTACTGTACGTCTGTATACTATACATATATGTATGTACGTATACATACTTATATTTAAGTAACAGCCATACTAAGAGTGGGAAATGAAATTTCGTTTCATTTTTTCCGTTTATATATATATATATATATATATATATATACATGTATATATATATAGACACACGGCGCGCGCGCACACACACACTTGCATATATTTATATATATATACATACATATATATATACATATATATATGTATATATATGTATATATATATATGTATGTGCGCGCGCGCACACACACACACACACACACACACACATACATACATATATATATATATATAATATATTATAAGTATTCTTATTGTATGAAGAAACGAACATTAACTTATAGTTGAATAAAAAACACACCATGATCGGAAATGTGCTTTCTGTGCATGGACGATTTTTTCCTTTTCTATCAGTGTGTGTCGAAGTGTATGTGTTTGTCTGTGAATGATTTCATATATGCGTGAATTTGAATGAATAGTGTTCATTTATATGCGGTAGCTACTTTAAAATATATCCGTTCTGGCATGGTTACGTTTAAACGAAAAGCAACGCATACATATGTAATGTACATACAAACAAGTATATATACATACATTTATATATATATATATACACACGGACACACCGACACACACACACGCACACACACACACACACACACACACACACACATATATATACATATATGTGTTCATATCGTAAGGGACTAGATTGGCTATATATATATATATTTATATATATATATATTTATATATATATATATACATACTTTTGCGAGGTTTTTGATATGAAATCGTGTGTCGAAACAAATATTGTTATACTTGGGGAGGGTCATATTTGTGTAATATTGCCAGAATTAATAATAGAACACACTCACTGTTTGGTTGGTTTTCGCTTTTCGCTTCTATATCTTTTATATCGGTTAATTTAATTTAATTTATTCGGTCCTCAATGTTGCCATTGACTGACCAACGGTCAAAAATACAGATACAATATAGACACAAACACATATATATAGTCTATCAAAGTTCTTTCGTTGCACATCTGCAACCACGTCGGTGGTGCTATTGTTTCCTCCCGTTGCATTGTATTTTCTACGCCATCTTTATTTAGTCTGTTTATATGTTTATTTATTTGTTTATTTATTTATTTATATTTTTGTCTTCTTTGCGCATGCGTTTGCGTGTGTGTATAGTGTTTTGTTTGATGTGTGTTTGTGATTGGGTGACTGTGATTTGGTTAATGTATTCTATCTTTACTAGTGTGTGTTTATATGTGTTTGTTGTTATTGTGCTTGTGTATGTATTTATTTATTTATCTATTTATTTATTTATTTTTTTTTTTATTTTTATTTATACTACTCTTAGATCAGTGTTGTTTGTGTGGGTGTTGTTGTTATTCCATTCATTTTTTTCTGTTTAGCATTGGCCTTCTAAGTTCTATCTCACTGGCCTCCCTGATTTGCCTATCTACTGGGTCATTTCTATGTTTAGATATTATTCTAATTTCTATTTTGTCTATGTTACCATCGTGTTGTTGTCTGGCATGTTTGCATAGTACTGAACCGTTTTTTCTTCCTTTTAGTTCCCCCCAGTGTTGGTCTATCCTTTCACCTATGCTACGAGCTGTCTCGCCTATTATGTTGTTGTCATGTTTCTGCAAGTACCCTCTGTACATCTTATGCTATAGACTACGTTTCTAGTTTTACAGTTTATCCGGAGGTTTACTTTACATATGATACATTTCCTATTAGTACAGTGGGTTTTCTTAAAAGGGTAGGTTTTGCTGATCAGGGATTTTATGGTGGTTCCTGGATTTTCTACCACCTTAATCTTTAAGTGGGTCTTTCTCAGGACCTTACTACACTGGTTTAGCTAATTTCCCTCCAGGGGTAGCGTCCATAAAGATGACACTCTGGTATCTCTGGTTGTCGTACCATGAGGTGGCTTTCCCTATCTTATGTCTAGCCCTATCTAAGCTATTCCATGATTTGCTCCTGTATAATGGGCAAATTCCTTTCATGTCCAGTTCTATGAGGGTCTTCTACTTCTCCGTGGCTCCTTCGTATACTCTGATTCTGTCTCTTTGTTTGTAGCCAGAGAACTGCATGCGGTTGATGAAGTGTTGGATGTGTCTTTCCATTTCTGTTGGGTCTCACATGTGGGACACATTCTTAATCACTCGTACCAAGTGTGCGATCAGAATATTAAACTTAGCACTACTGGACATTGCTGAGTTTTTGAGTATCAGGTATTTGGAGGCCATGGGTTTAGCATAGTGCGAGTGGAGAATTTGGGCTCTCTCGTCTATAGTGTTAATCCAGAGTTCCGTGTCTAATACAGGTAGTCCATTGTTAGGGTGTTTGGAAGGGTAGTTCATAGTTACAGTTATACTCTGGTGTATGGAATTAGCTATCTGCTGGATGCTTTCCATTGTGCTACGTTCTAAATCAAACTTTTAGTGCTCTCTTGTGGGGATGTTCTTATAACTATATTGATATCGTCTACGTAACCAGAGTACATGATGAGGTCTATGGAGCTCTCATTAAGGAGATCTTTAAGTCTCCTTTCCCACCATACCATAAAAAGGTTGGCAACGTCACCAGCTATGCTGACGCCAATGGCTGCTCCCTCATTTTGGGTGTAGATCTTCTCGTTGAACTTGAATATGTGGCACTTTAGGGTAGTTTTGATACTAGCCCCTATTGCATGTGCGACAATTTTTCTTACCTGATCATTATTTTGGGGTGTCCGTATAGCTTTGGTCCACCCAATCTACCTTCCCATGGGAGTCTTTTTAGCGATTGAGGTTATGGTTGGGGGGTCTACCTCTTATGGGTCTACTGGGGCAGAAACGTCTAAGGTCATGGCTGTCTAGGTAGTCAGTGTCGTACGAAGTCTAAGTAGGAGGCCCAGTTCGTCTGTATTGACGTCACAGAATTCCACTTCACTCTCAATGATCATCTCCACACATTTTTTCTACAGCAAAATCAATGTTAATGGATGGGTACAGTGATACCACATCCATGCTGCCTATTATGCAGTTGGATAGGTTCCTGTTTTTGTTGCACTCACTGAATCTGCTGAGGAGGTCCTCTGTACTGTCACATACATCTGGGGACATCTTGATTATGGGGCGTATAACCATTGAGTGAAGTAGGAGTTCCTGTAGTTGCTAACTATATTTGCTCCGCATACGGGTCTTGTTGGTGGTTCTGTTGTCGGGTCGTCGTCTGTCTTGTGGTCTTTGCGGAGCCCATACAAGGGTGGTATGCTATTGTTGGACGCCTGGAAGTTGTTGGCAGTGCCTCTACTTGGCTTTAGGATGTCAATCCACATCACCATGTGAGTGTTGAGGATTTTCTCTCTCCCATCATGTATTTGCTGTGCAATTTCGCTCGTGTTGGTGATGTGGGGTTGCATAGCCTTGATGTTGTTCGGCATGCTGTCTATTGACATCCTACCAGACTTATCCGTGGGTAGACATACTACCTCACCATCCCTTGTGCGCTGCTTGAGGCTAACCAAGCCTTATACAGGTTTCCTCCCAAGATGTTGGACCTCTGGTCTGCTCTGTCTCTTAGTATACCGGTCTACTATTTGTCTAATCTTATTTCTAGCTATGGTGAACTGTGCCTCTGTCTCGTCATCTATGTGTTGTGGTATGCAAACTCTTTTATTAAAGGGTGACCTCGTAGGATAGATATTACCCATCTTATATGTTTTGTCAGCTGGGTTGAAGAATAGTTTCTCTAAGGCGTTGTCATTATATCTATCGTCATAGTTGTGTGTGTTGCTATTATTGTTATTATGGTGGTTGTTGTTGTTCCTATCATTAGCATTATTATTATTGTTATGATTGCTAGATGTATTCTTGCTGTGATTGTTAGATGTATTGTCGTTATGATTGCTAGATGTATTGTTGCTGTGATTGTTAGATGTATTGTTGTTGTTTTCTCCACTGTTATTGTTGTTGTTACTGTTATTTCTACCATTGTGGTTGTTAATTTTATTATCTTTCTTGTTTTTGTTGTGTCTATCATTAATGTTGCTACATGTATTATTTCTATTATTACCAGTGTGGTTGTTGTTGTTATTTGTATTGTTACCGTTATTACTACTGTGGTCGCTGCTGCTGTGTCTGTAGTTAATGTTTCTATTATTATTATTATTGTGGTTGTTGTTGTTGTTCTGTCTATCGTTAATATTATTACCATTATTACTATTTCTCACTCTCCTGTTATTGTTATTTTTATAACTATTACTATTATAGCTGTTATTTCTATACTCAGAGTTATTGTTTATATTACTACTACCGTTATTATTGTTGTTGTTGTCCGTATAGTTGTTGTTGTTGTTTACTTTTGCATTCTAACGTATTTTTGTGAAACACTTTTCCAGCTCCGTTTTGCACTCAATAGGGTTAATCTTTTTGTAGATAGCAAATTTTGGTGGTAGCTGCAGGATTTGTTGTTCTTGTTCACTGATTAAAGTGTTCCCATACATATTTACTGTGTGGTCATTGGTAAATTCTTCCGGTAGTTTTACATCAGTCATACGGATATTGTTGATTTCATCTGGGTATTTTTGAGAATATTCTATTTTTCTTTCTTCTAGTTTATTCTTATTCATCCATTCTAATTTCTTATTGATATGCCTATTGCATTCGTTTCGGGCGTATTTCGTTTCACGTCGGATGACGCTCATGAAGTCATTCCTCTCGTTTGTTGTGGTGAGATTTCGGACTTCCTTACCGTTAATGCGTTTCTGTCTGTAAAGTTCGTTAACTTTTGTGTATGTTGTTCTTTTCATATTAACTGTTATTGTGTGTTTTAGTCGTTCAGCTTGTGTTTTGTTCAATAATAAATTATTTACATGTTTTGATATGTTTGTTGTGTAGATTTTGGAGGAAACACAGTGTTTTAAGAAGCGGATTTGTTCTGCTGTTATTGTAGTTTTTATATAACAGAAAACAGTGTCTTTCAATAACCTTTCAGCTTGGCACAAGCTAATGCCATAACGGCGATGCATTAGTTTTGCGAGTTTTTTTTATATGAAATCGTGTGTCGAAACAAATATTGTTATACTTGGGGAGGGTCATATTTGTGTAATATTGCCAGAATTAATAACAGAACACACTCACTGTTTGGTTGGTTTTCGCCTTTCGCTTCTATGTCTTTTATATCGGTTAATTTAATTTAATTTATTCGGTCCTCAATGTTGCCATTGACTGACCAACGGTCACAAATACAGATACAATATAGACACAAACACATATATATAGTATATCAAAGTTCTTTCGTTGCACATCTGCAACATTGTCAGTGGTGCTATTGTTTCCTCCCGTTGCATCGTATTTTCTACGCCATCTTTATTTAGTCTGTTTATATGTTTATTTATTTTTTTGTTTGTCTTCTTTGCGCATGCGTTTGCGTGTGTGTATAGTGTTATGATACATTTCCTATTAATAGGAAATTATCATATGTAAGGTAAACCCCCGGATAAACTGTAAAACTAGAAACGTAGTCTATAGCATAAGATGTACAGAGGGTACTTGCAGAAACATGACAACAACATACATAGGCGAGACAGCTCGTAGCATAGGTGAAAGGATAGACCAACACTGGGGGAGGGGAACTAAAAGGACGAAAAAACGGTTCAGTACTATACGAACATGCCAGACAACAATACGACGGTAACATAGACAACATAGAAATTAGAATAATATATAAACATAGAAATGACCCAGCAGATAGGCAAATCAGAGAGGCCAGTGAAATAGAACTTAGAAGGTCAAGGCTAAACAGAAAAAATGAATGGAATAACAACAACACCCAACCAAACAACACTGACCTAAGAGAAGTATAAATTAAAAAATAAATAAATAAATAAATATATAGATAAATAAATAAATACATACACAAGCACAATAACAACAAACACATATAAACACACACTAGTAAAGATAGAATACATTAACCAATACACAGTCACCCAATCACGAACACACATCAAACAAAATACTATACACACACGCGCAAACGTATGCGCAAAGAAGAAAAAAAAAAAAATAAATAAACATATAAACAGACTAAATAAGGATGGCGTAGAAAATACAATGCAACGGGAGGAAACAATAGCACCACTGACGATGTTGCAGATGTGCAACGAAAGAACTTTGATAGACTATATATATGTATTTGTGTCTATATTGTATCTGTAATTTTGGCAACATTGAGGACCGAATAAATTCAATTAAATTAACCGATATAAAAGACATAGAATCGAAAAGCGAAAACCAACCAAACAGTGAGTGTGTTCTGTTATTAATTCTGGCAATATTACTCCAATATGACCCTCCCCAAGTATATATATATATATATATATATATATATATATATATATATATATATATTAGTAAAAGGAAAAGAAAATGCCGACAAACTTTTCCCAGTGAAAAATAGTTTAATTAGGAATAAGTATAAATTAGTAATAAGTATTGGTTAGTATTCAGTTTTAGTTTTAAGTTTTTACCGTTTTAGTTTTAAGTTATTCCTAATTAAACTATTTTTCACTGGGAAAAATTTGTCACCATTTTCTTTTCCTTTTACTAATATATCACAACTCGTGTGTTACACCTCTATTTTTTAAATATATATATATATATATGTGTGTGTGCGTGCGTATGTGTGTGGGTGTGCGTGTCTGTGTGAAGGCGCATGGCTTAGTGGTTAGAGCATTGTCTTCAATTCTCGGACCGGGTGATGTGTTGTTTCCTTGAGCAAGACACATTATTTCCCGTTACTCCAGTTTACTCAGCTGAAAATGAGTACCAGCAATAGCTGGAGGTGTAACCCTGCGATGTGGGGAGTCTTGTGCTCTCAGTCGTTTAACGCCATGAAGCCGGGATAAGCACCAGCCAAATGAGCCCTCTGGCTTAAGACAGACTTTAGACTTACAGCCTGCCCGCCCAGCCAGTGGGATGGCGTCATTGTATGACTAAAACAGCAACATGCTGTGACCAGCGGCGCTGAATGGCGCCCGACAGACTGGTCGGTCAAGGTGATCAAGGTGATATATATATATATATATATAACGTGGAAGCGATAGAAGGTTAAATAATGCAAAATGGACTGTAAGATGAAGTAACGAAAAGTAAGTTACCTGGTTATTTTTGTCTGTGTATGTGTGTACGTGTGCATGGGTATATGTTAATGTTTCGAATTCTTCTCAGAGTGTTTATGCTCGTGACGTATTGTACAAATACCTAAATGTGTTTATAATGGATAATAGTCATTATACGAAATTATGGACACTTGATTAAACATTTCTCAACAGTTGAAGCATAACAGTTATACTACCATTCCGTATAGTATATATGTATATTGTCATTCTGCACAAGGATAACAATGCTGATTCTAACGATGTAGCCCACGAAACTTCAAATAGGCAACGCACATTCTTTCAAACGTTATTGCACAAGTATATACATGTAAACTACATTTACAAACTACGTATAAAGAACAAATGTGGATATATTTGATAAAAATGACCAAACTGATGCACTGGTTTATCAACCGAGTCAGAGACTGGAAATACCTTTAATCGGATTTCCTTTCTCTTATTCAATGGTCGAAAAAAGCAATAGGCTGCTAAACGAGTATACATTTTATTTAATCCACCTTTGAAAATAGGTTGCACTTAAGTTAATATATTCCCTTTCCTCGGGTGAAACCTTCGTGTCATTCAACAACAAAAGATACCATGGAGTAATTGTCTATAACAATTTCAACTGGGGCACGCACATAAACAACAAAGGGTACATAGACAGTAGAATTTGTTCCTGGATTCTTAGAACTTTCCGATATATAGATATTCACACTATTATCCTTCTCTGCTCTACTTTTACCCAACCCTGCCATGGATAATGTTGAACACTGTGGTGTGTACCCCACCCCCATATGAAACAAGATATTCTGAACATTGAAGCAATCCAAAGGTCAATTAAAAAACGATAGACGGCATCGTATGCCTTGACTATTGGAGTCGATTAGAAAAGCTCTAACTCTTCTCTTTCCAATGCCACCATGAGTGCTACATCATTTTATGATGTGGAAAATATTCTATTTACATTGTACAAATGATGTTGGCAACAACTTTAAAATCCACTTAAAGCTTGGTCACGTGCAATCCGTCTACTTCAACATATTATTAAACACATACTTCCCCTCAACGCAACGTAACGTGGTTCAAACCTCCCCACATTCCCGAGTTGGCAACACCTATCGGGAACATTTTCTTTAGGCTCTCGAAAAACACTCCCACCACAACACCGCTACCACAACATAATCAACAAAAACACTATCAAACTCTCCTACAGCACCACACCCAACTTCGCACAAAACATCGCCTCCTCAAACAACAAGAAACTCAACCCCATGGTAGAAACAACGTAGACATTAGTGGAGAGCCGACCAGGAGGTGTAACTGCCCTGATAGATCTACGTTCCCCCTCAACAACAGATGCCGAGAACGTAATGTGATCTACCAATGCAACGTGAGAACGGAAACCTCCAACAAAGCCTATATAGGTTTACCCGCTTGTGACTTTAAGACACGGCTCTACCAACACCGACATACGCTCTGAAACCGGGCCCGGTGACATGCCACTACACTTTCGGGCCTCATCTGGGACCTCCAAGATAATAAGATAACATACAATCTTACTTTTGGAGCTTACTGTCCAGGGCTAACTCCTACGCGGAGGAAACATTACAAATGCTGTTTACGAAGGACTAACTCCTAAACAAAAGAGACGAACTTGTAACTAGATGCAAACACCAATTGCATAGGACTTACCTCGCCCTCAAACCCCCTCATGACCCGGGTGGGTAGACAATGGCTGCAACATCCTCCTTTTCCTCACTTTCCGAACAAGATAGGGGAAACGCCAGCTACTTCTTTTCTTTTCCATGTTATTTTCTTCTTCCCTTTATCTCTTCTTATCACTTCCTTCCACTCCCTATCCTCTTCCTTATCCTTTTTCCCCTTTGCCTACCCCGAGGCAGTCCACCGGGCTATTGTAGCCCCAGTAAGCCCACCCCAGTAAACTATATATAGCATTGGCCGAAAACTCAATACCAACTAAATATAGCAGCTGATTTAGACTCTAGAGATTTCTTATTACTTCTTACTATCAACTTTTATATTTTTTTATATATTTTCTTATTTATATATTATCTCCTAATCTCAATTTGTTAGCCTATTCTATAACGTCCCTCTCTATTTTCTCCAGAATCCTTTTTCGCCTGTTTCCTAACTAGCCTATTTTCATACACAATCCTTAGAATTCGCTGTATAGAATTCACTTTCAACGCTTGACAGGCTCCACCAACTCCCTCATTGTTCTACAGGCAAGTTCAGCCACCCTACCTCCCACCAACTGCCATGAAAGACTTAATGGTGTTTACAAGAAATGTTGACGAATCCTCTTGATCATTACAATCTTCCCATATAAGGAATTACCCCTTGAAAATTTCGGCTATTTATTTACCACGCTAAAAATTCTAATTTAGTCCAGAAATAGCTGTCGAAACGGCTTCAGCTCTGCCGTCGGTGTCATACATTTTCCTATATATATATATATTGTGAATCATCAATATATAACAAAGTTTGTATATTGTTCGTTGTGTGATTGATATGGTGAGCGGTAGATTATTTGAGAGAGAGGAGAAAAAAACAATTATATATATATATATATATATATATATATATATATATATATATATATATATATATATATATATAAAGAGAGAGAGAGAGAGAGAGAGAGAGAGAGAGAGGGAGAGAGAGAGAGAGAGAGAGAGGGGGAGAGAGAGAGAGAGAGGGAGAGAAATAAAGCTGTTCTAATTATTTGTTTTATGTATAACTGCCTCTCTTTTCGTTGGTGAGGTATTAGCAATTTCTGAGTGCATGAAGCCGTAAATCTGTTTTACCATGGGAATGTTAAGTGAATTTTCGCTAACATGGAAAATTGATTTGTATATCCTTTCACAATTATCGATGATTTAATGTAGTAGTATTCCTCGGATTACTATTGAAAATGTAGATCTATTATTTGCGCCTTTCCAGCTAAGGCCAACCCTTGCTTCTCTCTATGAAACACTAAATGTATTTATATAAAGCTTTACACAAAACATCAGGTGTGTAAATTGATGTTCATTTGGTTGTTATTTTTACCAGCTCCAAGCATAGTATTTGTACTCTGGTGGGTTTATTCTAATTTCAGAAATGTTGTTACAGCTCTGTGTGCTCTTTCGATATGCTAGAGGTAACAGTCAATTATCTTGCCAAACAGATATGAAATGATATTGGATAATAATATTTGGGGTACAGTAGGCGGTGGATTGGCAGTATCGATAGAGGGCCACGCCATGCTTTGCAGCATAGAGTTACGGCCCTTTATGATCTGAGTTCAAATCCCCCCAAGGTTAACTTTGCCTTTCATCCTTACGAGTTCGATAAAATAAAGTACCAGTCACGCACTGGGGTCGATTTAATCAAACATTGTTGGCCGTGTGTGCCCATATAAGAACACAATATTTGGGGTACAGTAATTCTGCATAGAGATTTAGGATTGTCACGGTTTAAATGACGTTCATTATATATATCCT
>OZ024740.1:411388734-411406234 GCA_964016885.1 Eledone cirrhosa | reverse complement strand
GTGTGCGTGTGTGTGTTTTGCGGTGTCTGCGTTAAGCCTATATTTTAGCTTTCACGTGGAGAGTCGTTAGGGACTTCGCAGTTGGTGTGGAAGCAGTAAATGTTATATTAGGAATTTGTATTCCTATTCTGTTCTTGTTTTCAGATAGGATGTGGTAAAAACCGACTATACCATAATCCACCAGAGTACTCGATACTTGGAGTAGCAGAGTTCGAATCTATCTGTCGGAACGGCCGAAGCTCAGCCGTCGGGGTCCTGAATCATTTCATATATATATATATATATATATATATATATAATTATCAGGATTATATCTGCCTTGCGTAGGTGAAATCAATGCCTAACCATAATATTGAAAAGTAATTATCTTTAAAACTGTTGTTTATGAAGCTCAAAGCAGTTTTGTAAATTCTAAACAACAGACCTGCTCATCTTCTGATCCTAGAGAATTTTAAATTCGTCACCAGGGACAACAATTCTTGTGAATAGCGGAACGCCATACGACGAAAAATATTAGGAAAATAATAATTTGACCGGATGATGGATAAACAAGAAACACTCAACAATTAAAGAATAACTCTTTCGAATTAGATGAATTACCCTAGAGAATATAACATTCGCCAAGACAGAAAATATTGTAAAAATCGTAGATGTACGTGCAGAAAATAATAGGTATGCTCTCTTAGCTTTTTTATAGTCAGACATTGAAAACGCGGTAAATCCTCAGAAGGACGACGACATGAGGTGAATGTAGCAAGCTGAGTCCAGAATGGGTTGAATAAGGTACATAATGTAGTTAAGCAAGGATGAGAAGGAGAGAAAGGGAAATAGAACGAAAAAGAGGAGATGGAGAATAATCCGAGAAAGCGTGATGGATGTGACTCAAAATTATACGAAGACTGTTCAGAAGGTTGTTGTTGGTTTTTCCTGTATATTGTAAGCTTCCACTGCAGTGAATACGTTTAGTGAAATATACGTGAACAGTTTATCTGCTAGAAACAGCAGCAAGTTATTAATAAAGAGATACCATATTGTCTTCTATAATGTGATAACGATTTAGATAATTTAGTATTAGGTATCACGAAAATTCAGTTGGATTGTGATAGCTGATAAACCGTTCTGATATGTCTACTATCACAGGATTGAATTTAACTAGAGAACAGAACCCATAATTATACAGGGAATATAGTTTTGAATATAGATCACCCTACACTCAGCTATAATGAATTTGATATCAATTACAAATATTGCACTGTCACAGCTCACAATTTTGTAAGATTTATTAAAGATGCTTATATGATGACTGATGAATTTGGTTTTGTGTAGATTGCTTAGAGCTGGTGACCGTCCCTGTATATTATTGCCTATGAAAAGATATGTTAAGTGTAGTGAATTTGTGAACTTAGGTTGTAACTGAACAGTCCTTCTTGATACAGCCGAACTAAACATTATTGCATCTTTATACTCATCTCAACTTATTCAATATCTAATTAACATTTATCACTTGAAAACTTCTATAATAGCTTTCTATAAAATATGAAGTAAACTAATACCTTTATGCAGAATACAATGTTCAAATTGGAAATTTGTTTTCTAGTAGCTATAAAGCAAAAAAGTAAAAACTAATTCTAAAAGAACCCATTAAGTACATTTAATGAAAGCTTTTATACTTTTTCTCTTTTTTTTTTCCCCCCAGATTCACTTTTTCACTAAATATCAGTCTGACCACGAATAAACAGTGTTGAAAGCAAGATACTTTACATTGTTAAAAACGTATTGGTTTTATGTTGGCATTTCGCTTTGTTTCATGCAACGTGATGCATGCTTTGTTAACGAAATTCATAGAATGTAAATCCTTTTTTAAATGTCACATCGTTGATGGTTGCAATGATTTTTTTGTCTGTTACTTGTTTTCGTGTCAGATTATATCCAACAGAAAGATGTTAAAGCAAGCACGTGTACATTTCTCTATTGAATAGTACTAAATGTACAGAGAACTTGACACGGCAGAGTAAGAAATATGTGATTGGCCTTCATATTCAAAGAGCTAGTTACATATCCTCATTCTGGCTACTGTCATTTTAGAAATCTAATGCCATATTAGAACACTAATAAAATACTCGCTTCTCTAGAAATAACCTAGTGCTAAAATCAGTCATTAGCATACTATAGACAAATAGAGAATTGTGTTCGTTATAAAGGATGGAGTTAGCGTCTGTCACACCAGAATTCACAGTTTAAAGTTTTTGAAAACATATGAATATCTAAGATAATAATTAGAGCCACTCTTAAATTAAACACCCTATATGTGTTATCAAAACAAAATCATGAATACAATGACTGGCGAGATACAACATATGTGTTAATATAAGGTTATCCCATGAAAGAATATAATAAATGGAGTTACTTCATGTAAGATCCTTGGTCAGCTGTATATATCAACGGCTGAACTATTGACTGGAGGGGCGCAATTCAGAATTATCTTGTCAGATTCTATTCAAACACTTTGTATAATATCTGAAAAAAGACTTGGGCCAATGGACTCTGATTCGTACCAGCCAGAAAGTTATCGTTTACGTAAACGTTCTGACACATGTTTTATTATATTTCTATATTAATACAGTTACAATTTTTTTAAACTTTCAAATCTTAGTTAAATTTCCAGAAAAGGTGTAAGATTATATACAGATTGATGAGGAAACAAATAGAGGAAAATAGTCACAAATGTATTTAAAGTAACTCATTTTCTCTAATTGGTCAAAACAAATATTTCTATATTTGGTACATCAAGTCGATTTAGGGGTTACCGACATTCGTCTTATTTTCGATTGATTAAGAACGACTTTTCGAATAATAACTAATATAATTTAACAAATTGAGTTCTATTATTTCACCAAATCTTTCACATATGATTATAGTATATCTGATTCCCCTCCTTATATATATATATATATATATATATATATATATATATATATATATATATATATATATATATATATATATATATATGTCCACTTATGAAACTCTCAAACTTCCAGTCGTAAATATTGTACGTATTTTATACTGTCTCTGAAATGAAAATATTTTAGAAATGTGATGATATTTTAAATTTTAAAACTAGATAAGTTAATTACCGCATGTATTGTAATGTGGTTATATAAAGGGATTCTTCTTTGTTTTCCCCACTGATTTTTTGGCCGTGAATGTTAGTTGTTTGTGTAAAAACAATCCGATGTGGCCTATGTAATGTTTCATAAACGATCATTATGTTATCAAATAGATTAATGTTTGAGAATTGCAATTGAACTTTTCTTTTACTCTGGAGATATATCCATCCTAAAATTTGAACGATAATCCCTCAATTATGTATAAACTAGAACTTACGTATTTTGGAACAATGGGTTTATGGATTTTGAGCTTTTATTCCAGTATGTTGTAATGTTTTGTGCTTCGAATTACGTTTATCGAGTCGTCGTTTTTCTACACTATTTTTCCATTATTTGATCTTCCTATAGCGCGAAAAAGTGTTTGTCTAGGTAGACAAATAGTTCTACATATCTGGGGTAAAAAGAGGGCATATAAGGAAATAATCTTTTCTAAGTTCGGCCTTTTCTTTTCTTATTCCTGAATATGTATATTTTGAATTTCCATTCTATTTTTGATAGCACCAAACAGAGAAGTTTTTGAAGAAGGATTCTTTCAATTCGTCTAGTCAATGATCATGTTTTATGGGGCCTGCTACTATTGCACATATTCGTTCAGCTAGCTTAAAAATAGTTTTCCTTTAAGAAAGTGACAAGATGCAAAATATGAGGAATCAGTTTTGCGAAAAGTGACCTTTTTCAATTGAAAAAAATATTTGATAACGCATAAGTGTACATTATAGAAAGGGTTCTTCTGTGAAATTGCATTCGTAATATTCAATTATACACACACAACACACACACACACACACACACACACACACACACACACACACACACACACACACACACACACACATATATATATATATATATATATATATATATATATAAATATATATATATATATATACACACATATATATATATATATATGTGTGTGTGTTGGTATGTATATCATATAGATCTATGTAAATATTTTAAAAACTATCAGAGGGAATATACATACCTACACATATATATGCTCTCTTCAGAAATAATTGTTTCTACTTTAGGCACAAGGCCAGCAATTACCCAGTGCATTACTGGTACTTTATTTTATCGACCCCGTAAGGATGAAAGGCAAAGTCAACTCAGATCGTAAAGGGACGTAACTATGCTGGAAAGCATGGCGTCCGACCCTCTACCGATACTGCCAATCCATCAGAAATAATGATATTTGTTTATTGAAAAAAACTAACAAAGATTTAATATAATAGGTCTGTTTGGAACAGGTTTTGAATTGACCAATAGAAAATTAGTAAGTGGTCAAGTTGATAGAATAGTTGTAGGAGAAATTCAATTTAGGGGTAGAGGAATGCAAACTTCAGTTTTGAATGGAAAGAATACTTTGAATGAAAGGATTACTTTGGGGATGAAAAGAGGTGAAGCCGGTGAAAGGTACACGAAAATAGGTGTTATTAAAGAATAATGCTAATGTTAAAATCGAAGGAGAATAACATATTAGGGTAAATGTGTTAGTGAGAAATACCAATCTTATTTAAAACACGAGGAATTTAGATCTATAACAAGAAATTAAATTAATTTAATAGATACTTATAGGGATAAATTTATATTAATTCATATAGATGTGCTAAATAAGAGTTAGATGTTATTAAAGAATGTTAAAAACGAAGGAAAAAAAATAGGGGGGATAAATGTATTAGTGAGAAATAACAAAATTATATAGACTACAAGGAATTTAGATTCATAACAAGAAATTAAAATAGTTTATATGTATAGTTATAGGTATTAATTTTAGGAAAAGAGAGCTGTAAGAAGGAAATAAAATTATGAAGTTCTCAGTAGTAAAATACTAATTATAGGTTAACTAAATAAAAAATAAAAAAAGCAATTTTAAATAATTTGTAAAATATAAGTGTAAGGTGTATATTAATTAGGTTTATAATATTTGAAAATTCTTCTAATTTTATGATTGCACGATATAATTAATACTTGTCGCTTATTTAATAGGATATCCTTAGATTTCATTATTTCTCTGAGTTCAAATCCCGCCGAGGTTAACTTTGCCTTTCATCCTTACGGGGTCGATAAAATAAAGTACCAGTAATACACTGGGCAATTGCTAGCCTTGTGCCAAAAGTAGAAACAATTATTTCTATGTATATGTATATATATATATATATATATATGTGTATATATATATATGAATATATATATATATATATATATATATATATATATATACAGTATTTTCCGTTGTGTTGTAATATAAATATTACACACAGTAGATTATCAGCTCACGTAGAGTTTGCTCGACGGTTCCAGTTGTAGTTCCAAAAGTAATCCGGAGAAAAATAGAAAGATTTGAATGGATATAGTTTAGTTGAAAGGAATTTATTGACACGTGTTTCTATAACAGTTACATAACCTAAAACAGCTGCTATCTACAAACTTTTAGTTATGCAGACATTCAATATTTCAATGTTATTATTTACTGTCATTTCATCAGAATAATATTACTGAGGACCTATTTAGTTTTTATAGAGAATATTAGGAGGGAGGGGTGAAGTTGTTAGAAGAATAGTTGAAGGAGTGGTTTTTCGATAGCAGTGAGAATTCTTGGTGGCAGTGAGTAATTAGATTCCCATCTGTTGTTTTGACATTTTTTATAGAATATATTATTGGTTATTTTTCTAAATCTATAGAAGGATTAGAGATAGTAAAGATATGCGTGGTTGGTTTTGTGTTTGCACTTAATTAACATTCAGACTTAAATTTTTCTTTCAAGTGTACGTATCCTTTCACCCACGCATTCACACACAAATATATTTGCACACCTCTACAAAATACATATACTCACAATTCACATATTCATACTTACATATACATACACATGCATACACATATATGTACACACATGTATTCATGTACATACTTACGCGCTCATGTGTATACATTTTCATACTCAACTTATCTTTATATACACACGTATAGACACACACATATATACATACTTACTCTAGTCCATGTGTACACACATACACATACATACACATCTATATACACATATATACATACATATATATACATATATATACATATATATATATATATATATATATATATATATATATATATATATATATATATATATATATATATATATATATATATATATATACATATATACACATACATACACATATACATATACATATATATATACATATATATAAGCACTTTAATACATGAATACACTTACATCTAACTATACACATCAAACATATATATATATTTACTTATTTATATACATTTTCACATATATATACATACTTATGGACGTTTTTAGACACATTCATTATCGCATATTTGCACCTATTCTCATCAGCATATCTTTCCATTATTAGTGTGGTAATTTAAGGTTATTAATATATGTTGAGAAGAGATTGTTTTTATATTTTTCTAACTAGATTAAGGTTTATATAGTTGGGGGATGTCCTTCTTTTATGTAATATTCGGCTTGTAGTGGGAAAAAAGGGTTTTAGTTCTGTGACGGCAGAATAATGTTCGTTCAATTCTGTTATTCAGCAGTTTCTTCTTGTGTGTGATTATGTAATAAATCTCAAGATTACACAATTTGCAGAAATTTTGGCTCCTGGAAAAGCTTTGGGTTTTAGCTAATTTCTCCCATTTTAGGGTAAACTTTTGATCGCTATCCCTGAGCGTCCAAGCTTTTTCTGCTAAAGTTGTTACATTTCTTTGGCTCTGGTGTTTTATTGAGTAAGAATGCCTATACAATCGAGATTTAAACGATGTTGCCGTTGATCCCACGTAATACCACTCGTTGCCTCCGGATTTAATGGTACACTTATAAATAATTTTTTTTTTTTCCAGGCAGTTATTGCCGAGGGGGCAGTTGTCAGGATAGGTGCAGTTACAGTTGTGTACGTTGGGTTTTCTCTGGAGTAGTATTGCGGACGAACTTAGGTGTGGTTTATTTATGTTCTGTAGTGTATTGTCTACTGTTTTTTTTTGTGTTCTTTGTACTTAAGTTCTTAGTGTTTTCGTTTAACCTTCTAGTATTGATCTTTTTTATGTGTTGTTCAAGGTTTAACGCTGTAGAGTATGACAGTCTTATAGTGGTAGGGTTTAGGATTTTGTGGTATTTGTGTGATGTGGGAAAATGTCTTTTAATTATTTTAAAGAAGAGTACTGGTAAATTTGTACTAATGGAACTATTGTATTCGGGGTTATACCATAAGTACTCTTTGCATCGCTTTCTATTAGTTTTGTTTGTTGGTTTACTGGTGTGCATACTATGGTAGTAAGTGTGGTTTGGTGTTGTGTTATTATATCTACCTATGTGGGATTTATTTTGGGTGTTTTGATTGTTCCCATCTATGTACTCTATTTTGTTGAGGTAGCCTGCTTTACTAAGGGCGTTATCGTAGTACTCGGCGTGTTCCTTAAAAACTTGTATGTTAGAAGATAGACCCGAGATTCTAAGGGAAATATTTTTAGGGATAGATTTAATTATAGAGATGGGGTGGTTAGACCCAACATTTACGTATTTGAGATTTTCATTCAATTTATGAAACGGTTTAATCAAACCAGAGTTTAAATTGAGTGTGACATCCAGGAAGTTAACTACTTTAAGGTTGTATTCATATGTTATAGTTAGTCCTATTTCGAGTAGTAGTTTTCTTATATCTTTGCGTAGTTTTTCTAGTTTTTGGTTATTAAGGTTTTTAGCTAGGAGGAGAACATCGTCGCGGTATATTCCGCCGTGGAGATTGCTGAATTTTTCCTGGAGTCTAAAGGCGATAAATAACCCCACAATATCAGTTATTTCCGCCGAATCGTTAGAGCCCATTGTTATGTCAAAGTTAGAGGGTCTATCTTTACGTACCCAATAACTGTTCTCAAATTTGACTATAGTTTTCCTAGCTTCTAATATAATCTTAATTTCATCGTTTGTAAGGTCAGAGTTATCCTTAGCAAACTTAATGGCTCTATTCAAAGTTTCAGGTGATATCGATGAGTAATATTCATCGATATCAAACTTAGATTTATTAGATAAACTTAGATTTATTCTTATTGCTAATGCTATTAAACCATCTTATTGCTTCTTGGGTCTTCCCCCAGAGTTTAATGTTAACCTTAGCCTTAATTTGGGGGATGATTCTATCTAAGATATATTTGCTTATTTTACCTATATCTGATTTAGAGGGGCAGATTAATCTAATTTTAGGGTCATTATCAAAGTTTACCTTGTGGTCCTTAAGATTGAAGGTGGCTACCGCCGGTAAGAGTGGTCCTGTCCTATCTTCGATTCCGAGATTTTTCACTATTTCGCATGCCTCATCATTGATGTGCTTAAGGGTTACTTCACTCGTTTTTCTATATTTTTTATGTAATTCTTTTCGAATGAAGTTGTTGTATGCAGTGCAATCCATAGTGTACAGGTTTGATGTTTTGTCCGCTTTTACTACAATTCCTTTGGTGTTTTTAAGGTCGTCCAGTAGTTTTTTTATATCTTTCTGTAATTTGCTGTTGGTGTTGCGTCCTTTGAATTTAATTTTAAGGATTAAGTTCATAAGGTCCTGCTCAAATGCATCTAATAGTGGGTTGGTGGGTGGGTTTTTACAAGTCCTAAAACCGAATTTGTTGTTTACACCACTTTCTAATGTTGAGTTCATACGGCTTCTATCATAGTGGAGCGTTTTCCACCTGACACGTCGAATGAATTCATTAGTTTTTTGAATCATACTCAATAAATATTCCTTTCTACCTTGGGTTGGTATGTTTTTGAGTGACATATCCAGGTAGTGTTTTTCCATTGTTGTGGTTGCGTTTGCTGTGTGGGTTGCTCGACTTTACAGGAGGTAAATATACAGTATTTTCCGTTGTGTTGTAATATAAATATTACACACAGTAGATTATCGTTTAAATCTCGATTGTATAGGCATTCTTACTCAATAAAACACCAGAGCCAAAGAAATGTAACAACTTTAGCAGAAAAAGCTTGGACGCTCAGGGATAGCGATCAAAAGTTTACCCTAAAATGGGAGAAATTAGCTAAAACCCAAAGCTTTTCCAGGAGCCAAAATTTCTGCAAATTGTGTAATCTTGAGATTTATTACATAATCACACACAAGAAGAAACTGCTGAATAACAGAATTGAACGAACATTATTCTGCCGTCACAGAACTAAAACCCTTTTTTCCCACTACAAGCCGAATATTACATAAAAGAAGGACATCCCCCAACTATATAAACCTTAATCTAGTTAGAAAAATATAAAAACAATCTCTTCTCAACATATATTAATAACCTTAAATTACCACACTAATAATGGAAAGATATGCTGATGAGAATAGGTGCAAATATGCGATAATGAATGTGTCTAAAAACGTCCATAAGTATGTATATATATGTGAAAATGTATATAAATAAGTAAATATATATATATGTTTGATGTGTATAGTTAGATGTAAGTGTATTCATGTATTAAAGTGCTTATATATATGTATATATATATGTATATGTATATGTGTATGTATGTGTATATATGTATATATATATATATATATATATATATATATATATATATATATATATATATATATATATATATATATATATATATATATGTATATATATGTATATATGTATGTATATATGTGTATATAGATGTGTATGTATGTGTATGTGTGTACACATGGACTAGAGTAAGTATGTATATATGTGTGTGTCTATACGTGTGTATATAAAGATAAGTTGAGTATGAAAATGTATACACATGAGCGCGTAAGTATGTACATGAATACATGTGTGTACATATATGTGTATGCATGTGTATATATATGTAAGTATGAATATGTGAATTGTGAGTATATGTATTTTGTAGAGGTGTGCAAATATATTTGTGTGTGAATGCGTGGGTGAAAGGATACGTGCACTTGAAAGAAAAATTTAAGTCTGAATGTTAATTAAGTGCAAACACAAAACCAACCACGCATATCTTTACTATCTCTAATCCTTCTATAGATTTAGAAAAATAACCAATAATATATTCTATAAAAAATGTCAAAACAACAGATGGGAATCTAATTACTCACTGCCACCAAGAATTCTCACTGCTATCGAAAAACCACTCCTTCAACTATTCTTCTAACAACTTCACCCCTCCCTCCTAATATTCTCTATAAAAACTAAATAGGTCCTCAGTAATATTATTCTGATGAAATGACAGTAAATAATAACATTGAAATATTGAATGTCTGCATAACTAAAAGTTTGTAGATAGCAGCTGTTTTAGGTTATGTAACTGTTATAGAAACACGTGTCAATAAATTCCTTTCAACTAAACTGTATCCATTCAAATCTTTATATATATATATATGTATATATATATATATATATATATATATATATATATATATATATATATATATATATATATATATATATGTATATGTTTATATTCTTTATATATATATATATATATATATTGTTATACTTGGGGAGGGTCATATGTGTGTAATAATATTGCTAGAATTAATAACATTGGTTAGTTTTCGCTTCTCTGTCTTTTATATCGGTTAATTTAATATATTCGGACCTCAATATTACCATTGACTGACTAACGGTCAAAAATACAGATACAATATAGACACAAACACATATATATAGTCTAACAGAGTTCTTTCGTTGCACATCTGCAACATCGTCAGTGGTGCTATTATGTTTCCTCCCGTTGTATTGTATGCCTACACCATCTTTATTTAGTCTGTTTATTTATTTATTTTTTTTGTCTTCTCTGCGCATGCGTTTGCGCGTGTGTGTAGTGTTTGATGTGTGTTCGTGTTTGGGTGACTGTGTATTGGTTATTGTATTCTGGCTTAGTTTACTAGTGTGTGTTTATATGTGTTTGCTGTTATTGTGCTTGTGTATGTATTTATTTATTTATTTATTTATACTTCTCTTAGGTCAGTATTGTTTGTTTGGGTGTTGTTGTTATTCCATTCAATTTTTCTGTTTAGCCTTGGTCTTCTAAGTTCTATTTCGCTTGCTTCTCTGATTTGCCTATCTGCTGGGTCATTTCTATGTTTAGATATTATTCTAATTTCTATGTTGTCTATTTTACCGTCGTATTGTTGTCTGGCATGGTCGTGTAGTACTGAACCGTTTTTTGTCCTTTTAGTTCCCCCCAGTGTTGGTCTATCCTTTCACCTATGCTACGAGCTGTCTCGCCTATTATGTTGTTGTCATGTTTCTGCAAGTACCCTCTGTACATCTTATGCTATAGACTACGTTTCTAGTTTTACAGTTTATCCGGAGGTTTACTTTACATATGATACATTTCCTATTAGTACAGTGGGTTTTCTTAAAAGGGTAGGTTTTGCTGATCAGGGATTTTATGGTGGTTCCTGGATTTTCTACCACCTTAATCTTTAAGTGGGTCTTTCTCAGGACCTTACTACACTGGTTTAGCTAATTTCCCTCCAGGGGTAGCGTCCATAAAGATGACAATCTGGTATCTCTGGTTGTCGTACCATGAGGTGGCTTTCCCTATCTTATGTCTAGCCCTATCTAAGCTATTCCATGATTTTCTCCTGTATAATGGGCAAATTCCTTTCATGTCCAGTTCTATGAGGGTCTTCTACTTCTCCGTGGCTCCTTCGTATACTCTGATTCTGTCTCTTTGTTTGTAGCCAGAGAACTGCATGCGGTTGATGAAGTGTTGGATGTGTCTTTCCATTTCTGTTGGGTCGCACATGCGGGACACATTCTTCATCACTCGTACCAAGTCTGCGATCAGAATATTAAACTTAGCACTACTGGACATTGCTGAGTTTTTGAGTATCAGGTATTTGGAGGCCATGGGTTTAGCATAGTGTGAGTGGAGAATTTGGCGTCTCTCGTCTATAGTGTTAATCCAGAGTTCCGTGTCTAATACAGGTAGTCCATTGTTAGGGTGTTTGGAAGGGTAGTCGATAGTTACAGTTATACTCTGGTGTATGGAATTAGCTATCTGCTGGATGCTTTCCATTGTGCTACGTTCTAAATCAAACTTGTTAGTACTCTCTTGTGGGGATGTCTTTATTTCTATATTGATGTCGCCTACATAACGAGAGTACATAATAAGGTCTATGGAGCTCTCATTAAGGAGATCTTTAAGTCTCCTTTCCCACCATACCATAAAAAGGTTGGCAACGTCACCAGCTATGCTGACGCCAATGGCTGCTCCCTCATTTTGGGTGTAGATCTTCTCGTTGAACTTGAATATGTGGCCCTTTAGGGTAGTTTTGATACTAGCCCATATTGCATGTGCGGCCATTTTTCTTACCTGATCATTGTTTTGAGAGGTCCGTATAGCTTTGGTCCACCCAATCCACCTTCCCATGGGAGTCTTTTTTGCCATTGAGGTTACGGTGGGGGTCTACGTCTTATGGGTCTACTGGGACAGAAACGTAATGGCTGTCTAGGTAGTCAGTGTCATAGGTAAGTCTAAGTAGGAGGCCTAGTTCGTCTGTGTCGACGTCGCAGAACTCCACCTCACTCTCAATGATCATCTCCACACATTTTCCCACAGCAAAATCAATGTTAATGGATGGGTACAGTGATACCACATCCATACTGCCTATTATGCAGTTGGATAGGTTTTTATTTTTGTTGCACTCACTGATTCTGATGAGGAGGTCCTCTGTACTGTCACATACATCTGGGGACATCTTGATTATGGGGCGTATAACCATTGAGTGAAGTAGGAGATCCTGTAGTTGCTAGCTATATTTGCTCCGCATACAGGTATTGTTGCTTGTCCTGTTGTCGAGTCGTCGACTGTATTACAAGGGTGGTATGCCATTATTAGACGCCTGGAAGTTGTTGGCAGTGCGTCTGCTTGGCTTTAGGATGTCGGTCCACATCATCATGTGAGCGTTGAAGATTTTCCTCTCTCCCATCATGTATTTGCTATATATATATATATAGAAGTAGCAACACAGCAGTTAGTTCACCATAGCGAGAACAATTGTTTCACCTCATGCGGATCTTCGGGCTGAAGATCCGCATGAGGTGAAACAATTGTTCTCGGTATGGTGAACTAACTGTTGTGTTACTACTTGTACCAAACTCGTCCCATGGTCTGATTACTCTACTACTACGGATATTACTTTCCGGCGTTCTACCTTTATATATGTATATATATATATATATATATATATATATATATATATATATATATATATATATATATATATATATATATATATATATATATATATATATATACACATATATATTTATAAACATATGTATGTATAAACGTATGTATATATATATATATATATATATATATAAACATACCTACATACATATATATAATACATAGTGATATTTCTTAAAAAATACAAGACTCGCATTAATCAAAATAAAGGCTGCAAATCACGTTAGTATCAAATACACACACCCCAAACACACACGCGTACGCACTCACATATAAGTAAAATCTGCTGAGACATATGTTAACATGATTAAGATAAACATTACCCTGTCATTAAAAACTATCCATTAGGTTTTTCAAGATTTCTCTCGTCATTGTCTCACTAAACATTTACAATTACACAAAATACGATGCTTTCAATAGTTTTCTGCACACCTTATTAACGTTTGCCTTTGTACTTTATATTGTAGTGCGTAGTATTCCGTTTTTACACAAATGTAGTTGTTTTGGACAATGCAATGCATGATCTAGTAATGAAGTTTACCGAATATGAAATCCTTTTTAAGGTCACGTATATCCTAGATGTAGTTATGTTATCTCTTTACCTGTCTTTTTGAAAGACTATGTCTAAAGGAAGCACCTGCTTACTTTTCTATTGTTATTAAGAACATTGTTTTCTGTTTACTATATATTTATTAAACAGGTATTATTGAAGGCTCAAGCTTTCTGATTTTGCAGTTACAGTTATAGTTGATAGTAGCAGAGCTGATTTACTTTAATCTAACGAAACTAGAAGAAACAAGATTTTAGCTAATTATTCATTTAGTAGAATATGGAATATAAATAATACTCATATGTAAAATTCTATAATACGCATGTTGGGGATAAGCTTTAATCTATTTAAATTGATTGTAGCTACGTTTTATTTAGTTTGCTTTCTGTCTTTATGTTTAATTATAAATTATATAAATTATTCATATGGATGGTTTTTGTTTTAATCTCTTTTATAAAAAAAACCTAGGATTTGCTGAATATGTTGACAGAATGTGTAGATAATCTAAATTAAATATTTTAAATTAAGTTTTCTGAAATATTTCAAGAAGTTTGAGTTATGTATATGTATATAATTCAGAATTTCATTAACCCTAATGAAATAGTAGTGTCATTAGGCGGTGACATTCTAAAAGAATCAAATATTTCTTGGCTCATCTGTAAATCGACGGTTATAGTTCTGAAGAGTTAGAACGGCATCTTTTCAGTAGAGGCAACTCTTTATGTAGGGAAATATAATTGTCTGTGTTAAAATGAAACATTGATGATATTATCGTTACGGCCGGCGGAGTCATTGACAAATTGTAACACTAATATATATGTGAATATACATTCTTAATAGGCTGAAGGTCGTCCATATCATGTTTCGAAACTGCATTATGATAGATATTTCAACTCCAGTAATATACGAGATTTATTCAACTTTAGGGCCTAATTAATTCGTGTTTACTGATAGAGCCATAATATTCCTTCATATTGAAGTAATTCTATTCATCAAGACCTGATTAGAACCAGTTTATAACATCTATTGTTGTTGTAGCACTATAATGGTAAAGTTAAAAAAACTCGTTAATCGGGGGATTTGCCTAAAATATTTAAATAATTATACCAAATTTTGTTGGGTATGAAAACCTATCATTGCAGCAATTTAGGTCTAGGAGGTTCCATTCTATCATCAACGATTGAGTCGTAATTATATTTCTAGTCGTAGATTGTAATTTTATTCAAAGTTGTTTTCTTACATGTTTCCGCGATGAAATTCTAATCTTAAATATTTTACGTGTGTTTATCTATTTGTTATATGTCTTTGTTTTTGTTCTTTTGAAAACCCATATACGTTACGCAAATAATAGAAATGCTTCAGTTTTATATTCAATATCAAATAGAAACGGTTATTATGCCATTTAATTTGTGGTACTAGAGTAACGCATTTACTGAAACATTTCCTGAAAATGAAACTTTCGTTGGGGAAATTATAATTCACAATTAGAAATTGCAGCCAGTAAATGGAAAACCATGTGTACTTCGTAGTTTTTTATATTTAGCAGGACCTTCATATTTCCCTTCTCATCACGAAAGTTTGAAGTTGTAAACATATTTTGAATCCATTATTATGATGACCATGGGCGGTGGATTAGCAGTATTGGTAGAGGTCGGACGCCGTGCTTTGACGTATAGAGTTACGGCCCTTGCTATTCTGAGTTCGAATCCCGCCGAGGTTAACTTTGCCTTTCATGCATACGGGGTCGATAAAATGAAGTACCCGTAATGCACTGGGTAATTGCTGGCCTTGTGCCAAAACTAGAAACAATTATTATGATGACCATGCTTTCCAGCATAGAGTTACATCCCTTTACGGTCTGAGTTCAAATCCCACGGAGGTTAACTTTACCTTTCATTCTCACGGGGTCGATAACATAAAATACCAGTAATGCACTGGGGTATTTGTTGGCCTTGTGCCAAAAGTAGAAACAATTATTATGATACAATTTGGAACGAAGCTCACTTGGCTTTCACCATTAATTTTCTCTTTCCTCCAATTCTACCGGAACGCCCACAAAGCTTTTATTATATATATTCAATTCATATATTAATCCACACCTTTTTAGGATTCACTTAATATTCATGATAGCGTTAACTTTTATTACATACTACCTTTTACAATGTGTTTTACACCAGTATATATATACATATATATATATATATATATATATAACGAAAGAGGTGTGGTAAGGAACCAGATGGACCATAACGCACCAGAGTACTCAATACTTAGAGTAGTTAAGTGAGTAATAGGAACATTTTTAACCCCGACGGGAGAGCCCAAGCCGTTTCGACGGGTCGTCGAAACGGCTTGAGGTCTGCCGTCGGGTTAAACATTTTCCTATATATATATATAACGGCGATGAATTAGTTTTGCGAGGTTTTTTATATGAAATCGTGTGTCGAAACAAATATTGTTATACTTGGGGAGGGTCATATTTGTGTAATATTGCCAGAATTAATAACAGAACACACTCACTGTTTGGTTGGTTTTCGCTCCTGTGTCTTTTATATCGGTAATCTAATTTATTCGGTCCTCAATGTTGCCATTGACTGACCAACGGTCAAAAATAATACAGATACAATATAGACACAAACACATATATATATAGTTTATCAAAGTTCTTTCGTTGCACATCTGCAACATCGTCAGTGGTGCTATTGTTTCCTCCCGTTACATTGTATTTTGTATTTTCTACGCCATCTTTATTTAGTCTGTTTTCAGACTAAATATATATATATATATATATATATATATATATATATATATATATATATATATATATATATATATACATATGTATATAGCTGGTGCCAGACTTTTGAAATATTTTGACGAGCATTTATGTAAAACATTGAGCCTAATATACTGAGCTGGTGTAAAACTCATTGTAAAAGGTATTATGTAATAAAAGCTAAAACTATGATGAATATTAATTGAATCCTACAAAGGTGTAGATTAATATATAAATTGAATATATATAATAAAAGCTTTGTGGGCGTTCCGTTGGAATTGGCGGAAAGAGAAAATGAATGGTGAAAGCCAAGTGAGCTTCGTTACACACACACACACACACACACACACATATATATATATATATATATATATATATATATAAGAATAACATTAAAAAAGATGCTGATGTTACATAAATCGTTTACTCATAATAATTATTTCCACGGTTCTCACATACAATCCAAGTTGTAACTCATGCATTTGTTGTTGTTATGAGAACGGTATTCTTACATGGCTACATATTTCTACCGGGCGCACGAACAGGAGAACGTGTATTTCTGCCTGCGGCATATCATAATATCGAATTTCATCTGAGGATACCGTTCTCAAAACAGCAACAAATACATGAATTACATATTGATTGCGTGGGAGAAGCGTTGAAATAATTGTTATGAATAAACGATTTATGTGACATCACCAACTTTCTTAATTTTACTATTTTACCGAATCTCCATCGTAACTACACACTATTGAATGTAGAGAGCTTTCTTCTGCTTGCTCCTGTTTTCACCA
>OZ024740.1:411381234-411383734 GCA_964016885.1 Eledone cirrhosa | reverse complement strand
AAATTGAAAATAAAATAAAAACATTACACCAAGAACCAACTAATACATGGCTTACTCGTATTTCTGCCATTTCACAGATCTCACACAATATAGTTCCACAGTGAGTCATTATATATTCCAGACCACATCATTTAGTTAAACATTCACCTACAAATGTCGACGTCGTCTGAGATATTGAGCAGACGTAAATCTGACTTAGGTATTTAATTTGTTGAAAGTGTTCACCTAATCTGTATATTATTTATTGTTTCAGTGTCGATGCATGCAATATATATTTTTTTAAAATGAAATGTTTAGTTCATTTCGATTCAAATGCACGTATAACTACATCAGGCAATACTGTATAAGCTTTGGTACAACTTTAATCATAACTTGATAACAATAATAATAATAATAACGAGAAAATGTTATAACAAAACGAAAAAAAATAATAATATTGTTAATAGAAGTATAACAACGATATGTTTGATGATGTTATTATTATTAATACTATTAACAACAACAACAACAACAACAACAACAACAACAACAACAACAACCAATAATAATAATAATAATAATAATAATAGTAATAGTAATAGTAATAGTAATAATAATAATAATAATAATAGCGGAGCATGGCTCTAATTAAGCAAATAATAATAAATCCATCTATATATTCCAAATAATATCTAAACAATATCACTATGCTTGAAACTACACACTACGCCAAAAATTGGTTGTTCTACTTCAGCAAGCCAAAATACATAAGTCGTTTGACGGATCTCGTATAAATAGGAAGGCGAGGTAATTGCATATCTTTCACCATTTATGATTAGTGCTTTCACAGAGTATTTTCATTTTCTCTTTTAAGATGTAATAAGTAACAATCAGTAACTTTCGAAATTCACATTCTGGAATACATAAAAACATATCTCAATATATCTAAATCCATACCAATATCTATCTATTTCTGTATATGTATATGTATGTATGTGTATGCGTGTGTATGTGTAAATATATATATGTATATATATGTGTACACATATATGTATGTATATATATACATACATATATATATATATATATATATTCAGACATACATATATGTATATATATATATATATATATATATATATATATATATATATACATATATATATATATATATATATATATATATATATATATATATATATATATATATATATATATGTGTGTACACACACACACACACACACACACACATATATATATATATATATATATTTATATTCTAGTCAATAAAGTTTGGACTTATAAATCTAAGAGAACTAATTGTAGTGATAATATGCTTTATCCCATCTAAGACAAGCAATATTTGTTTTTGGGAAAATGTTGTCTTATTACAAGTCATTGTATATTAAACAACTAGAGGGTCAGATGTATCATGTTGAACAATGAAAACAAATGAGGGTAAGTATAGTTGATAATACATCCAATGTTTCACGATCGTTTCAGAGCACAAATAATATTTTAAAATATCGATATACTGACTAATCGAAGGCATATATTCTCATTGTTTCTGTAGATAAAAACCATATTGGATGTATTTTGAGGTTAATTATATAGAGTTGCATAACTGCTACCAGTTAGTCAGTATATTGATAAAAGCTTTTATTTATTTTCGCAATTTAAAACCTTCGTAAAAACGATGGATTCATTATGTACCTTACCACCTTTCATTGCTCAATATTATCTCTCTCTCTCTCTCTCTCTCTCTATATATATATATATATATATATATATATATATATATATATATATATATATATATATATATATATATATGTGTATATATTATAAAGTTGATGTTTATTACGGTATGTCGAATATATTTATCTATAAAACTGTTTATATTGTATTTTGTCTGATGAAGGCATAACATATTGTTAATATGATATCCCCGAAATATATATAATGAAATAAATATGGTTTTATAAATATAGTTTTCCATTTATTTAATATTGTATATATATATATATATATATATATATATATATATATATATATTATATATATATATATATATATATATATATATAAAGGAACTAAATAAATATATATATATATTTTTTAAATAAGACTCTAGTTGTATTTTCGATTTCATCTTCTTTCCTTATATATATATATATATATATATATATATATATATATATATATATATATATATATATATATATATATATATAAAGAATGTGAGGAAGACCATTTCTAGGAGATTAGTATTTAACACTTTTATGATCAAATGTTTAAATATGATTATTAATGAGTAACATAATAACCACAATGTAGATCATACATATTATATACATATATAATAGAGTGGCATGTATTTTTATTTTCTTATATATATATACATTGTTGTTGTTGTTGTTGTTGTTTTCATTATTATTATTGTTTTTATTTTCTTTCATTATTGTTTCTGAGATATATGCCGAGTGTCTTCCTGACACCTTATTTATTATTATTCTTTCCCCTC
>OZ024740.1:411343734-411373734 GCA_964016885.1 Eledone cirrhosa | reverse complement strand
TAATTTGATGGAGCAGTGTGCTAATTACAACTTTTATTACTGGTCTGTTATTTAGTATTAATTATTTCTACTTTTGGCACAAGGCCAGCATTACCCAGTACATTACTGGTACTTTATCTTATCAACCCCGGCGGGATTGTACTCAGATCGTAAATGGACGTAACTACGCTGGAAAGCATGTCCGACCTTCTCCCAATACTGCCAATTCACCGGCCTTATTTACTATTAATGAAGATAAAATAGCTTACCTGCTGCAAAGTTAGATAAACAAGGTCCTTGAAGATATCTTGTGGATCCCGAGTGTCCATATATTTGGGTCGTTTGCTTAAAGGTACATCTTTACTCTGTAATATTTCAAAAGAAACATTTCTTGAACAACATTGGCAACGTTTTAAATTATTTCATCAAATATGTTAGTAATTTCAAAGTAAATATATATATATATATATATATATATATATATATATATATATATATATATATATATATATATATATATACATATATATATATATATATATATACATATATATATATATATATATATATATATATATATATATATATATATATATATATATATATATATATATATATATATATATATATATATATATATATATATATATATATATATATATATATATATATATATATATATATATATATATATATATATGTAAGCTATCGCCGTATTTTCACTAAAGAAATTAAAGAAATTATTTAGCCTGATAGTGGGGTGAAGAACCCTCGGAGAAATGGAAAAAGATGAGTATTGACGTACATGTACGTCAATACTCATCTTTTTCCATTTCTCCGAGGGTTCTTAACCCCACTATCAGGCTAAATAATTTCTTTAATTTCTTTAGTCAAAATACGGCGATAGCTTTCATTTATAATAATTTCAAACCCGCTCACTGTTTCGAAAATATTCTTACTATATATATATATATATATAAATATCTATAAGTCGTTTGGAATCCTCGACAATGCAAATGGGTAAATCTCCGGGTAACAAGGTCCGGTGGTGGAGAGAGAGATGTAAGTGGGTGTACGTTGAGATGCGTGGTGTGTATAAGATGTGTGAGATGTGTAGAATGGAGGGAAGAGTAAAAGGATAAAAATAAAAATAACAACACAAGAGAGAGTTACCTTGGGAGAGATTTAATAGTCCCTATATATTTCGGATTCACATCCATCAATTGGGGTTTTTTTCCGGGGTGGGGGAAAAGGTTGTCTGTCGGACAAGTCCGGAAGGCGTCTTTCGCTGTTTGCTGATTTGAATATTCAAATAACAACACAAGAGAGAGTTACCTTGGGAGAGATTTAATAGTCCCTATATATTTCGGATTCACATCCATCAACTGGGGTTTTTTTCCGGGGTGGGGGAAAAGGTTGTCTGTCGGACAAGTCCGGAAGGCGTCTTTCGCTGTTTGCTGATTTGAATATTCAAATCAGCAAACCCCGGAAAAAACCCCCAGTTGATGGATGTGAATCCGAAATATATAGGGACTATTAAATCTCTCCCAAGGTAACTCTCTCTTGTGTTGTTATTTTTATTTTTATCCTTTTACTCTTCCCTCCATTCTACACATCTCACACATCTTATACACACCACGCATCTCAACGTACACCCACTTACATCTCTCTCTCCACCACCGGATCTTGTTACCCGGAGATTTACCCATTTGCATTGTTGAGGCTTCCAAACGACTTATAGATATTTACTTATTGTTCCACAATGCTTCAAGCAAATTTCAATACTCTCTTATATATATATATATATATATATATATATATATATATATATGTGTGTGTGTGTGTGTGTGTGTGTGTGTGTGTGTGTGTGTGTGTGTGTGTGTGTGTGTGTGTGTGTGTGTGTGTGTGTGTGTGTATGTGTGTGTGTGTGTGTGTATACACATGAAATATACATAAACATTTGTTTATATCTGAAAAATGCTGGTAAATAGTAATAAAGGATTGTTGGTCTTATATATCGATATGAACCGCACCTTTCCCTCTTTTGACATGGCAATGGCTTTTACAGCGGTAAACACAAGCGCAGATGCAACTAAACGAGATGAACAATGACTCAGTTTCCGTTTCTAAAATTCAACGCCCAAATTTTGGTCAACGGAGGTTACAATACAAGCCAACTCATTTAGTTTCCACATATGATAATCAAACCCAGAGCTATGTGGTTATGAAGTGAATTTCTCAAACCCATGGTTATGCCAGTGTGTTATGAAAAATGTAAAGTTTGAAAACGTAGTTTAATCAACATAAATCTATTTTTAACTTGTTTTATTGTATATAACTTGGTAAACATTCCTTTGTCGATTTTCTTTTTCTGTAGAGTCAGGTAATGAAGAGTGTATACTGTTTTCCTGAAAGGAAAATGCAGGTGTCACAATATATCATTAGTTTATTGTATTATAGTCTTTCCTTTAAATTAAATTAGTCTCCGTATATTCCCACCTAATCAATCACTTATGTGGGTCCTGTTCAGTTTAGAATCATAGAAACGCTCAGACAATCAATCATTCAATCACATCCTACTCACCATCAAAGACTCTGTAAATTATTGATTTATTGTTTATACATTTGGTTTCCATCGCAACTAAAATATCAGTCAATCATACCTTAGGAAATCCTTTTTGTTTATCTGTATTTCATGTAGCATTACAATACAGGATTATTGACGTATCTTGTCTTCCGTATAGTATCATTGCCGTCATGAATATTATTGCTATTGTTGTTATACATCAACGATTTTACACGATTTGTCATTCAAAAAATAAAACGAAATTGTCAAAGCGAAAATAAACAAGTTGAAACCAAAACCACATAAGAAAAATATAAACAATAATATAAGAAATCTGATGCTGATAATTTATAGAAGTAATTAAGTGGAAAGTAGTGCTATTAATTAGCAAGTCGTATTTTTTTTTGCTTTAGTACCTCAATTAAAATAGCTCTACAACATGTGATGGGAAACTATACAGTTAATTGATCGTGAAATTCAGCTGGATTGAGTTTTTCCTATATTAAATTTACACAGTAAGAAGACACAGTGATTTGTTCAACACAAATTTTTCAAACTTTAGAAGTAGAATTGACACCATTCTCTTTGCTTTGAGAATCAGATGTGTATATGGGAATATATATGAACGTATATGTTGTTTGTGCGTGGGTGTAGTAGCTTTTTTTTTCTATTAATGAGAAACTACTTCACTGCCTACAGAAGGCTTTTTATTTCTTATTTAATATCAATTTACGGTAAATATATTTCCTTTAGCATGTTAACTTTAACAAATAATCAATACGTTTGCTATTGATTTTTAATGCTTAACCCTTGGAAATTGTTTCTTTACGTGTATTTTTTTTATGATTACGTAAGGAATTTCAATTATAGCCATTAGGTGTGCATTCTAACTGAAAATTACAAGAAAGAATTGCAATTTGATTGTGTTCTCTTTTATTTTATACATTATTATCAAAACCAAGAGATCTTCTCCTTGGTATTAGCTTCCTCGGGTTTACAATTATGCTTTGTATCTGTTGAAAGCTTTTGATGCCAATGTTTCCAACGGACGATGGATTGAAACTGACTGACTTTGTAATCGTATGAAATGTGACGTTCTCTATTCCTAGTTTACAGTGATTTATACTTTATTTCTGCCATCAATGGAGAGACTGATTCTGAGATATATTATTACAACTAAACATCATTGTAAATATTTCTCAGTAGCTTATTTCTATGTTATTTTCATGACACAAGTGAATACAAATCTGACTAGCTTGTGTAGGTGCAGTCTCTTTATTTATTTTGTGCTTCCTTTTTTCATTCAAAACACTCAATATATTATATATATATATATATATATATATATATATATATATATATATATATATTGTTATACTTTGGGAGGGTCATGTTGCCAATAAGAAACACACGCACCAGTTGCTTTCACTTCAATTTATTATTGGCAACATGACCCTCCCAAAGTATAACAATATCGGTTTCAACACACGATTTCAGATAAAGAATCTTGCTAAACAAATTCAGAAACGATATATATATATATATATATATAATATATACATATAGTGTGTGTGTGCATTTCCTATTAGCAATATTTTCTAAATATCACGCATTATACAGATGAATGTTTTCTATTTCCAATCTACATATTTCAGGTATGTTTGTCTACAGCCCTTTATCTTTGGATGAGTTCTATATTTCTTTTAGTGATGTATTAATGTATGCTGGAAGAAATAATTTTAAATGAAATCATTATCGTTCGAGATGCATCTTGATAAGCATTTACTGTCGATTTTCCACGAAAGTCTTGCCAGAGTTTATTGACATACACCAAAGTATGATCAGGTTTTCAGTCATTAAGATAATTTCCATTCGTCATTCACTCTGACAATATTTATTTTCATTTCTGTGGTTACTACTACTACTACTACTACTACTACTACTACTACTACTACTACTACTACTACTAAAATACTACTACTACAGTGACAATGCCACAGAATTTTTGTTTTGTGACGGATAACACATGATCATATCGACCGTAGTAGATGAGTGGCTTTTATCTAATGAACTCCGTAAGGAAGATTTATAAAGTCAAAATTTGGCTATAACATTTTACATCTTGTGATCAAATCGAATTAATAAAGACGAAGTGATAATGTATTAATCTCGCTTTTCTCCATTCTGTGTGTGAGTCACAAAGTAATATGCTGAGGGCATTTATTTTATATAATGCTCTACTTTACAAATTCGTTTCCTTGTGCCAATGTAAGAAATCATTACTATGACAATTGTTATGAATCGTAAATGAGAAACCTTCATTGATTTGTATTGCCGTAAATATCCTGAAATGCCTAGAAGGAAACTCTTAGAATGCTAATGGTAAAATCACGATGTCGAAATAACTTGGTATCATTCATGGTTATAGTTTTAAATAGTATCATTTTTTTGAAATCAGCTATGAGTGATATGAGTTGTATAATAACTGTTACGACACAAGTAGCAAGCTCTCTTCAAATTAAGTTCATATGTTGTTTGGATTTCTGCTTCAAGTGAATACATTTTGATTTATGCATCCAGTGCGAAGATATGTACATTATACAATATGATGTGGAGAGAAGGAAGCAACCAAAAGAATGGAAACTAGACATAAATGGGCATGGCACAGAACTATATAAATATGTTGAGGACCACATTGGTCATTAACAACCATGGTTTTGCACCTAGAAAGTGTATCTCCGTGGCACAAGTATGTACGTTTAAGACCAACAGACGCCCATGCATACCAGTTTCTCCTCTCCAACCTACCGATGTTGTCCAATGGAAAGGCAATCGCATCTTGGCACCAGTGACGTCGCAACTCATTTCTACAGCTGAGTAAAACGGCGCAACGTAAAATAAAGTGACATGCTCAAGGGCACAACGCCTCACCCGGTCCGCGAATTGAACTCACAACCTCTTAATTGCAAGCCCAACGCTCTAAAAACTAATCCATATATATTATATATATATATAAGAGAGAGAGAGAGAGAGAGAGAGAGAGAGAGAGAGAGAGAGAGAGAGAGAGAGGAGGGGAGAATATATATATATTAATAGATAGAGAAGTAGCCGTGTTTGTGAGCAGGGAATCAGCATGTTTGGGGCGACGTAATATGGATGTATGGCTGAGTGATTCGTAATAATCGGGTCACGTGTTCGATCTCCCACATGCGAAATTATTTGCAAATTAGATACAGCCTTCAGATGGACTTTATTTTAATGAAACGGATCGGTTGATTTCACTACCGCTGATTCTTCCTGATAATTATATTATTAGTGAATTGGGAGTATCGGTAGAGGGTCGTACACCATGCTTTGACGCATAGAGTTACGGCCCTTGCCATTCTGAGTTCAAATCCCGCCGAGGTTGACTTTGCCTTTCATCCTTACGGGGTCGATAAAATAAAGTACCAGTAATGCACTGGGTAATTGCTGGCCTTGTGCCAAAAGTAGAAACAAATATTAGTACAAGCTTCAGGAAACTACTCAACAACTTACTGCATTGTTTAATTATTAAGTAGTTCATTTGATCAAACAACTGTAACAATCACAGTGGAAACTGACGATGCAAATATCACAACTGTTTATGCGTAGATATATCCCTGATTCTATGAAATTATCAGATTACAACGATTATGTTTCAATAATAATAATATTTAGTGACATAACTATTGCAGCCGTCTATTTCTTTTTAAAAAGACATTATCTTGAAAAGCTGTGGAAGTGGAACGTGCTGATTATTTTCTAACAAAAATCATAGCTACAATATATATCTTATTTTTGGACGCATACTACTCTGTCGCATCTAAAAGTGTATGAATCTTACTGATGTAGAATCTTACTGATGAAGGAATAAAAATATTAATTTCAGAAATAAATTATTGTTCACTTACTACACGAGCTAAAACGCTGTATATAGAGGCAGGATTTCTCTTTTAATCTAGAAATTTAACTTTGATAACTTTGATATATTTGAAAATAAGACAAAAACTCATTAAAGGAAAAAACTCACAAAGGACTTTAAAAAACATAACCAATTATTCCTGTTCGATATCAGTATAAGATGTTATATATTTCCGATATCATTTCATGTTCTTAATTTTATGTTTTTAACGACAGCATTATTTTCATTCAATAGTTAAACAATACTTATGGCATGGAGATTACTAACTAAATGAAATATAAAAGAACATTGCATGGTTATTTGTACTTATATCTAACAGATACATAGATAAAATATACTCAATATTCTGCTTTATGATTATGACAATATGCCAATTGATATGACGAATGAATAAAATCCTATTTGTCACAACATAGTATGAATCAATTTGTTGGTGCCTTAAGGGAATATAACTAACAAAATATATTTGTAATGAACCACGTTTAGTCATATTAAACGCTTAGTGTATTATTTTCCGATGTGTAGCAGGCTCTTCATATAATGAATATCAAAAAGGTGTTAGATGTTGAAATAATGTTTCAAAAAGGTGACAGGAAAGTAACGTAATAGGTTTGTTAGTCTTAATATTTTTCTATGGCAATAAATGCACAATTATGTATATTCACGTCATGAGTTATTCTACTGATACAAATGCTTGAAAAAGTTGAAAAGTTTCTTGCACCAAGCAATTAGATTGGGAAAAGTTGACTGTTTTCTCCCTATGATTTTTGGCATTTGTCTGCTTACTCGTGCATGGTTCAGAGGCATTCTATACAATCAGGTACGTTAATTTGTTAACGAAGCAGCAGTTGACTGATAAAATGACAAGTCAGTCAATCATATTGGAGGCCTCCCCACAGCCCCAGCCGACAGAATGGCGAAGCCGTTTCACCGGGGAACGGCGAGGGAGACGCTCTGGAAAAGCCATTCCAACTCGCGAGACTCACACCTGCGGCTGGCCAGCTCAGCGCCTATGGTGGTGAGAAGGGAGGTAGCCCTAGGGCCGAGGACACCAGACGTCTCTACTGCCAAGGGTACGACCGCAAATCTGTTGGAGATCGACCGGTATTTGGAGAATTTGACCTCCTCATCCCGACGTGCAGCAGAACCTGGGTAAGATATACCTTTGAAATATGCTAGTAATATTCTCCACAAATATACAGAAATGTAAAAATGTCTACCTCGCAATATTTTTAATGAGGTGTTAAACTTTTTACGCTCCATCAATTAAATACGCAATCTCGAAGCTCTAGAAATATGGAGTTTTAATAGGTATTAATATTATATGAATATTATTGATTTTTATATAGTGCACTATACAACCATTTAAAAACATGTTTAATATTAAGATATATTAATACAAAATATTACAACAATCAAATCTTAGTTTAATACATTTAATTGCGGACAATTGTTTCTTCCAGGCGGATGTCTGGTTTCATCGGAGCATAGATAATGTTTAAACAGGTAATTCAAATCCTAGTCTTCAGAACATTTACATAGATACATAACTATTGCCAGTGGCAGTGACATCATATAGAAAATCAGGAGTTACAAATGTATGTTATATTAATACAAGAAGAAAATTACACAAATACCGCCAGCTAAATAATAAGCGATGAAATATATCTGAGAAAGATTGTAAAGTGACAAGCCATTTAAGTAAAATGACTCTAATTCATTAATGTAAAATAGCAACAGTGTTGAGTTAATATCTGTATACAACAACTGCAAGGGTACGCGATGGGGCACACCCACAGACCCCGGTGGACAGAATGGAGATGGCGTTTCCCCGGAGGATGGCAAGAGAGACGCGCTAGAAAAGCCACTCCAACTCGCGGGGCCCACACCTGCAGATGGCTAGCTCAGCGCCTATCGTGGTGAGTAAGGAGGTAGCCCTAGGGCCGAGGACACCAGAAATCTTCACTGCCAGGTGTACGACCGCAAATCTGTCGGAGAGCGACCGGTATTTGAGGAGTTTGGGCCCCCTCAGCCCGACGTGCTGCAGAACCTGGGTCAGTCGCAGACAGCACCAGGTTGCGGCTGCAGAAAGTGTCGGTGCAAGTGGCATCCCAGACGAGGGGTTTGCCACCGCGAAACGGGAAGATGGTCATGCCATCTGGCCTTTTGCCGTCCCCTCGATCCAGCCTCACCGGCTCGAGCAGGGAACGGAAGCCTGCAGCGTCCAAGCCATGCTTAATGACCTCGTTGAGGGCAGCATGGCGTGGAATTCGGCCGGCACTGTGGCGACAGGAAAGTGGGTGGAGGCCGAAAGATTCCACGTTGGAACCGCAGCGACATTGGTGTGGCTGGCAGATCCGGAAGCCGAGCCTCATGGAAACGCCGATGCGCAGGCTATGGTTGTCTAGCTGCGTGCCGGTGGAGAAGGAGGGCAGGGCATAGAGCCAGGCACCACTGTGGGGTTTGGAGGCCGCACGAAAACAAGCAAGGCGGTGCTGGTCGAGCTGGCGCGTGAGCCTGTCTGAGGCCAGGCTGCACTGGATGGCATCCCACGTGCGTTGGGGTGACTTGACGTCAACAGGAAGAGAAGGAAGAGGGACGTCTACTGGGCTAAGTCCCAGCCGGTCCCACGTCTCACAGGCGGCCTCACGTTCTCTGAACACAGAGGGTTCTGTTGTTTTTTGAAGAACCCTGTCCACGAGGACGTGGCACGAGGTTACCGGCGAATGATACGCCGGCAAAGCTAGTGAGATCCGGAACCGGAGGCCAAGGCCGCCATACCTTTCAGAAGGCGGTGCACGGCCTCGGCGGAGAGGGGAGAATGCTACATCAAGAGAATCTTGATATCAGAGCCAGATATTGTCTTGTGAAAGTGATAAGCTTCACAATATGTGTAGGTGATTGTATGTTTGTGTGCGTGTGTGTGAGTGTGTGGCCGATGTATGTTTGTGTGCGCGTGTGTGAGAGTGTGGGTGAGTGTATGTTTGTGTGCGCGTGTGTGAGTGCGTGGGTAAGTGTATATTTGTGTGCGCGTGTGTGAGTGTGTGGCCGATTGTATGTTTGTGTGCGCGTCTATGAGTGTGAGGGGGAGTGTTTGTTTGTGTGCGCGTGTGTGAGTATGAGGGTGAGTGTATGTCTGTGCGCGCGTGTGTGAGTGTTTGGGGGAGTGTTTGTTTGTGTGCGCGTGTGTGAGTGTGTGTCCGTATATTTTCACTGATAAGGAAAATAGTTGCTAACTAACATGAAATTGGGTAACGTAGCAACATCTAAGAATTCTAAATCACATGAGATTGTTAGATATACTTAAGTTTACAGGGATTCTGAAATCAAAAAGCACCGGAATGATAATAAAAGAGCTGTGGTCAGACCATTGAAAAGTATTATATAATTAATGTATATTAATGGTCTTTCTAATCATGTAATTTGATCTTCACTGATGTAATGATAACCCGAGAAACTATTCAAACAAAATTGTTTTGACATATCTTGTAACTGTGTAAAAGCAGTAATAAGGTTCTCAAGCTAGAGTAAATAGAATAATTTCTCAGAGTAAATATTTCTCTAAAACATTAAGAACTCGCTAGAACAGTAGCTCATTACTCTTCCCGGATGGTGAAAATATTTTGGTGTTAGATGTTTATTTAGTACCTAATATTTTCGGATAGGTGTCTTGTCGAATTCCTAAAGGTAGAAACATCTGGCGTGCTGGGACCACAAACTGCTTCCATACTTCAATCGAGATGGAAATATTAATCTACCAAAATTAGCCAGGCGATATTGATTGGTTCTATTATTGCCTCTCCCTGGCCACCTACCGGGCTAACGAATTAGCTATGTCGTCCCCCAAGGACCCTAAAACATTTGCATTACCCAATTCCATTTTATTATTTATTGAAGCTAGCAGGTTTTAATGGAGAAAGAATAAAGGATAACATTTATAAATCCTAATATTAACGCGGCCAGCCGTCTCTAATTGACAGATTTTGAAGCAATAATGCGATAAATATTGTGTTTTCATTTATCTTTCAATCTGTTAATGTTAAATTATACGCGATTGCTCGACATGTTAGAAATGTCCTTCAAAGTACCTTCTACCATGCGAATATACAGTAGGACATATTTGATAATTTAGTCATAGAAGATCTAATTTACGTTTGGTCAAAGCCAGAGTGCTTTACGATCATAAACATATCCCGTCTGGATTAATGAAGAACTATCAATACCAACAAAAGACAACAACAAATATTAACATCAGTAATATCTGCAATAGCCTTAAACACAACAAACACGAGACGAACGACATCAAAAGGATACACAACATAAAACAAATTAACCATGTTAAAAAATGCAAAATATCTACTTCAAATGATTGCATTAATATTTCAACATTAATCTTTTATCTTTTTTTCCAGTTGGCGCTATCAATTGCCATCTCAAACACTTATGATTATCAATTCTACATAATAAATCTTTAAAATTACTGTCAGTGTTTGAAGCTGATGAAATATACTACTAAAAATATGTACAGCTAAACAACTAACCAACGATAACTCAACAATATTCGAATATCATATCCATATAAAATGAATGATTTACTATTTTTGTCTTTTTCCTCCTATTAATATTTATTATATTTAGCTCCATTGTTTCGTTTGATATTTAATAAATTATCTTAGATTTTCAGTTCCCAACAGATTCAAATACATTTTCATTATTGGAAAATATAAACATTAAAACAGCTACACTCAAACCCATGACGTAGACAAAAACGGAGAAACACACAAACAATACACACATACATAGACACGCATACAAGCGCACAATTACACTCCAACTTACGCACATAAGTAGCTATGTAAACGCTTTCATAATTTTTCTGCAACACAGATTCGTACATCTATATATATGGGTACCTCTCTCTCTCTCTCTCTCTCTCTCTCTCTCTCTCTCTCTCTCTCTCTCTCTCTCTCTCTCTCTCTCGCTCTGCACATGTATAGTCGAATGATTAAGGGATTTCGTTTTGCTATCATTAGAAAATTAAAGAGTATCTCTTCTGTGTTGAAAATGTTTGAGGTATATGATATTATAATTTAACAATTGTTTGACAAATGCTAGTCTAAGCACAAACCTGTTGCATATTATTTGAAATAAAATATTGATCCCAATTGTTAATATCATCTTTTGGATCAAAGAAGCCTATATTCTTAGGAGGTAGTGAAGAGATAGTTCGTTTAATTTATGATATTTTAGTAACTATGGATATTGGAATAGCACTTAATACTGCAGCCTACCAAGCTAGTTTGGCAGATGATCATCAAGGAATGCCACACTAGTGATGGTTCTGTATGGCGATTCTGCAATCACTAGGGGAAAGTGATTAAATTATGCTAGGTGAATCAATTAAAAGTCAGGTTAAAGTTAAATAAGAATGGCTTGAAATTTACCAAGTTAATCATGTGAATGAAACTGGATTGTACTGGTGCTAACTACAATAATCATGAATTAAATAAGGAATTATTTTATGTGTTCTGTTACTCACATTTCAATGATGGTGGTTGTACAGATGCCTGCTTAACCACGAGTTTTGAAAGACATAATTCAAAAGTATATTATTATCATTATTGTAAGAAATTGAGTTTAAACATATCTTTAATCACATTTTTTCTCGAATTTCATTCCTGCTGTGCGGAAGTATCATGAAGATTTCCTCAGACTTTCCGCTGTAAGAAGGGTGCTCGAAGGTGCTTGAAACCTAAACACCAAGCGAATGCATTGGAAAACAAACCCAATGCATGATTGAATATATATTATATTTAAAATTGCAAGATAGAGAGATGATACAGAAAACAACATCAGTGGCCGGCGATAATACATAGCGTTTTATTTGATGGTAAGTGTTAACTGAATGAATTTGTTGCTGGTGATAACAGAGACAGATGGGATGAGAAAGAAAACGAGGATTTCTCAAATAAGAGCAAATATTTTGTACGAAGTGGATCACTGTTAATGTCATTGGCTTGACAAGATAACCTGATATTCAGCAATAATGTCAACATCAGATCTTTTATGAATTCATTATCCGGAAGCAACATCAATAAAGTAAACAAAAGAATTTCAACACATTTTTCAAACGAATTCATTCTAACATTGTTTCAGTAAAGAGCTTCTTGGTGATAATGATAACTATATAGTGCGTGAATTTTTAATGGCAAAATTGGCAACTATCCCCAATTATGACAATGTATCTTTCAACACACGCTTTCGCATCAAGAATCCTGCGAAACAAATACATAAACGAATATATATATATAACGAAGGAAATAAGGTAAGGAACCAGGTGGACCTTAACGCACCAGAGTACTCAATACGCAGGGTAGTAGAGTGGGTAATAGGAAAAAAATCATGACCCCGACGGCTGAGCTCCGGCCGTTTCGACAGCTAGATATGAACGCGTTCAGATCTAGCTGTCGAAACGGCTGGAGCTCAGCCGTTCGTGTCCTGACTCTTTTCCTATATATATATATATATATATATATATATATATATATATATATATATATATATATATATAAAAATAACAGATTAAACTTTAATTTGTTATTTTAACAAATATTTGCTCTAGGGTTCTTATATATTTATGCTTATCGAGCCCCCTTTGGTACTATATAGTAGTAGTATATATATATATATATATATATATATATATATATATATATATATATAACAAAATATTAGCCAAAGATTATTATGAAACATTTAATAAACATACGGACGTTGTAGTTGACTAACAGGAATGGAGACTCATTAAATTAGCTCAACAGATCCAATTAACTATCTATAATTTACCTTCCCAGTTTTAGTATATACCACTTCGCCTCTTCTCTCACTGATATATAGTAAAACGAGAAAGGTAAATTATATATAATTTACCTTATATATAGTGGCTCATGAAGCATTGTTATTTAAATGACTCATTCTTGTTAGCCTAGCGAAACGTTGGCAAGTGTATTAAATATTTTAATAATAATCCTTATCAAAACTTACGTTTATTTTTATATATGTGCTCCGTGAAATAATAACACTACGGTGTTAGGAATTTTATTTATGGACTGTTTATTACATGTCTTGTTGTGGATTAAAATGTTCTTATTAATTCTATTGTATTATCAACACATTTGAATTTGTTACGGACTTTTAGTGAGTTAGTCTCTAGGAACGCTACAGATTAAATATTTTATTGAGTAAGTGGGAAGATCGAAGATGTATCGGTCATATTCGATAGATTTGTTTCACTATTACTTTATATATATAAATATATATATAAATACATACATATGTATGTATATATATATACACACACACACATAAACATATATATATATATATATACATATACATATATATATATATATATATAGTTAAAAGAATAGAGATGTAACACACAGAGCAAACAACACGGACACTCTATCTCAAAATTATTTTTGAAAAGCATTTAGAAATGCGCAACCGGTAAAAACTTTAAAACTTAAAACCACAACTGAATACTAACCCATACAATCACTAATACTCTTTTATTCCTAATTAAACCATTTTTCAACTGTGAACAATTTGTCAGCATTCTCTATTCCGTTTACCAATATATATATATATATATATATATATATATATATATATATATATATATATATATGTATATATATATATATATTGTTATACTTTGGGAGGGTCATGTTGCTAAACAAATTCAGAAACGAAATATATATATATATATATATATGTGTGTGTGAGTGTATATATATGAAAATATATATATATTTGGTTAATAAGTATGTTGTACCTCGTTGATATCTCTATTCAGTTGCAGCAAATGGCTATGAAGTATAATTTCTCTTATATGTAAATAGTCGAAATCTCTATTCTTGTCATTTGTTACTTTGATATTCTCCCTTATGCACTAGAGCCAGTTGCATGGATCTTAAATCACTGAAACAACATACCTCAGCGACTGAGTGATGTGATGGGACTGACCGTTTCGTTCGTTTTCATGTATGCAACCATATCTAATTTTGTATTCATTTGTATTACTTTAGCCACGCGGGAATCTTTTTTAAAAATTGATGTTTTATCTCACACCACCCACGTTCGTCTGCTTCTCTTCACACACACACTCTCTCTCCCGTCTCTCTCTCTCTCTCTCTCTCTCTCTCTATATATATATATATATATATATATCTATTTATCTATCCCTCTCTCTCTATATATATATCCCTCTCTCTCTCTCTCTCTCTCTCTCTCTCTCTCTCTATATATATATATATATATATATATATATATATATATATATATATATATGCTCGATGTGACTCTCTCTTTAGAGCTTAACATATGTAAATTGCTTTTATTGACGTTTCTAAATTCTCTACGTCTTATTTTCAGTTGCAGCACAAAGGTTCATTACATACTCTTTACATTCTCATTTTTGTCATGTATAATTTTTTTTAATGTCTAAAGAAAATTAATGAAAATACACTCTTGACAGTAGCAATGTGTCCGAACACGGAAGATCCGAACTCCCACCGTCATCGTCCCTATCTCTCTCGCCCTCCAAATCTAGCTGTATAGTGAGTAAATGAGGTCCCACGTATTGGCCGCCCTACAGCCCGGCGGACAGAATGGAGAAAGCGTTTACCCGGAGGATAGTAAGCGAGATGCACTGGAAAAGCCATTTCCGGCTCACGCCTGCGGCTGGCCAGCTCAGTGCCTATGTAGTCGCTAAAAGTAGCGTCCCAGACGAGGGCTTTGCCGTCGCAGAACGGGAAGATGGTCATACCCTCTGGCCTTTTGCCCTCACCTCAGTCCAGCCCCACCGGCTCGAGCTGGAGGGGAAGCCTACAGTATCCAAGCCATGCTTTATGACCTCGTTGAGGACAGCATGACATGGAAGGCAGCCGGCACTGTAGCGACAGGAAAGCGGGTAGAGGCCGAAAGAGTCCGCGGTGATCCGCAGCGACATTTGTGTGGCTCGCAGATCCGGAGGCCAAGCCTCAGAGAAACGCCAATGCGCAGGCTATCGTTGTCCAGCTATGTGCCAGTGGAGAAGGAGAGAAGGCATGGAGCCAGACACCACTGAGGGTTTTGGAAGCCGCGCGAAAATAGGGAAGGCGGTACTGGTCAAGCTGGCGCGTGAGTCTGTCTGACGCCAAGCTGCAATGGATGGCATCCCAAATACTAAGGGGGTACTTGACATCAGCAGGGGGAGAAGGAGGAGAGACGTCTACTAGGCTAAGTCCAAGTTGGTCCTATTATGTAGCATAATTTCTTTTATTTATAAATAGTCAAATCTATCGAATTTTATTTTCTCCATGGAATCTCCTTAAACCGTGTGAAATATTTTGGTTACGATGTCTTCCAGCCGGGAGAAAATTCATTACTATCTTGTGTATATGAAACATTCTCATTATTTTTATTCATGCATGGATATACAAACATTACATTGAAGGAATTCCCTAAATATTTTGTCAGACATATGGCAAAAGACAACAATATTCTGTGATAAAAAAAGCTATTAATAACATAAAATAACTTATGCCACATTAACTAAATAATTTATCATAAATTCAAGAAATTTAATCGTTTAGGTATCAGTATTGGGAATAACATGGACACCAATTCTTATTTCATTGATGTGAACCGTAAACACTAGTATGTCAAAACTAAATTCCATGAAAGCTTACATCTTATACTCTGCTTTACGTAAGTTAAAATCCTCTTTATCAGAAATATACAATAATAATAACATTGTATTTCTACACAAGAGACTGATACAACGTAAACAATGAAACAACAAATAACTTACCTGTTCAAGATGGCTTCTGGCATCAGCTGCAGGGGCTGATAGGGCTGGTGACGTCAGCAAAAAGAGACAAACACTAACTAATGCAATTAATCGACAGTCCATTGTTTGCTGCAACAAAAAAAAATTAAATTATATAATGAATACAAAAACATATCAAATTAGGATAAATTTTATTATTCGTCAAACATGTTTATTTAAGTATTTGTGCTTTGATGGAGCTTCTTCCGTTCCTTCTCTTTGACATATTCTGTATGTAGATAAAGATAGGAATACATACGGACCAATTTAGACACACATATGCTTATATATGTGTTGCTGTGCAACTATTTGATCAACGGAACATGAGCTCTCAGAAGCAGATAAGCGAATGATACTATTTTCACTTTAATGTAGATATGCAATAATATGAATAACTACAACCCAAAGAAACCTTGCAGATTAATTTCCATTGCAAATAAATTGCTGGAGCTATCATATATACAACTATATATATATATATATATATATATATATATATATATATATATATATCCGATCGTCGTAAGAAACATTGGAAAAATATAAAATCTTATTAGTCGAACACTATAAATTTTGGTTAACAAAATCGAGTAAAATACATATGCAGCGAGATAAAAGACAGGGAGGCTAATGCAGAAACTCCAGATCTTTAGGTTGTCAGATGAGAGCAATGATTTGGGCTTTAAGCTAATATTTATAAATGTTCACATTCGTTTGATTTCAGAAAATTGTGAAAATCTAAAATTTGGAATGTAGTCATACTAACACCACTTTATCAAGATTTCCCTATTAGTACTAGAGTAATTTGTGTTGGGACCACTATATTTCAAATTTCGAACACTCCCAATGCTTGTTAAGACAACTGTAGGTTCACACAACTAGCTGAGAAATGTATGGCTAGAAACTGCTTGGCGTAATAATGAATACGCAAGTGACGCATCTGAGTTATACGTGTTTCAATTCCTCGCAGTCGTCTCTGTTCACATTTTTCTGTATCCGTGAAGATTTTATACCAAATCTTCAACTGTGGGAAAACAGGGACTGTGTTGTTAAGTGGTTCAACTCCTTCAACACCAAAAAGGTTAAATTTACCCAGTTAGACCTTCTACCCGTCGGTAACGGTGATCCTTTTGAATAAAGCGTTGGAGTTCGCCAATACATATACCATCGCCCATGACTTACATAGAGAGATATTTACTAACTGCAGAAAACCATCTCCTTCAGTCATGGTGTAGCCTGGACAAAACATCATCTACTTCTACAACAGAGTCTTCTCCGATAAAACATACATGTAGAAAGAGGAATAGAAATAAAAATATAATTTGGTTCTGTCCACCCATTCCGCTATCGTAGTAAAGAAAATTCCTGGCTATCCTAGACAAACACTTCCCCATAGGACATAAATCCAGACCTATCTTCAATAGACCCAGGGTGAAATTCGCATATTCCTGTACTAAAATATAAAAGCCGATATCACCACCAACCCCAAGATCTCCTCCCCAATTTGTTGTGGAACTAACTCTATACAAAACTCGTCCTCTAGACTGAGTGATCTACTTACTACCGATATAACCTCCCATTTTTTACCACACACGCACACTACACACATATATATATACATATATATGTGTGTGTGTGCGTTTGTGTATGTATGTATATGTCAGTGTGTGTGTGTGTGTTATAGAATACCCGTCTCAGTATGTAATTAAAAAGCATTTGCTTTATGATTAAGACATTTACGGAAATACTTCCATCAGTGTGAAATCTTTTTCTTCAATTATTATTTATAGTGATCTGAGTTCAAATCCCGCTAAGGTTAACTTTGGCTTTCATCCTTACGGGGTCGATAATCGATAAAATAAAGTACAAGTAATACACTTGGATAATTGCTGACCTTGTGTCAAAATTTGAAACAATTATTTATAGTGATCAACTATGATTATCTTCACAAAAGTATCAGACACCATGCTCGCATTACTTTAATGTGTCGATGCTGACAATGTCAGTAATGTCTACATTTATAAGTATATTTAATCAAAGATTATAGAGATCGGCCAAGGCCTAGTCTGCGATTGGAATCTCCACAAACACTAATGTTATCAACAACAAAATAAACTTGGCTCAGATGTTCCCTCGCAATCAATTCTAATTAGAACCCGTTTTTGTAAACGATTTCTCCCATAACACGTCCTTTCCGGATTCTTGAAATTTGAACTGAGTAAAAGTCAACCGTTGATATATGTTTCATCTTCTATACCTAATGATTTCGCTTAAAATTCTCACAGGCTCAGCAAACTTTAAAGATGTCTCATTTCGTACTAATATCAACCAATAAAATAAGGAAGTATTATAAGATATAAAGTGCCATAAACTATTGAAATATTTATTTAATTCATTACCCGTATAATTGTAAAGATCCAATGGCTGTCACCTAAAAGAATATTTAAGTAAATGAAAATATGATGGTCATAGTTTTTATAGATATATAATCACACACGTGATTGTATACATGTATTTAATTTGCATACATTACTATATGTACATGTATGTATTTATGCAGTCATACTCACATAATACACATAGAATGAAGACATGAATCAGTAATTAATTAAAACTCATAAGCATACATATATATATATATATATACATATACACATACAAGCACTTGAATGCATACAATCCTATGTACATCATATCATTCTTACATACATATGTAACATGCGTCTGTACCTACACAAATAAAACACAACTAAATACACATAACTGTAGAGAAACATATACACAGTTCCCTGTAATATATATATATATATAAGTTAAAACAATGAACTACAAATCAGGTCATTAGAAATATACTTCACTGCTTTACGATCGTTTCCAGGTGATGATAATACATCATAACTATACTTTGATATCGATCTATGTAAGGTTAGTTACAAAATATCAGATAAAGAGAACATTTACTTACATGCATATCACCAGCTGTTGTCAAAAGCAATCTTTGCTTTTGACAACAGCTGGTGATATGCATGTAAGTAGAACCAGTTATTATTATCATTTTCATCCTCATTTTATCATATTCAACACCATTAACCTTATTATCGGCTTAATCATCCCTATCATAGCTATCCCCATATCCCCGTTATCATTATCATCGGTGTCGCCTTCCCCTCATCATAACCATCATCATCATCATGATCATCATAACCGTTATCATCATCATCATCATCATCATCATCATCATCATCAACATCATCATCATCATCATCATCCTCATCAACATCATCAACATCAACATCATCATCATCATCAACATCATTTGACATAGGAAAAGTATAACAATGTTTAGTGCACATTAGAGCCGAACATTGTTGCAATTGGTTGCAGTAACATTTCTATGATTATTTTGTCTCTTCTTAGTTTTTCACTTTTTTTTTCTTTTTTTCTTAATATTACCGTGATCAAATCTGTTTATCTTATTTGCTAGTTTTACAAACCATTTTTACTTTCGTTATATCTCCTGCTTATGTTTTATTATTCCCCATACTTCAAGTTACACACAAACATCAATAAATGAACAAAAAGAGAATCTCCATCATTTATCAATTATATTACAATTATCTCCCTTGTTGCCAAAGTCACTCAATGTCAGGTATAGAAAATACGTCAGACATGTCATATGTTCATATTTCTGTCTTTTCCATCTCAATAACATTTACAAAAAATGTCTATAAGATTTTATTGATAATATTCTTTATATTTTCTTGTTTCATTTTACTTTGTTTAGATTTCCCTGTTTTTCTTTTGTTGATTTGTGAGATCATTTTTTGCCATGTATTTTGATATAACGTTTTTTCTTCTTGTATTTATTGTATCATAGCTTCAATTTTCTAGATATTATCTTTTTATTTTGTTTCGTGTTTTACAGTGTGTTGTTTTCTTGTGTGTGTGTGTTTGTGTGTCTGTTTGTGTGTGTATTTCAACAATTTCCTTTAAAATTATCGTCTTTCTCTTTAGTCAATAATACATTGCGACAAAGAGACACAACCACTGTGATCATTTCTTAAGAAATATGAATAGTATCTCAACACTTCTGCTTCAAAGAATTATAAACAGACGTGTCGTAAATATATGACAAATCTTACTCTCGAGGGCCTACTGGAGAATCGAAACGACTCTCGCTTTATATATATATCGAATTGTTGACAGATAAAACGGAGCATAAATTCAACCGGAATGAGAGATAATATTGTTACTCTGTCACTATAAACCGCTGAGATCTAGCTCAAATAAGGCCCTTCCCCTATCCCATATTATTGGTGTTCGTTTAATTCGTTACTGCAATGTCCGTGGTGTAGTAACGGTCGATGCATTCCCTCTGTGGTGATTATTGCGCCTGAAATAAGATGTTAACAAAGACAGCGAATTTATATGACGATTAATACAAAGACAATCGTGTCCTTAAATAATAGGCTTATCATATGGGCAATGTTATTCGTTTAATATATCAATGAACATAGGTTAGACAAAATGGAATAATGTGTGTTTCTTTTTGCTTCTTACATACGCGAAAGAAATGTATTTCCTACACAGGCGCAAAACCTCAGCTTTATGCACAATAGTGTTGAATATATATCCCTGTACTCATGGAATCAAATCTGAAATTATGCCACACATAAAGATTCGCAATATAAAATACCCAGATGTTGCGAATGTGAAATATTAATTATCGAAATTACCTACATCATGAAGGAGATACTTTATAACCGAGACAACGAAGTGCCATTCTCGGTCTCTCAATCTGATATAGATAGCAGCCATATTACCCGCAAATTATTCACTAACGTGTTAAATTTATGGAGGAAGCATCGGTATAATAGTCCTTGATAATTAAAGATGGTCTCGGCTAAAATGCCTTTGAATAATATGTATAGTATATCGGTTCTTTTGGACTTTATCTAACACTATACAGCAATAATGCTGACATCAACATCGATGAGTTACTCAAAAAGCCTACTTTTGTATATTTGGAATAAACAGATTTAAATATAAAATATAGACAGTTTTCAATTTAGATTACTTAATGATAGTTATTAATAAAGGGCTTCCATTCCTTAATTATAATAAGATCTGGAGTATTGCGAATTTTAGGTTGAGAAAAATGTATATTTCATATTGAGAAAACAAGGTTTGTCCGAAATAGCGTTAATTGAATGCGAAATACATATCATTCTCTAGCGATAATAGATGAAGACTTGAACTCAACACTGCATCATATGAACCTATTGTCAATGCAACTGATTTGATGCTGATGTTTTCGGCATAAAATGATAGTTCACGTAAACGGTGTCCACAAACATCTAAAACATTAATTAAAAAGAATAATTGGATATCGTGTCTTGATTGTGAAGACTGCAAACTGCCAGAACCAACATTAAGAAATAGCGATCATTGAGTGTCCATCAACTTTACAGAAGTTGTGAAATTATCTTTCGTGAGAATATGTCTCTCTCTAGCCTTTTAAATTCCTGGACGCTATGTTATAATGAATCATCTTGTACAGAAAGTATTAATATAGGTCCAACTGAGGCTTATATATCCATAAATCACAATAGCTGTCAAACTCTAAGAAAATTGAAAATAAATGATTGTAAGTTTTTAGACAGAATTCTTGTAATGTTGTCTATAAATATAGTTCTGGACAGAATTCATGATCAAAGAACGAAACAAAGTCACGTTTAAGACACTTTGAATTGTATTAGACGTGTAAAGGATAACTAAAAAGGAGTTCAAAATACTTGTAGTAATATCCCTCACCTAATTTTACAGAGTGTTATTCCACAATTGTTTAGAAATAATAATATATTTTCCAAATTTTTAAATAAACGTACGTTGCTCACGCACACACACATACACTCATATGCATATATATATATATATATATATATATATATATATATATATATATACATATGCGTATATATATGTATATATATATGTGCGTGTATGTGTAAATATATGTACCTATGCACATATATTCATATACATACACGTGGGTTTGTGTGAGTTCGAGCTTATTTTACAAATTTGTATAATAAATAACTAAACATGCAGTGAATGAGTGATTTCGATACTATTTATAGATTCAGACCATTCGTTATTGATATTGACTGCTTAATTCAAAATTCCAGCGTAGCTACGGGTCTCTATGAATGGAATAAAATGTTCGCTATATATAATTGTTTCGCGATATATAATATTGCCTAAATGTAACATGTAAATGTACCAAATTCCAATACTAAAGGAACTATATATAGAAAAATATTGATCCCATTATCATTTCCTATATATATATTTTGTCTATTTGGTAATTTAGGCACCTTACTTTATTGATCGTACTTCTCGTTCTAAAAAGAATGTATGGACCCGTAGGTGCGTTGTAATGACGTAACATGGTAGTGTAAACACAGAGGACTTCACACCATACAAAGTCTGAACACAGCCCATATTTCAAATGAAGTTGAGCGAGAGGAACAGAGAAAGTGATATAAAGGAAACATTTACCCTAATACTAAATTGGTAATATGTATCGACCTCGAAAGCATAATATGCAAAGTTGACTTCGGAGGTTATTGAATTCAGAGTGCAAAGTGGTGGAACTAATACTACAAAGCATTCTACCGATTAAGCCAATTCACTTCCTACTCCGAAATGAATACTTTCATCTATTATGTATATCGTCTGAGCAGGTGAAGGTATATGTATGATGAGATTGGAGTTATATCGGATTGGCACAGATACATTTTAATCGTATGATCAAGGCTGACAGCAATGTTCCCCTCAGCAGATGTAGTATTTGTGCAAGTACATTAAAAGCAATTAAAATATATATTAACTTGTCGAAGAAGAAATTGTCAGCTTCTTAATGCTTAATTACCAAACGGCTTCAAGTAATACGTTCGTCTACGATAAATATAAATATGAATTATATATAAAATCTAAAAGAACTGATAATGTAATCCCTATCAGTAAATCTGTTCAAATCAAACTAACAAAGGATATTATGGTAAGAGCATTATTTCAGAAAAATAGAAACCAATTTTTCTTTTTTCAAAAACATCGGGGTCTTGAAATGATAATGGATTCCGGGTTTCACTATGTACGAATGTAAGGCAGGTGGGGGTGATCAAGGCTGGACCTTTTATCACAATTTTGTTAAATCTTTTGCTTTGTAACAACTCTGGCTTATATTTAATATGTAACAATGTATCAGTGAAAAATTCTAAATTAGTTGTGTATTGTATATTGTGTTTTAGTAAATATGTTTTAATAGAACAATGAGAAAAACTCCAGGCAAGAATAGCTGTTAAAACAGCAAAATTCCGTCAATGACGGTGCCGGGTAAAATTTACGTCAGACGACAGAAATCAGCGGCTAGATGTGTGTTGGCCCGCACGAGTGAGAGGAAGGGAGGAGCAAAGAAAGACAGTGAAGAAAATGTTTATCTATCTAATTTGTTCGTTTTATCACGCAAACATCATACAAGCAGAAATATTTATTTTCTGTTGCACGAGACGGCAATTTCATGAAGTCCTCTGAATTTAAATTGTGTGAAACTACATCCGGTATGAGAGCTGAATGAGGTCAGATGATGTTTGTGTGATCTTGTCTCTTCCATTTTCGTTTTCGTCATTTAATTCCTTTCGTCCGGTCTTCCTATCACTTCTCTGGGTCACCAAACTTCTAGCAGCTGATTTCTGTCCTCTGAATTAAATTTTACCCGGCGCCATTATTGACAGCCTTTTGCTGGTTTAACACCAATTCTTGCGTGAAGGTTTTCTCATTATTCTATGAATTCTAATACACTCGCGCCTCAACTCAATCTTCGAGTAAACTATGTTTATGTTTTAATATTATGACTGTTTATACAGAGTAGAGAAATAAATGAAAATACACAAATGTTTACATAAATTTACACATTGGATATATATATATATATATATATATATATATACATGAATAAACGTAAATAACTTTCTTATTTCCCTGTATAATTTAACAAAATGATAAATATCTTGAATCGATATTCGTACCTCTTAGGGTTCTAAACTATATCTTATAAACGACCACAAAGAAATGTGTTATATATACACAACAATACTTTACTGAAATGGACATAGTAATTTGCATATAATGTCGGCAATTTCAGTGATTTGTCTGTACTCTATCCAGATATAGATTTCTCCTATTCTTCGGATACTTAGTGCACAAATAAATCTATATTATGTTTTCTATCACATAATATTTACTTAAACCCATTCTAAATGTGTTGTCTCAAAGCTCAAGATGATTTTAATTCTCTTGGATATATTTGGTAGATTAAATTTGTTACAAGATAAGAATTTACTTCAGTCCCCTCCATAACAGTCCTGTTAAGGAATTAAAACATGTGATTACGACCATTGCAGGACAAATTGATCCAAAATCCCAGCTTTAGATGACGTATGTATGAATTTTGTGTCCGGAAGAATGAAGGCGAAGATGGAGGCTTTTGGACAGAAATCAGCAGGGTCAAAACGGAATGCCGCAAGTGAAATTCATCCAGACACACAGCCGCTTTTACGAGCAGCTATGTATAGATCATCTACTATATATATATTTAATATTTTAATATTTAATAAATATTTGCTCTTGGGTTCTTATATATTTGATATATATTTATCCTTATCGAGCCCTCTATGGATTATTATTATTACTATATATATATATATATATATATATATATATATATATAAATATATATTTATAAACTTATAAACTTACACGCAGGTATGAACATATATATGTGTATGTTATTGAGAATAGAAGTATTAATGGTAATATTTTCATTGTTGTGATAATTTAAACTCATATTAGTGATGTACCAAGATAGACAGTAGGATGCGACTAGAAAGTGTTTCACCAATCTGAACTTAATGGATGGCTGATATCGTGAATGAAATCAGTTCATAAAGCAAGCATTGGCTCAATAAAACCGCATTGATTTTCATATCAAAATAATCTCACGGCCTCTTTCTATTCAATAAAAGTATTCTTTTTACGGTTCATTTAATATAGATTTAGAGGAGGGTGTCATTGTAATATTCTTCCTTTGGAAAAGCCTCTTCACTCGCTAGATTAACTTACTCTATTGTTTCGGATAGAAGTATAAATAGTCTCTTTTAAAAAAAGCTATCACGGGACATCAACCTGATTCTTTTTTTTCTCTACCTGTCTGTATAACATGTTTATATATATTTATACACACACACGGACGCACACACACACGCGCACACACACGCACACACACACACACACACACACACACACACACACACACACACACACACACACACACACACACACACACACACACACACACACACACACACACACACACACACACATATATATATATAGGGAACAGAGCCAGGACCCTGTCGGCTGAGCCCCAGCCGTTTCGACAGTTAGATCCGAAATAAGCCAGCAGTATATATATATAAATATGCTTTTATATGCATCTATCTATCTACATTTGTGATAATATTTCACACGTTTTTATTGTATGTAAACTTCCCCCTTTGTATTTGTCCCCTTCTTTTGTGCCCTTGTGGCTAATAAAGAAACATCTCTCTCTCTCTCTCTCTATATATATATATATATATATATATATATATATATATATATATATAAACTGTATTTATATATATATATATAAACTGTATATATATATATATATATATATATATATATACAGTATATATATATAACACTCTGCTCTGTAAGAACATAGAGTGCTCAACCGGCATACCGCCTATGGAAGCATCTTAGCTACCATCAGACACACACATATATATATATACGTGTGTGTGTGTGTGTGTGCGTGCGTGTGTTATTTGTGTGTGAAAATATGTGTGAGCATGGGTGTATGTAAATATGTAAATATGAAAGTATGTAAATATATTTTCATATTTTCCTGTCACAGACGCATTATTCTCTCCTCTCCCTTAGTCATACCTTTACAACAAAGAACCATCGTAATATCTGCCAAAAATGTAGATATATGCGCTTAGGATCACTATTCTTCCAAACTACTTAGCACATCTATTTAGGAAATAGGAAATAACCCTCAAAAAACGACAAACTGGAGGACACTCCATTTTCAATACAACTTATTTGAAAGCTTAGCTGTTGCCTATCTCTCTCTCTCTCTCTCTCTCTCTCTCTCTCTCTCTCTCTCTCTCTCTCTCTCTCTCTCTCTCTCTCTCTCTCGCTATATATATATATATATATATATATATATAGTGACGAAAGATAAGTCAATTGCATGAACTCATAATCCTTTATTTACTGCTATATATATTTCGATGATAGCCATTCAATGGATATGACCTCATCAGGCAGTTAGTCAGTTCTTAGATATGCCAGCTCTGTGTTTATAGTGTTGATGGTATCAGAGCCTTGGAATATATATATATATATATATATATATATATATATATATATATATATATATATATATATATATATATATATATATATATATATATATATATATATATTTATATATATATATTGGGTATACACCAGGGCTCCAAAAGCATGATCATTTTCCAACTGCCCATGTTGTGTAGTCGCTTTGGTTTACTTGTATGTTTGAATTCTGAATTTGAATGTTCATAGGTAATAGTTCTTAGCTATAAATATGTTTAGACCCTCATATTGAAAAAAAACGATACGAGAACGTCGTCTGAATTTACTACAAAACTCAACATTCACTAATTTTAACACGGAGAACACATCAAAGACGTTTTAATATGTAAAGTGCGGTACTTAAGAGAATATTTGGGGTTTAATTTAGACGGCGCAGGAGACGCGCCTTCGCCTTAACGAGCCAAACCATTCAATCACCTGGAATATTCTTTTTTAAAGCACATGTTTGTAAACTAGGGAAGAAACTATCAGAATAGATTTGTGATTGCATTTAAGAACTTCAGCTGTAAAGACGTTTAAAGACGTTTAAATTAAACACGTTTAAACGAGGCAAACATAATTCAGAACAATTCCCATGAATGGAAATATCTAAAGAAAACCCTCAACGATGTGAAGCAAAATATGTGAAGATTTGAAAGACGTTGGTTAATTAATTCTCAAATCATATCTCCATTCTTTGTAAAACAAAAACCTTTTTTTACCCCATTTCAGGTAGACACCTGCCATCATCCACTTTTCTAAAAAACAAATCATACACAAAACGCCAGCACCAAGTTTTGCAAGAGATGTCAACATGAATGGACCTGTTATTTTTATCTAAAGACATTTTTTCCAATTCAAACCCGCCCATCTCCTCAATCTATTTTATTTCTCATTCTTTCTTCTGGTGAAGGACTAGCGTCCGAAACGTTAAAACCCTCTTCCTGCTATATCAAGGGTTAACCTGATATATACCTTCCATATACTGTACCGATTGTGTTTTTATTTCTGTTTACCTTTTACATATATATATATATATATATATATATATATATATATATATATATATTTAATACCTATTAAATACACTCACACACACACGCATACACATATACACACACACATATATATATGTGTGTGTGTATATGAGGTGTGTATATACAACACCTTTCTTTTTCCTTAATTCACATACAGTATAATTCATTCAATAAATCGAATGTAGAGTATGAAAAAAACACTCTTCAAATAATGTGTGTCCCCTTCAGTTGAATACATAATACACAGCAGGCCTCACCCTTTATATTTCAAGTAGAAATGGTAACATGAATTCTACAAAAATGGGTGGGAATCCACTGATATATATAAATATATATATATATATATATATATATATATATATATATATACACAAAACAAACAAACGCAATATACATACAGAAATACATTTGCACATTGAAACCTACCTGTATATACGCAAATGAAACTCTTGTTATCACCTTAATATTCATGCCAGTTAATACAAAACGTTTTGCCAATAGTGCTGCAGCTGTTAAATAAGAAGGCGTGGTTTACGTTTAGGTTCCACTGAATTGATACCATATAAGGATATGAGATGTTTCCACAATCCACTACTAATGAAAACTGTTCCCCGTAAATGCGATTTAGAACTTGATATTTTGTTTTAACATAATATTATTGAGGGTTGGCTCTAAATATTTTACTCTTGTAGTTATTTATATATCTTATTTAATTTTTATTTCTCATTTTTTATGTTCTTCAGAAGAATTAGGAGGAAGCGAAATAGGATTAGAAATTGTGTGTTATATCAAATGCTTTGCTAAGATATCCATCATTTTTACCGTTTTATTCTTCTTTTACTAGGACAGAACATGCTTATCAGTTAAAATAATCTCGCTCCTCTTATGATAAATTATTGTCAGAATACTTTTCTAGAGGACTTTCAAACGTTGACATTGTATATATCGCCGCAAAATTATTTTTTGGGGGTTTATATTAATATTTCTCGAAACATAATCATGGCTTGTTTTGCTTCATAACTTTATTTATTAGACTTTCGTATACTTTAAACATTCGAGACTAACGTTTCTTTTTTGTATTTTCTTTCAGCATTTTCTTTGTGTTCTATCTTCAAACTCTAACATGAAAATAAATGCCAACAACTTTCAATACCAATATCATAAAATAAGTAGCCGTACAAGACAACGAAAGACTACATCTTTCTTTAACATTTCAATCCGGAAATTTATGCGGCAAAATATATTTGAGAAACGAAATCGTGCTACGGAGGAATTATTTACTTGTCTTAATAATTTTATCAATTCACCTATTGCGGTGAACATGATATATTTTAACTGGTATGAGTATAATGGTAATTATACAGGCTAAACCATTTCAATGACGCAGAGTGTTTTTTAATGTAAATTACATTTTTATATTCATGTTTCCTAATAAATGAATGTAAATATGAATAACAGATTGTTCCCTATGTACGTTCAACGTTTCAGTAGGATTATAATCGTTTGACATTTATACCTTACAGAAACGAATATCAGTTATAAAATGTAAAAAATATTTGCATTCTGCAAACAGAAGGTGATCTGATGATTCTTCTATCAGCGTTGTTCAAGCTAATGCGGTATATATAGATCAAGTTGAATCCCATATGCTCTAAAATACGAATATCTGCTTGAGTAGCTCACATTTATTTTCAATTAGCTGGCACATGGTAGCCAAGTGAAACATGCCACTTCTCTATACTAAAGCCTTGTAGTTATAATATTCAGCAATATAGAGCATGTTCGAACATTTAATTAAACACTGATTAAAAACAAATCGTTCTATTATTTTCTTGTTAACATGGCGCGAATGATTGATACGTCGATAAAAACAAAGGTCTTATGTTGTTACCGGTAAATTAAATACGACTTGGCGCTTGAAACAAGAAACAATTATTAATTTGTGATAATTTAAGCCAGAAAATAGTATTCGGGATGGAAACGGACTGGAAATTAATGAAAAGATTGATTTATTCATTGAAATAAGAGATTCTTGAAATGGAATTTACTATTGTAATCTGACCTACAGTTATCAGTGGTAGCAATGTTAAGC
>OZ024740.1:411336234-411338734 GCA_964016885.1 Eledone cirrhosa | reverse complement strand
AACTTGTGTTCACTACTATGTCTATTATTGGTAGCAGTATTACTTTATCACGCAGTGTAGATGAAAATATACCGGAGTATTTAATCTGTTACGTCACAACAAAGACATAATCTTTCCTTAAAATGTGTGCGGTGCCTAGCAGGACTGATTTTAGAATGACACCAATCTTACATGGTATTCCCAAATGCCTTATGAAGCCTTGGAGTTTCAATCTGTTTGATCTTAATGTTACCCTCACAACATGTATTACATTCATATTATCCTCTCATATTCTGGAGTACGTCTTACATTTTGGAGTACGTCCATGGTATGACAATGTATGTATTTCTTGTTCAATACGACAATGTACGGTCAGTGATTCTCAATTACTTTTTCAGTCTGAGTTCAAATCCCGCCAAGGTTGACTTTGCCTTTCATCCTTACGGGGTCGATAAAATAAAGTACCAGTAATGCACTGGGTAATTGCTGGCCTTGTGCCTAAAGTAGAAATAATTATCTATTACTTCGTATTGGTATCTACAACATAACAGTAAATTAATGTACAAACAAACTTATCATGGCGGCGCTTTTATTCCAGTTGAAAAATATCTCAAATCCACTCACTAAGTAGGCTACATTTTTCACATTCATTTCACAGAGATGGATTTCTGGGTGGCGGAAGTTTTGTAGATGTTATACTCCAGTGAATTGGTAGCAAGAGTTTGGTCTTGTGTTGTAATTGTAAGGTTTCAGTTGTACGCTTCAAATTGCCTTGCTTAAGTCATGACCACGAAGTTGTTTTATCCTTGATAACCTGTGTTTTTATTTTAAATTACCTTTTCTTTTTCATTTTCATGTCTTCTTTTCTCTTCTCTTCTAATCATTAGTTTAACTCTTCCTTGCCATCTATTTTATTTATATATATACCCATATCTTTGGCTGCATATTGCAGTAACTTCTCGTCCCTCTTTACATAATATCCTGCAAGTGTTCTCCTTTTACTCCTAATAAAATAATTCACACGGATGAGATCTTTACCACCATTCATTCTTCTAATGTATATATATATATTTGCTTTAGGGTGTAAAACTCCGGATAAGCTAATGTCATTACATTTCGCTTCTTTGTCTCCAGCTTTGCTATTTTTCTTCACCCCGCCTGTGAATAGACGCAATATTTCTAACCACTGCAACTGCCCAGATAAACATTGATATGGGTAGATCCCTCCCATTCAGGATGGATCTTAAAATAATGTTACCCTCTTTAAATAGTATTCCCATTTACGTTTGAAAAGAAGGTTGGATATTCTTCCTCTGTTGAAAGAAGGTTGTTGGTGGGCGTGGTTCAAATTATGGAGAAATTCGAGTTTCCTCTACGAACAAAATCTTTCAAGTATGCTTTGAAGAGAAATTCGGTGGTACAGAGGTAAATGTTGATCGTCATTAAATTTGATGAATAATTTGTGAGAGTTTCGACATTTTTGTTAGAGCTGGGAGAAAGTAAATGGTTTGCGTGAGAATATTACTAGTTGATTATATGAGGGGTGTGTCCGCTCCCAATCTATGACTTTGTTTTTCAATACTCTTATTGCAATTTATTTTATCTATGTATTAATGTGCATTGAATATTATTATTGATCAATTGACTTTATGTGGTGTAGCTGCTCCATTGATTGCATGTTTTTTTTTTCTTATGTACTTCGGCTAAAACCATAATCATCATTTTTGGCGGAAATGTTAAAACACTGGACAAAACGCCTGCTGGCATTTGCTTGAGCTATTTACCTCGTGAGTTCACATACTGAAGTACTTGATTTTTCTGTCAGCTTTCCAGGTTGATTGTACAAAGTGCTAATCAAATGCTGGGGCAGATTAAGTCGACTTCCACTTCCACCGAAATCCTGGACAGGAAGAAATAATGTGGGTAATTGTTTCTACCCTATCTCCACATATTTTACAGTTACGTAGTGTACTCTGCTTTATTGTGTACTTCTTGGGGTTCCAGGTGGGCAGCCTTCCATCTCGGCTCTTTGTCTGGTGCTTGGTAACCAGATATTTAAAATGTGCTTGTCTCCTTCCTATCAATCCAGCATTTTCTTATATTGACCATGTAAGGGCTTTTCTTGCCCTCGTTTTAGCATGTATTCCGGAGCTCTCTTTTCGATTTAGATTTTATGTTATCACAATTTCTGTCAATCCAGCTTATGTTTAAAATATATTGACTTCTTTGAAGACAGAAAAGAATTTGTTTCTTTTATTTATGTTCCGTGGTAATTTCTATTAACGTTCCTTTGTTCTTTATTAGATAATTTTGTAGTCCTTCATTAGGTACTTTATAATAGTTTTCTAATTGCATAAGGACTTTTCCCCCTTGTTCGTGGTAGGTATAGTCTTTGATATCCGACGTTGGATAGTGTATTTTAAATGTAGTACTTTTTCTTGTTTTTCTGTCTATTCCTGCTAGTTATTTGAGTATGTAGTTCAGAATTGTAGCTTATTATTGGGCTCGCTAGATTATTGAT
>OZ024740.1:411326234-411331234 GCA_964016885.1 Eledone cirrhosa | reverse complement strand
AATGATGATTTTGTCGGAACAATGTCCCAGCGAAACAAATCTGTTTCCAAATTTCGAATTTCTTTGCTTATACGTTGTGGTGATAAAATCTAACAGCTGCTGCAACAATAGTTTTTATGGATGTGTGAAAGGGGATTTAAAGTCACATTTCAACGTCTGGAGAAGCCATATTATCATAAAATGGGCATTTCGTAATAAGATTCCTTATTTCAATAGATTCTATTGTCCTAGAATTTGGTGTGTTCGAACATAAGTACAGCTAATTGTAAACTCCGATTCATGTATTTCTGTAGATATTTTAAGCCAATGAGAATTAGGTTTAATTCCCGACAAATTATTTTCCCACTACTTTTTATTGCTATTGTAGGGATGTTAATTTTACGCTGTAGTCTTAGAATGTGAAAGATATATAAAATGAGTAGATGAGGCTAATGTGATTAATATGTGGTTAGTTTCGTATAGATTCCTTCACATTAATCATTGGACTTTGCAACGTGGATTGCCAACTCTATACAGTCCCCAACTAAGATACGAGAATGTTGGACTCTGCTTCTTTGCTGCCACTACATAATTTGTTTCGTTGTATAATATGTTTGTCGCAAGTGTTAATATTATTATGTTGTTGTTGTTATTGTTGATGCTGCTAGTGTTCTCGTGAAAGCTTTCAGATCAGGGGTTACGGAGAATCTCCAAAAATACCTGACTTAAGCATAATACCGGTTCAGGAAAAATCCCAAATCTAGGCAGTGTCACATAACCTGATGATACTCCTGACCTTGTGCCTATGTAACAAATATTGTTTCTAATTTCGACAGAATGCCAGCATTTTAGTTTGAGGGGAATATCGAATATATCGACCCCACTACTTAAGAAGTACTTTATTTAATCGATCCCAAATGGCTGGATAGGCAAAGTTTACCTCGGCGGGATTTGACCTCAGAACGTAAAAACCAGACGAAATTGTGATTCGCCCATGTAAAAAAAAATAAGGATTTCTAATTTATGCACAACTCCAGTAATTTGTTGAATGGGAAAATTCCATTATATCTACCCAAGTATTTTACTGGCATTTTTCTTCTTTTTTTTTCTATCGAATTCAGAATAATGAAGGCAAAGTTGAAGTTGGCGGGATTTCAACTCTCAACGTAAAATGCTGCCTGGCAGCTTTTCGACACATTCCTTTACGTCTTCAATTCAATTTTCATTGGCCGCCCGTTTGGGGTACATTAGTTTTTAATTCCAGTGTAAATAAAATACTCATTTTATTTCGTTATTCATTACGGGCGATAAATATCAGTTCAATCTACTAAAGATATTTTCTGCAAATAGGGTTACACACACACACACACACACACACACACACACACATATATATATATATATATATATATATATACATAGGAAAAGAGTCAGGTCCCCGACGGCTGAGCTCCGGCCGTTTCGACAGCTAGATCCGAACTCGGATATATATAAATATATATCAAACAGAAAGTTATTTGTTCGCTAATAATATACTTGGACATCTGAATGAAAAGATAATTATCAAATTCGAGAACAATTTAGACACAGTTTCATTTGCCAACTTCTCCGTCAATAGTGGGAACCTTTGGAAGTACAGAAGATATTCAATAGATAATATACAGCCCTTGTCCTTGACGAGACTTAATTTTAACATAGTTTAACTTATTCGTTTCTACTTCCAAAGAATCCCCATGTTACGGAATTTCTTCTAATATTGGTTGTCTTAATTCATTATGGCAATTTATATTGTTTCCTAAATCCAGAAACTGCAGTTACGGAGTCGATACGAGCGAAACTGTGTAATATTAGATCGTCTAACTTGTATTCACTCTAATAAAGATTATGTTTAAATGCCTTTCGATTTGATGATTATCGTGTCATTGAAATGTCCAGGTATATTGTTATTCCTTAATTGTTGAGTTGATATAGACGGGTTTATAGGAAGAGTGGTGTTTCACGTAGTTTCTGCGTATCAAATTTCATTCACATGACCTCAGTCAAGACTATACTCTATACTATGGAAGGAAACACTTGCAGATAATGTAATACGGTGGAATTAAACCTCATGTTGGCTACGTAATTGACTGAAGCTCAAAACAGACATATTGAAACTTTGTGGCATTTAGCTACAAATATTTTCCCTTTTGTTTTTATATTCTTTTGGGATTACTTTTGCATTTCATTCACTATAGTATATATGAACTATTTATATACTACGGATGATTTAATTGACTTTCAACATTCCCTATATTTTTGTGGCTTTGTGACAAAATACAAAAAATCAATAGCATCAACCATTACTGTTTTCATGAAATTGTTAATGAACTTGGGAAAAGTTATATGACCTTCACAATACATATCTATTCATCCTATGACGACGATAGAGATAACCAGTTACGTTTTGATATAGCTAATTAGGCAACTTCAGATAGACTATGTATGATCTTTGACATTTAACTAATCCTTTATTGAGTGCATTTTTATCTTCTATAAATTTGTCGTTCATTTTTAACGTGGCGTACAAAGAAAACATCGATTTTTTCGCAAGGGTTAGTCCATCAGATACTCACGGTAACCGGTTTTTATGAGTATTAATAATGGTTTCTAATTTAGGTACAAGGCCAACAACTTTAAGGGAGGCGAAAATCAATAAAGTCGACCCCAGTGCATTACTGGCGCTTTATTTTAGCGACCCCATAACGAGGAAAGGCGGGATTTGAACTCAGAACTTTATGAATATCAATAATGATTCCCAATGTAGACACAAGGCCGGCAATTTTGGAAAGAGGGATTAGTAGATGGTCTTCATTGTTACTTTATTTTATCGACCCCGGAATGATGAAAGACCAAGTTGAATTCAGTGGGATTTGAAGTAAGAACTTAGAAAATAACTAAATACCACAAATTGATAATGCTAAGCCCCTTACATGAAATTAGATTGCTTCAGGTTAGGTTTACAACTATGATGCTCCTTCAGTCTTCTAAGAGCTATGCAATTGTACTACTATAGAGTAATTAGAAATAATAACCTGTATACCATTTCACGTGATCATGAACACGCTAAAGGCCAGGATTACCACAACCGGGTTGAGAATTCCACTCGCCAGAAGTTTCGTTTTGGGAAACGTGGTTGTTGTCTTGACTAGTCACAAGTTGCATGTTTCTCATTATGCTAGGGAGCTAGAATTATTTTATTATTAATACTACCGTTTCTGTAAGAGTTGGTCTTGGAGTAGGTTGATGTGACATACTTTGCTAATAAATTTCAGCCAATTATCCTCACTGACTTCCTTTCTTATAACCGTATTTCTGTATCATACGGGTGAAAAGGTATTTTCAAAGACGGAATAATACGAACACCAAGCGAAAAGAATTTTGTGAACCGCTTTTACAGAGGATCTAGGACTATATATTTTGAAATATAATGAACGTAGTTTCTGGCATTATCTATAAGATTATTGATTTGTAGGAAAATAGCTAAACGCTAATTTATAAGTATTTTATGGGGGATAAGGACGGTGAGGATCACGAAGACGATAATGATGATGTTGATGAAGATGATGATGATGATGATAATGATGCTGATGACGACGATGATGATGATGACAATGATATATGATGACGATGGTGGTGGTGTCGGTGATGAGGGTTGTATTGTTCATGATGATATGACGTCGTTATGCTATATAATTGTGATTGTAATCTGATGATATCTGAAATATAGAAATATTAAAATAAATAAATAATTATATACAATGTAGATGACGTAGTGTATATATATATATATATATATGTATGTGTGCATGTGCGTGTATATATATATATATATATATATATATATATATATGTGTGTGTGTATGTGTGTATGTGTGTGTGCATATATACATATATGTACATATATATATATACATATATGAATATATAAATACATATATACACACACACACACACATATATATATATATACACACACACACACACATATATATATATATATATATATATATATATATATATATATATATATATGTATATATATATATATATATATAATATTTTCTCTAGGATTTTTATATATTTGATATATATTTATCCTTATCGAGTCCTCTTTAGATTTTAGTCTTCACATTTATTATTATTATACATATATATATATATATATATATATAGTTAGAGAGTGAGGCAGAAACAATTATCTGAGTTACAAGAGAGCTCGTGACTACTGATCGTTTTAGTTTAAATTCACCAAAAGTATACATGGGACCACTAATTACTTAAACAAGTAAATAAAAATTTCATCACTTGCCAATTTGCTTTGATATGATCTGATCAATTAAATATTGGGGTTTTCATATAACTTCAAAGACGCTGACATGACGAACTAAGATGAAAATCATCGGCCATCTATGTTTAGATGCGTATATTCTATTTTGGTATAAGTTTATTTTCGAAATTTATTTATAGTGATTGAAACGTATTTGAATATCTTTCACATTAGGATGACTACATCCCATGTATATATATTCCTATATATATATATATATACATCCACACGCACACACACACCCGTGCACACATAATGACACACACTGACACACACACACACACATATATATATGTATACACACATATATGTGTATATATATATATATATATATATATATATATATATATATATATATATATATATATATATATATATATATATATATAAATATATATATATATATATATGGAGTGCGTGAAGGCGCGTGGCTTAGAAGTTAGAGCGTTGGGCTCACAATTGTAAGGTTGGGAGTTAGAATCCAGGCTCGGGCGGTGCGTTGTGTTGTTGATAAAAACATTTTATTTCATGTTGCTCAGCTGTAGAAATAATTTGGGACATCGCTGTTGCCAAGCTCTATCGGCCATTGCCTTTCCCTTGAACACCATAGGTGGCGTTGAGAGGAATAAACTGGCATGCATTGTGTGTCTGCTGG
>OZ024740.1:411318734-411321234 GCA_964016885.1 Eledone cirrhosa | reverse complement strand
GCAAATGAATATACAATTGCAAAAGTAAAACATTACAACAAGAGGAACAGGAATGACAGAAACTTTACCAGTAACTACCACACAAGACGATTCATAAAAACAGTTATTTCAAAATAAATTGAAATAATTGAGATCATGACGAAAATTAAAATACAATATATTACAATACATATCACGAAAGCAATGGAACAATAATTTCTAGAACAGCAACAAGAAAGGAAAACAAAACAAAAATATCTTTAATATATTTTTATCAAAAAAGCAATAGTTATATATTTAAACCTAATAGCGTTGAATGTGAAAAACTCTAACTGTATCACTAAACTACAATAACATTATTATCAAGAATAAATATATATATATATATAAAATGACAATAGCTGTACTACAGAAAACTAATTCATAAGTTTTAGAAGTATCTGTCAGTTACAGATTGGCCTCCACCACTACCAACACCTCCGCCGCCACCAACAACAACAATAACAGCAGCAGCAGAAGCGACAAAACAAACTTCACTGTAGCAATGTCCAGGAAAAACTTTTGGAAATTCCGGAAATGGTCCTATCTAAATTTCTGCATAAAGTATTACGGATTGAACCAGTGATAATTTAAATAAGTCTGTGGTCGTATTGCTGTATATGTCTAGAGTGTCTGTGTATAATTCGTCACAACAGGTTTGAATCACAACTCGTGGTTGTCATTTCTACTTTCACTATTAATAAACTTTCTGCTGGCATATATACACACACACACACATATATATGTATATATATATATATATATATATATATATATATATATATATATATATATATATATATATATATATATATATATATATATATATATATATATATATATATATAAATATATATATATATACTTACACACACATATATATATATATATATATATATATATATACTTACTTATATATATGCTAATATATAGATGTAGCTATATAGATATAAATATATACACATAGAATAATTCATATATATATATATATATATATATGTATAAGGTAATATGGTTCGTCCATAAGTAAGTAGTAACTTATAAGTAATAACCTACCTTTATAATGAGGATCAAATCCCACTGATCTGATTTCTTAGAAATGTCTGTTATCTTCGGCTTGAAAACGAACTGTCTGGAATTCCACAACGTCTTTGACACTCAACACTGCTGATCGACTACTTTATACTTTTTCTGGCAAAGCTACGGGGGCGTCAGTTTAATATGCACGACGATTAGATTTCTCTGATGGCTGGTGACAAGTTCCTGTTCTTACTTGTTCGCTCTCTCGGTTTGTTGTTACGCCGACAACTGGGTCCGTTACACGATTAAGCTTTCTATTGCCTTACTGTTACACAAGTTCGTTTGTTGTTTCTCAACCCACTCGCCTATACTGTCACTCTTTCTTTACCTATTTTAGTTGATTTAGAAGTGTGGACATTCACATAATCATTCATATTAGTAGATAGTAAATTTGTTAGTGAGTCAATCATTATCATAATTATAAAATTATTCGATAGAATAATCAATTATTTTTAATCTGTTAAATTATACACATTAATTACTATTATCTTTTAAAAATATTATTATGAATAATATTATTATTTTATTATTTTAGATGTTTATTCACTTTGTTTATGATTCTTTTCTTTTTTCTTTCTTTTTCTTTCGTTTTTCTTTCTTTTTTTTCTTAGTTTCACTTTCTTTTTCTCCCCCCTCAGCCCCCCCCCTCTCGCATTCTCTTACGCACTGATACAAACATATATCTAAACCTACCGCCTCTTTCAGTCATGTGATCGCCAGGTATATTTCAACACACACACACACACACACACACACACACACACACACACACACACACACACACATACACACACACACACACACACACACACACACACATATACACACACACACTCACACATATACACATACACACTCACATACACACACACACACTCACACACACTCACATGCACACACACACACAGACTCTCACATACACACACACAGTCGCATACTCACAGATACATATAGACGCGCACCTTGACAATAAATATAATATGCAAGGTAAAGAGGAGGTGGGACAAGATATGGAGGAGGGGAAATTTACGGATGGAAGGTTAGATATAACTTGGAGAGGGGCGAGAGAGGTATAAGAGAGAGAGAGGGAGGGAGGTAAAAGAGAGAGAAAGATGCTGCTGAAGAAATAATTGAGGGGGTGGAACGAAATCAACAGGTAGATTTAAAACAGAAAGTAATATATGTTAGAAAAAGTATGATAGAAAGAATGATAGAATAAAAGGAGGATAGAATAAATGAATGAATGAATGAATGAATGAACGAATAAATGAATTATCAGGAGAAGGGTAAAGAAAACGAGGAGAGAAAGAACACGAGGAGAGAGAGAGAGAGAGAGAGAGAGAGAGAGAGAGAGAGAGAGAGAGAGAGAGAGAGAGAGAGAAAATAAAAGCATGTAAGAATG
>OZ024740.1:411308734-411313734 GCA_964016885.1 Eledone cirrhosa | reverse complement strand
CATTATTCTAAGAACGAATTTATTTAATTCTTGTAGACATCGCCTGAATTCAACATTCAGAACTATATAAAAGTTATAAATTATACTTATAATATTTGTACTTATTTCCATAACAATCTCATCCACTTTGTTTTAATATATTGATATCTCTAAATCATAATATCTATAACATTTGATATAATTCCACTTCTGAAAATTTTAATAAATAAAATATATACCTATATAATTCTAAATTTTTTCTTAATTTTAATTTTTATTTTAATTTTAATTTTAATTTTAATTTTAATAATTTTAATTTCTTAATTTTTATTACTTTAATTTTTATTTCTTTAAAATTACTTATCTCTTATGAATTATTATTTTTAAATGTTCACAAATTTTTAATATTTTTTAATACTGTATCAATATTATTTCAATATTTTTCAATAGATTTATAACCATTAACTGATTCTGGCTAAATGTATCTTTCAACATCTATACTTATTTTAACTAAATAGTCTCACACTAACGAATAAATAAATTAAACCGGAGTTTTTTCAGTATATTCCCATTTTAATTTAATTCAACTTAATATTTATTTACATTAAATACAAAACCAATATCCATCATAAATCATTAGAACAATTATCTATAACATGATATACCCATCTATTTATTTATTTATTTATCTACTTATAACAGAAGAAAAATATTATATTATAAACAAATTTTAAACAACTAATAATCGTAAATACACTTACTATTAAGATATATACTTAGAATATAATTCCCTCAAATTAACGTTATATGAGTTTTATTCATCCTCTCTTGTTTTTTTTCTTCTCTCTCTCTCTAGCATTATTTTATCCTCTGATCCTATCTATTCTCTTTTTCCATAGTCGTTTAAATAAACGGTTGTTTTTCAATTATTTGAAAAGTCCCTAATATATTTCCACTAACCAGTGAATTTCCAACCGATAAGGTGTGGTTTTCATGGGTATGTCTCGATTTATAAAACAAACTTTGTATTTTATCTGATGAAAGCGTGTCAATGTGTCTTGGTACCCTTGAAATATATATAATAACATAAATATGGTTTTATAAATATAGTTTCCATTTATTTAATATCATTGAATATTTACTCCAGTAAACAGTTGAGTGCTCTAAATCAGTTATAAACATTTATATTTGTTGAACTTCCAACAAATTAAATACCCCTTCTACTTATATATATATATATATATATATATATATATATATATATCAAGGTTTAGCAAATAAGAAAAAGTTTCAAAATAAATTTCAAAAAATTCACTGTACTTACTATGGTTACCTTTACCGAAACGGTTTCGAGTCTCAAAAATAAATGGACAGTCCTTGCGGGCCTCCATTGAAAAGATAAACTCTCGTCCGAAGGTTCTTTTCACTCGGAGAATATAAAAGTTCGAATTACGAACTGGCGCTATTCAAAATTGTTCCCGAGATGAGAATGAATGATGTGGAAGCAATTCTGTCCAGTGCCGTGTGCACAGATAGTAGGCAGAGGCAAGTAGGGCAATCTACTACCACTATAAATAGCAGTAGTCAAAACGACCAAATTTTATCTCGACCAGGGGAAGATTAATAATAATAAAGTATATATCCCTACACGCAAAAAACGTATAGGGACACATGTATTTTCCAACCATATGCCAATGTGGTTCTATGGCAGGTTAATAAATTAACGAGCCAGAACATATATAATCAAGGTTTAGCAAATAAGAAAAAGTTTCAAAATAAATTTCAAAAAATTCACTGAACTTACTTTGGTTACCTTTACCGAAACGGTTTCGAGCCTCAAAAATAAATGGATAGTCCTTGCGGGCCTCCATTGAAAAGATAAACTTTCGTCAGAAGGTTCTTTTCACTCGGAGAATATAAAATTCCCGAGTTCGAATTACGAACTGGCGCTATTCAAAATTGTTCCCGAGATGAGAATGAATGATGTGGAAGCAATTCTGTCCAGTGCCATGTGCAATATATATACACTGAGTATGAAGAACGAGCTCAGAGCTGTACGGGAGCCTCCCAAAAGTTAGCTCGAAATTATCGCAGAGGAGATTGAGGTTAGCTGGACATGTTCACCGAAATTCAGAGTTGACACTGCACTCGGTGCTCCTGTGGGAATCTCTACACCAGGGGTTCCTAACCTTTTTGTCGTTATCGCCCACTTTTCTACACACAAAAATTCCCATCACCCACATGTGCAGTAATTTTAAGGACGCAAAAATAAAGCATTATTCAGAACGGTTGCTTAAAAAATGAAATATTTATTGAGATGAAATATTGCAAAATGGGCATTCGGCGTTGAAACGTTATTCAGAAGAATGAAGATTTTGATTGCTAAATGTTTCTCAATGAAATAAAATTGAAAAATGATACGTATTAAATGTTCAACAAACTCACCATGTTTAGTTTTGAGGCTGATGTAACGCAGCTAGTGCAGACACATTTGGTTGCAAACTTCTCAATTTTAATAGCAAGTCTACTCGTTTGGCTACATCCAGTCCACTTCTGCTTTTAGAAAGTAAAGTATCAACGTGACTGAAACCAGATTCGACCAAGTACGACGTTGGGAAGGCAAGCAAAATTAATTTCAAATTCTTCCATAGGTAAGAATTCAATATACTTTGATGATACCACAAGCCTTCTTTGCAATGAAGCCGATATCGCATTGTGGCCTCATTATCATTTTGAAATTCAATTAGCTCCTCCTGAACGTCATCCTCGCAATAGACTGCTTGGACTTCAAACAGATTGCTATAACAATTTGGAATATTCAATGTAATTATATCTTGAAATCACTCCACCATGTCATCATGCAATGATTGTAGATAATCACGATAGGTAACGATATCATCGTCAACCAATTCATCTTTCAAAGAATCCAGTTGTGGAAATTGATGCAATTGACGTTTGGAAATGTTTATTTTATACAGGACCAATTTCGAAATGAGGGCGGTGATAAATGATTTACAGTCGACAAGAATTTTTTTGCTTTCCTTGCAACAACTTAATCAAATTATTAAGTTTAGTGAATATATCGCTCAGAAAAAAAATATCGCGCTTTGCAGCAATCAATGAAGCCGACAGAGGAGTACTTTTAAACAAAGATATGATCACATGAAATAGTTCAACAAAGCGAACAACACAGTTGCCCTTTGACAGCCATCGTACTTCGGTATGGTACAAAAGCCTAACAAAGTCATCATCATCATTATTGAGACAGAGTTGACGAAAAATTCGATCAGACAAGGAATTTGATTTCTGTTTATTCACAGACTTGATAACCAATTGCAGCGCATCATTAAACCGACCATTGATATTTTTTTCAACTAAATGTCGGTGTATCACACATTGAACTGTTAAAATCTGTTGAGAAATTGGTCAGTGGAATATGATGTTCAGAAAGGAAACGCTTAAGCATATCGAAAATAGATGTACCTTTTGAATCAAGCAGCAAGTTCTCTGTGAACAGCATTTCCTCACAAGGTTGAAGGTATTCATTGAAATATCGAACATAAACCATCATCAAACATTGGTTAGCTATAACGGTTGACTCATCCACTTGTATAGAAAATTCAGAACACTGGAGAATGTGAATGAGTTCTTGTGAGCTGTAAACTGCTAGACATGAATCAGTTGAAAACAGATGAATTACAGTCATACAGCTGGATACTACTTCTCTTAGTCTAGACTAGGAAAGAGCGAATCCGAGCTCTGTGATTAAACCATACCGGCCATTATATGATCAATAACATACTTAATTACCGAAAATACTTTGTCGCCCACCAAAATTTTAGATCGCCCACCATTTCCTAAAGATTCGTTCATCACTAACCCAATAGTTGAAATCGCCCACCTGTGGGCGATATCGCCCAGGTTTGGAAACCCTACTCTACACGGACACACTAGAAGAGGCACACCGAGGTTGACATATATATTGATGCCCTAAGGACAGACACTGTCTGGGAGTCGCAGGACATGGCGGCGATAATGAAGGAGAGAGACCGTTGGAGAGAACTCGTCCATGGATCTCGGGAATGTTACCCGGTCTATATATATGTATATATTTTTCCCCCTACACATAAATATAGTAAATGTTTTAATAGAAATACTATTAAAATTTCTTACTCTACGACTCCTAACCTTGCACATAACATCACAGCTTCAAATTTAGCTAAACTACCTAGCCGTAGGAACACGTGCAGCCCTGTAGTTAGTACTAACTGTAATTGTAAGAATCGGGCTGATTGCCCCCTATCCGGGAAATGCCTCTCTAGTAACATTGTCTACAAATGTAAGGTTGTAACACCCACGTCCCGTAGGGGCTACATAGGGATAACCGCCAATAGTTTCAAACAGCGTCTTTACATGCATACCCATTCTTTTCGTTACCCTCTAAGAAGGAATATGACGTCACTTTCAGCTTATATCTGGAGTCTAAAAGACAACCACACCCAATATAAGTTACACTGGGAGATCCTAGCTAGGGCTAGATCGTATAACGGAAATAAAAGACCATGTGACCTCTGCGCCGCTGAGGCCCTGGAAATACTCTATGCCACAGACCACATCTTAAACAAAAAATCTTTAGGCAATTTCGGCTTGTAATCATAAATTGCACAAAACTTTCTTGTATTACAGCCCCCCGTTATACCCTAACGTATAGTACGATCTATACGTGGATATTTTACGTCTTGATGTGGGAGCCAAGTATATGTTTTGTTTATTCCTTTACTTATTTGCATAGGTAAGTATATACTACCCGTATGTTTTGTGAAGGTACGTATACCTTCTCGTACGTATATTTGATTGTTATGGCGTATAATTTTATATATTCTGGTACATAGGGTTTGGCTATGTGTATACGGTAGTTTTTGCGTCTGTGTGATTATGTAGGTTCGTACGTATGGTGGGTGTGTGTATATGTGTACTTCTTGTTTTAGTTGACTTACGTCTCCGAACATTCGTGTATTTAT
>OZ024740.1:411176234-411306234 GCA_964016885.1 Eledone cirrhosa | reverse complement strand
TATATTTTATTCTAAAATATCGAAATTGTAATGATAATAGAATTTAGAACTGAAAATCTGTCAATCTTGAAGCATCTCAGGGTAAACAATATTCATTGTGTAATTTTTTGTTGGTGTCCTAATGAATAGATTATTGTTGCTTCCAACTAGTGAGCAACCCAAATAGAGTTGACGATGGGCGAAACATGTAGTAGAGAGTTCAAGTCCAACTACCTAGAGGGATTGACGTTGAGATTTGTTAATTGAAATACTAAAACTTAGTTTGACTGCAGCCTCTTAAATTCAAATGGAACATCTGTAAATATGAGAGGAATTTTTGGAATAAAGACATTTTCTCCATTGTGATTACCTGTTATGATTGTTGCCTCTAGGATATGGGGTTTCCTGGAAGTAACAATTAGGCGAGGTGGGTCAAGATTCCTAACCAACATAAGAACTCTCAGTTTTAGCGTCAAGTTATGCGGTTGCATCCCAGTGGGTTTCAGTGAGTTCAGAAATTGAACATAGTATTGAACATCCTAATCCTGATTGAGTGTTATGTTAATTGATTGAAAACTGATTTCTGATGTATGTGTTAACTTTTGAAGAAGTTAACGATTGAGTTTATCAATCATTTCATTATTTGGAGCCAGTATAGCTCTTTCCCATGGTCAGTTTACAATAGTGTAATTAACAGATAAATTAGGAAATACTTTATCTATAAGATCCATAGAAGAATGTACCATTTGACTGCATGTAATTTCATGCCACTGGGTCTTATGCTTAGTGTTAATATCCCATTACCAATCTTAAGAAGCTTCCCTGAGAATTCACCAGCTGTATGATCGATCACCTTGTAGAAGTACTCTCATGTTGCTTGTAAGATGAAGTTTTTTCTTCTTCAAAGGTACGATTTTTTAAATCATGCATTGCCCTCATCAGCTTTTGATCCTTTGGGGATAACTGGCAACGTTTGACGAAAATTTCCTGCAAAAAGAACTATTACTCCTCCCATGAGCGTGCTATTGTTTATGATTTTCCATATGTCCTGGATCTTGTTTTCATTCGTGCATATATCGAGGACCACGTGTGAACGATGATGGGAGGATTATCCGTTGCCCGATGTTTTGAATTTCACCACCTGTCCTCAGAGTATCTTGGAGATGAACATAATTTTCAGCCCTTAACTGTTTTTCATTGTTACGAATGTAGAGGAGACGCTCACTCTCAACTTTAGCATACATATCAACCAGGTATTGATGAAATAGATCACGATACATGTGTAATTGATTTGATTGTTCTGGTCTTAACATTAGTTGATAAGAATAGAAGTCATTTGATGACACCTTTTTGTTCGTAATTGGCTCTCCTGTAGCAAGTTCAATCTGTGGAATATTGAAATGTCACTTTTCTTGTCCATTCTACAAAATCAGAGGATACTGTAGAGCATCATATGAGGGCTATGAGAATCATTTTCTTCGAAATAGGGATAAACTTAAATTTACCTTCACAATTCTGAAAGCAGCAACTGTATATGAAAGGCATATTGAAAGCTTAAAACAATATAGTCACTAAAGCTGTTGGACGCAACAGTCAAATCTCTTGAATTTTAATCTGAAATCTATATAGCGAGCTCATTTTATAATTTTGTAGGAAATACAGCAAACCTAAAACAAGGTGTGATTGACATGGATGGAGCATTTGTAAGCATATGACAGTTAGATCAGAGCTGAACTTAAATTAAAACATAGCAAGAACAAGTTACGAAACAATTGTCTAATGAAGAAATCCTTACGATCTTCTTCGGTCAACTAAAATAGCATCCAAATATTTTTACTTCAAATCACGCGCTAGCACCTTCGATGAGCATGTTATGGGGTTTAAATATGGTTGTTTCACCTGCTAGAAATAATTGCGGAATTTACCTCAGATCATATTCTGCTACTTTAAAAATAGTTGCCTTATGGCAAAGTTTTCTACCTATTGCTGGTTTATTATGTAACTTAGATTTTTTTTAAATCTTTATTACTTATTTAATTTTATTAAATTGTAGTTCTTTATGTATTATTTTTTCTTGCTCATTAATTTTGCGATTAAATTTTAAAATGGTAGAGTGCCTGGATGTCGGGTGAAAGAACACTCTACGCGACTGCATTATATCCATATAGTTATTGCTGTAATAAAGCAATATATCTAACGGTTTTAGGGGGACTAACAGTGTGGTTACATCACATGGTGTCCGTTTCTATTATACGCGTGAACAATAAATGAAAGACACCTAAATGTTATCGCCGAAATGTCGCATGTATTTGATGGGTGACTGCGAGCGCTGCAGTAGTCTTTTACAAACAGTCCTCTTGACATTATATAATACATTAGAACATCTGGTGACTCGCTTCTTATAGAAGTAATAGACTTAGACTATCTCAGATATGCTCGTACACGCGAATACATACACACACACATACACACACACATACATACATACACACATACATGATGGCTGCCCCCTCGTTATCGAGTATGGCCATTGCACGAGGAGAAAGAAAAAAAAAAAATAAATAAATAAAGAAAAAAAAAATAATAAATAAAAAATAAATAAATAAAAAAAATAAATATATATATATATATATATATATATATATTTAATACAATAACAGAGAAAGCTTTAAGCTAAACTCTGACTGGTAACCATCTCACTCAACAAACATTAGGATATACGTAAGTATAATCCCAATTTTGTGTTTGGGGTGCTAACTATATGTATTTTGTGGAAAGTCAGTTGTATTATTTTATATGAGATATAATTAAAATTAAAATATATCTCTCTTTCCAAACAATTGTTTCATTATAAGTGTTCTACAAATTGGGAGAATGTTTCCAGTTTATGTAGAAGCCTAACATATTTTTCTGTAAGAATATATGTAGGGGGGCACTTATAAATCATCAATGGATGCCCATTAAACTTTGATATAAGAAAAAATTTCTTACCGCAGTTATTTTTCGTGTCCGCTAAGTCATTCCTTCACGCATCAAATGACCGCCAAATTTGAAATTCCAGCAGTCTTTAGACTGAGGAAATATCATAGCGTCACGAAGCGGAAAAGGGAGGCAATCGCGAGTCACAAGAAAAGTAAAATAATATACACGTGGGTTAATTAGTTTTTTCAAAAACATTATCAATCCTGCGTGTTAAGAACTCAATTAATTTTTAAAAAATAAATGTATGCATGTATTAATTACACACGCATATAGATATTTTCTTAGGCTAAAAACAGAGAAGTAATACCTAAATAACAACATACATATATATATACACACACACACACATACTCACACACACATACACACACACACATACATTAATAATAATAATAATAATAACAACAATAATAATAACGACAACAACAATAATAATATACATATACATATACATATACACACACACGCACACACATAAGCATATCTACACACACACACACACACGATAGCAACTAACAGCGCTACGATCGAATGTGGCTTTTTAGCCCAGCCAATGATCTAAAATGTCTTGCACAGAGTCGGCATCCAAAACATTCACTGGGAATAGTCGGCTTTGGTTGGAGTTCGTGTACTTTTGCATGTCGCTTGAGCCCTCCTGCTGATTTACATTATCTACCACATGTTTGGCAAGCATGATGAGTAGCATCTCCAACAGCAGCCTGGTAGTCAACCACTGGTCTTACTTTATGACTGCGAAGATGACTTTCGAGTCCAGCTTTGCTTAGGCAGAGTCTTGCACATACGCTGCATGTCAGCACAATAGGAGGACCCTCACCGTCTGGAAGTGCAACAGCAATGCCCTTCCTCACATCCCGCTTTACTTTCTCGTATGCGATTCGAGATGCCTCAAAAGCAAATTTTCCCTCATATACAGTCTTTCTCCATTAATTACGATCAGCAGCAATATTCTCCCATGTATCAGCAGAGATGTTAGCGTCTTCCAGAGAGGCTTTCAAGGAATCCTTATACCTCTTTTTTGGTTTATGTGGCGGTCGTTTTCCTTTAACCAACTCTCCATAAAAGAGTTGTTTTGGTATTCTAGAATCCTTCATCCTGGCAAGGTGACCACTCCAACGGAGTCGTTGCTTAAGCACGAGAGCTTCTATACTGTCACACATAGAGCTTTCAAAATCTCGACATCACTGATGTGGTCCCTCCAGGGAACGCCATGGATCCGTCTGAGACACATCTGTTGGAAACGCTCCAATTGCTTAAGGTGGTGTCGATATGTGACCCAGGTCTCGCAGGTATAAAGAAGACAAGAGAGCACACATGCCCTGTACACATTTACTTTTGTCCTCCTGCATATGTCTCGCCGACCCCAGAGTCGCCTTTCTAGCTTTCCGAAAGCATCACTTGCTTTCCTAATCCTAAGTGAGATTTCACTGTCAAGGTTGCTGTATCGATTGACAGTGCTTCCCAGGTAGACAAACTGATCAACCACTCCAAGTCGTTTGCCATACACATAGATGTTTGGTTCAGTGTACTGCTTACCAGGGGCAGGTTGGTACATGACGACGGTTTTCTTGAGACTGACAGTCAAACCTAGGGTAGTGCAAGCTTGAGAAAATGCATTCAAAATGTGCTGCATATCACTCTCTGTGTGCGCTACAAGATCGCAATCATCTGCATACAAGAGGTCTCTTATGATTGATGTAAATACTTTTGTCTTCGCAGCAAAGCGCCTGATGTTAAATATGCTGCCTGAGGTTCGATATCGGATGTAAACACCATGCTCGCAATTCCTGAATGCAATACAGAAAACCATTGCAAAGTATATGGCAAACAGGGTGGGTGCTGGAATATCCCCCTGTTTCACTCCATTTTTTACTGAGATAGGCTCCGACATGTTAACCCCGACATTAACCCAAGCCTTCATGTCGTCATGGAAAGACCTAACTAAAGCAAGGAACTTATCAGGGCAACCAAGTTTCTGGAGAACCTTCCATAATGCATCTCTGTTGACAGTATCGAAAGCTTTTGTCAGATCGACAAAAACCTGATACAGATCCAAGCCTTGTTCCATGCACTTCTCTTGGAGCTGTCTAGCTGAAAAGATCATATCAGTAGTGCCGCGTCCAGCACGAAAACCAGATTGACTTTCAGGAAGAACACAATCTGCAATGTGTGTCAGCAGACGGTCCAGAATCACCCTACATAAAACTTTCCCTACGACAGAAAGCAATGATATACATCTGTAGTTCCCACAATCGTTCCTGTTACCCTTTCCCTTGTACAAGACCACCATTACTGCATCTCTCCTGTCCTCAGGTACGGATTCATTAGCCCATATCCTGCCAAACAAAGAGTGAAGATGTTGCAGGAGTCTCTCACCACCATATTGTAGGAGCTCAGCATGTATGCCATCCATACCTGGAGATCTTCCACTGTTCAGCTTCGAAATAGCCACTGCAACCTCCACAAGCTTTTGAGGTTCTGCGAGAGCTACTTTCACAGGACTTTCTGGAATGAGATTGAGGAAATCTTCATTGACGACAGGCGGCTGATTCAAAAGACCATCAAAGTGCTCTCGCCACCTTCGTAGAATTCCTTGTGAGTCACGAAGAAGTTCTTTGCCATCCTTGCTGCGAAGCGGTGTCACCAGAGAAGAAGACATACATACATGCATACATACATGCATACATACATACATACATACATACATACATACATACATACATACATACATACATACATACATACATACATACATACATACATACATACAGTTTCAAATACAGAATAAAGTGATATTAACGTACCGATTGGTGTAGACCAGTGGTTCCTAAAGTGGGTTCAGCGGAACCCTAGGGTTCCGTGAAGCAAGGCCAGGGATTCCGTAAGGCGCAAGTTGAAGTTTACTATAAAAATAAAGGCTAACAAGTTGTAACGTGTATGATCGGTATATACTCTCCATATAAACATGCAAAGAGTGTTACACTGCGGAGCTCTCAGCCAAATCGTTCAGTTGGGTTGTAGTATTCCATTATTAAGGGTGTACTGTGAGCACCGTGTAATACTCAGAATTATAATCAGATTTATAACTTTTTTCAATAAACCTACGTATTTGAATATCTCATTTGAATATTTAAGTTCTCTCTTAAACGTAACATAGGTACCAAGTCTCACAAAATGAGCACGTGCTGTATCCTGTATCAATAAACGTTTGCTCCTTGTCAATGAGTTTATTTTTGAGTTTTATTAACATTTTTATTTTCAAAGCCGTTCAATTGATCGATGGTTAAAAAAACAAGAAATTCGTAAAGGAACTGAAATTACAAGAAATACAGAAACAAAATCTTCTATAGAAGATACAGAAATTGCTGAACATACAACACAACCTTCCGCAACTACTAGTTTAATTCATGATCGAAAAAGTTTGGGAACCGCTGGTGTAGACCAGTGGTTCTAAATTTTGTCAGCTAAATTTTGTCAGCTCTCAGTGGGATGGTGAAATTTTGTGATAAGTGTACATTGGATATGTGTTTGTGTTTGTGCGTAAGGGGGTTCACTTTGTGTATTGTGTCTGTGATTAATCACCATCGTTTGTAGAATAGAGTGCATAGTAGTCATATCCTCTGTATCATACATCACTCCTTAGAAACAAAGAAGAAGAAGAAGAAGAAGAAGAAGAAGAAGAAGAAGAAGAAGAAGAAGAAGAAGAAGAAGAAGAAGAAGAAGAAGAAGAAGAAGAAGAAGAAGAAGAAGAAGAAGAAGAAGAAGAAGAAGAAGAAGAAGAAGAAGAAGAGCAACAACAACAACAACAACTACAACTATAAAAGAACAAAAACAACAAAATCAATAACAACACTAAAAACCTCAAGAAACACAATACAAATTTGATGTGAAAACCAATATTTATTTGTTTTTACGATATAACTGTGGTCTGGTGGATTTTGAAAGCCGATGTATTGAACTTTTATCGAAGAACGCGTAATATGATTGTTTGATCCCATCAAAGAGGTCGACTTTAATTCAAAACGGGAAATCAGAAGAAAACTGTACAAAATAATGATTTCAGCAACTGAATAAACATAGAAGGCTACATTATCTCAAGAAATTACCCAGATGCTACAAGGTACTAAGAGAAATGATAAAAAATACAGGCTGAAATATTTAACAAGTACACAAATTATTGGTAAAAACCATTCCACGACATGCTAAAGCTGCCAGAAACAATTTGAATTGTTCACTGGATGAGACATATTAATGCTCAATAACATAGAAAACAAAAACTGTAAATATGTATAGACCTTAACAGCATTTGCTTAGAATGTTAAAAGCGAAAACTACCTTAATATCTAAAGAAAAACACTAACTTTAAGAACAAGAAAAAGGGATAATGCAAAAGTTCAAGTGATTGTATAAATCAATTGTCGTACAACAAATCCGGTAACCGAATTATGGCACTGTTCATAGCATGGATTTATGACCAGAAGCCATTTGACATTGTTCTCCATTCATGTATTCTGGAATTATTTGCCTTTAGTATGTTAGCACCAATAATATACATGTATATGAAACATATTCTGAATAAATGGAAACAGCTCTGCAGAAACAACAAAGAAGGTATCGTAAACGCTAATTCCATCCCTGTAGTGGTATGGTAATGGCATGGGAATGTTCCAAATACCTTAACACTTTTCATAAACATGCTTATTAACATTGGATCCGGATACGTTAACGGGGGGCAGTCAAACGCTCTTTTCTATGTGGACAAACCCAAATTAAGCAATGTAAATGGAAAACTGTTACTGAAAAGACTCCCTAGGATTTGATATCAAAGCAATCTTAGAAAGAAATTAAAATGGTTTCTGATTTAAGCACAAGGTCAGCAATTTTGGGGGAAGGGGAAAATCGATTAATCAACCACTGTGCACTTTCTTTTATCAACTCCATAACGATGAAAGGCAAAGCTAACCTAGGCGGAATTTGAACTCTATGCCGCGAAGCATATTGTGCGACTCTAACGATACTGCCAATCCATCACACTCAATAGAATAAATAATATAATCAAATAATTTCATATAAGATTTTTTTAAATTTCAGCTATCTCAGAAATTAAATAAATCAAAGACGAGAAAAATAAGAAGAAAAAATGCATATGAGAAATTCGTATAATTGTATTTTGTTGTGGTAAAAGCCTTAAGCGAGAACATCGGAAAATTATATAACGAACCATAATATAAAACGTAACACAGCTTTGTTTCTGTTACCTCAGCCTGATAGAGTTGGAGCGTTCAAACCAATATTTTGAAATACGAGAATAGAAAAGATGGTCCAAATACACACCAGAAAATATCGCAGAATATATGGAGAAAACTCTATTGTCACACACTTTTTAGCCAATGCACATAAACAGGAGACTTGCAAAGACCACTAGTAAAAGACGTCTCTTAAATAGATATATGTTACCAAACGAAATGCTGCGACTAAAGTAATAACATTTCTTAAAATAGCTATAACAAGATTGCATATGCTTTATCTGGATGAACGGGTTGTGCCCATGGTCTTTACAGCATCTCAACTGTTGCAAGTCGGCTTCTGTTGGAAAGACAACAGCTGAGTAGAAAATGTAGGCTAACATTCTGGACAGGAAGATCTGGACATGGTTGTTGGTAAATACACTGAAGGTTGAACACATGGGTAATAAGAGATACAGGATGGTGTAGTGTGTTGAGGAAGCAATCTCCGGACAGAATAGGCCCCTTTAGTTGGTTTGGAAAAGGCAGGAAGAAGAAAACGCATGAGTATGGGCTTGAGGCAGGAGTCTGTAAAATGAAAAAGGAAATTCCCTCCATATTAATTGGTAATTTGGAACTACTCTAAAAAAGCATACACAAGTAACCAAAACAACATGAAGTGCATATATACGGAAGATACAGAAAATAGCACTATTATGCACAGCTCACATATTACTTTGTTTAGTCGTCCGACAGTGAGTACATCATCGAGCCGTTGAGAGAAGTCCACATCACATATGTTGCATATCTTCTGCTTTCACTCAACAAAACTGGTCTGCTTCAACGAGCGGCCAATCATTTCCATGATTCCTTTGCGTCTTTTCTTCCCAACAGGCTTTGGTGGTGATACTACTAGTCCCCTTCTTGTGCTGACATCAGTTTTCATTATTCGACCATCTTTGCAGTTGCGACAGGTGGCACAATATGTGGTTGTAATTGAACAGTATGCTCCATTTTCTGATATAATTTGGACATTTGTAGCTGTTCAACTTTCGATAACTCCTTTATTATTTCGCCATAGATGTTTACTTACATTTGTATTATATATGCGAGGCATATGTAATGTCTACACCAACCTGTTACCTATTATTCCACCTAGAATATTAAGATTTCGTTTTATAAGGCATCTACAATCCCATTTATGCAATACATTGTTTGATTGATAAATTTGTTTCTACTTTGTTCAATTATAATTTCCAACAGTACCTACAATATCTCTGCTTCACTGCGACACCTCGTGGAAGCAACAAAGCCAGTTTTCTTCCAACACAACATATAACTGTGGTATTCGGCCTAGGGAACATAGATGGCTCATTTTTCAGGGATGGATTGTTCGAGGGGTCTTAAATTAGCTAACAAAGAAATCTCCATTAAATAACGTCAGATCTAAACATAGTTGTTGATGTAAATACATGATGCTGAATAACAACTAAAAAGAAAATAGCACTTGACTTGATCTATAATCAAAAGACGTTGAGGGGGTCCCGCGCGAACTAGGATGCGGAAGATCCGTGTCAGCATATGCGGACGATGTCACCGTAGTGGTGTCGAACGCTAAATACATCGAGGCGATCGGCACTACACTAAGAAAATACGAAGCGGTGGCTTTTTAATGGGCTTTCTTCACCAAAGTCCCTCGGAAGTCTCCCCACTATTGGGGAATTTTTTCATTGTTCTATTATTACATCCTCTGTTTCTTGTTTTTTTTTACTCGCAGAAATGCCCATTTGTACCGCTCTGTATTGTCCTGTACTGTCCTTAATGTCTACTTTATGTAAACCCTTGTGGTTAATAAAGAAATCATTATTTTTATTATTATTATTATTATTATTATTATTATTATTATTATTATTATTATTATTATTATTATTATTATTATTATTATTATTATTGTTCTTTGAGTCTCAGTCATGATTTAACTGGAAAGTTTGTTGAAATGAATATCAAGCCGCTACCTGCAGCCTCACATATTCAGGACGTATCGGAGGGTTCTTGCTGTTCCCAGCAAGCATTACTTTTGAAGTGTTCCAAAAAGCGGGGCGGGGCCAATTTTCTTCAGGCATCCCTGGAAACTTTTTGAGATAGTACCTAGTGCCTCTATGACAATCGGGACGACTCTGACTTCATGGCAGTTCCAAATCCCTTTTAGCTCCCACTTTAAGTCCTGGTATCGGTTAATTTTCTCCCTCTCCTTTTCTTGCACTCTCGTGTCGAATCTACAGTCAGGCACGATCTATTTTCCTTGTCCAAAACCACCAGGTCAGGCCTATTGTGTTCCAGTTTCTTATCCGTCTGTATCCTAAAATCCCACAGCACCTTCACCATATCGATTTCTATCACCGACTCTGGCTTATGCTCATACCACTTCTCAGTAAGTGGTAAATTGTTTACTTTGCATAGATGCCAGTGGATCACCCTGCCCGTCACATCATGTCTCCAGCCTTTATAATGAGTCTGGGCTAGGTGTTTACACTCGGATACAATGTGAGCCACAATCTCCTCTCTCTCTCTCCACAGATCCTACACAGTGGGTTAGCCTCTTCCTTGTAAATATGGTGTTTCACCCACTTCATTTAGAGGGCCTGCTCTTGCGCAGCCATTAGCATTCCTTCTGTAGCCTTTTAAAGGTCTCCTCTATTTAACCAGTTCCATGTCTGTGGATCTCTGAATTCAGTTTTCTCAAAGAAGGTACTATGAAGGGATTGTTCATGAAGGTTGCTCTTCCTCCTTGTTGTTATTTCCTCCTTTGACATCCCCTGGCCTATTGTTCTCTCCTTCAGTACAATTCTGAGCATTGGCTCCCTACTGTCGGTCACGTATTTGTGCAGGTTGTTTTTCTACATCTGAACACAGTCCTCTATGCTGATAAGACCTATTCCACATTCATATCTCTTTTAGTAGAGTCTATCGACATCAATCCTCTTGTGGAACATGTTGTAGATAGTCAATAATAATAATAATAATAATAATAATAATAATAATTGTTTCTACTTTAGGCACAAGGCCAGCAATAACCCAGTTCATTACTGGTACTTTATTTTATAATAATAATAATAATAATAATAATAATAATAATAATAATAATAATAATAATGTTTTCTTTATTAACCACAAGGGTTTACATAAAGTAGACATTAAGGACAGTACAGGACAATACAGGACGGTACAAATGGGCATTTCTGCGTGTAAAAAAACAGAGGATGAAATAAAATAACAAAGAAAAATTCCCCAATAGGGGGGAGACTTCCGAGGGACATTTGTGGAGAAAGCCCATTAAAAGACCACAATGGCCCTGACCACCAGGGCATGTGCCCTCTCCCAGTTTTCCACCTTTAATTTACAGACACATACTCAGAGAAGGCCCATTCATTCGGGCCATACTTGCTTCTCTCACCCATCTTTCAACAAAATGCTGGGAAGAGAGCACTTCCCTCTCTACCCTGATTTTCCTTTTCAGGAAGAGGTAAGTGCTCGTCTTCAGCCCTTTCAAACGTGTCCACCATACTATCTCTTTCGCCATGGCCACCAGACAGATAAAAACTGCCTGCCCTTCCCGGCTAAAGGAAGAGGGCGGGGCAATCCTCACGATGGACTCAGCTGATAGCTGGATCCGTCCTACACGTGACAGCAGGTGTTCGACATAAACCCACAAGTCAGCAATGCTCGGACACTGGACGAGTGCGTGCAGGACGGTTTCGTCGCCCTGCGCGCATCTCGGACATGCCCGGCTGACGGCACCTCCATACCTGTAGAGTTTATCCCGAACTGGCAAAGCTCCTCGGTAGCACTGCCAGGCCAGGGATTTCTGGAAGTTGTCCATAGGCCCCGGCCCGAAAGTCCTTCCGAAGAGATTGGCTAGTTGATTTTCGTCGACGCCTAGAGTTTCTCCAAGTACGTCGTCGCTCTTCCCCTCCACTAATCCCCTATAGAACGCCAAGGTGGAGTTTCCACCGATCACATTGCCCGATTGGTCGAGGTCTGTGAGCGCCTGAAGACATTCCAGTCTCCAAGCGCTCCCTCTCGGTCTTCGCTTGACCCAGGACTGCAGCTCCGTCAAGGAGACGAGCTGGGGAAAAACGTGTCTTGCAAACGGCGACCACACCTGATCACCGACGAGGAAGAGGTGGAGGTATCGTAGCCTGAGCGCGTGTCTGCGCATCATCAGCCACGGCAACCCCAGCCCTCCACGTAGCGGGTGTTGACAGCAGATGGACCGCCTGACCATCGGAGCGCGTCCCTTCCACAAGAAGCGAAAGAGCAAACGCTCCAGCGCAGTCAGGCGCGGGGCTTAGGACAAGGTACGACGGTCAGGCGGTAGTAGATGACGGATGCGATGTACGCATTCGCCACCTCCGCTCGACCTTTCAGGGATAGCTTCCTCTCCGCCCATTTCTGGGTGAGAGAAGCCACCCTGCTCGTCACCTCGTCCCAGGTTTTGTCCGTCTGGAGGTCCGGACCGAACCAGACCCCTAGCAATTTAACCGGTCCGTCCGTCCAGCGCCCGACGACGCTGTTGGACGGCATGGACCTGCCTCTCCAGGTGCCGAGCTGCAGGCCCACTGACTTTTCCTGGTTGATCATTGCTCCTGTCACCGCTTCGTATTCTCTTAGTGTAGTGCCGATCGCCTCGATGTGTTTGGCGTTCGACACCACTACGGTGACATCGTCCGCATATGCTGACACGGATCTTCCGCATCCTAGTTCGCGCGGGACTCCCCTCAACGTCTCCAGTTTGTGCAGTAATGGCTCGAGAGTCAATACGTACAAGAGGGACGAGAGGGGACATCCTTAGCTGACCGAGCGCATGATGTTGAACGGTTCCGACAGGTGACCGTTCACTCTCACCACAGAGCAGATGTCGCTGTGCATGGCAGCGATCCAGCCTCTGAAGACGGGCCCAAAGCCAGCCGCCCTCAGGACTGCCGCTAGGTAACGATGGTCGACCCTATCGAAAGCTTTCGACTGATCTAAATTGATCAAGGACCCACCCGTGCCAGGTTCCTTAGCTACCCTCTCTATGATGTATCGCATGAGGTGGAGGTTGTCGTGGATGGATCTGTCGGGAATGGCGCATGTCTGTGCCTCTCCCACCAGACCACCAACGACAAGCGCCAACCTCTTTCCTAGCACCTTGGCCAAAATCTTGAACTCTGTGTTTAGCAGAGTTATGGGCCGGAAATTATCTATGTTATCCCCCTTGTTCGGGTCCTTTCTCAGCAGTGCCACCGCTCCTCGGCTCACAGAACTGGGAATTCTCCCGTTCTGTTGCCAGTTGCAGTAGACGTCCGCCAAGAGGCCTCCGAACAAGTCTGGCATCTGTACGTAAAGTTCATAAGGCAGACCATCCAAACCAGGCGATTTACCCCTTGTGCAGCCAGTCATTGCCTCCCTTACTTCAGCGGCTGTTATCGGCTTTTCGCAACACTTCGCCTCAGTGGCCGAGAGCCGCGGCAGTCCGTCGAGGTAGACACTAAAGTCCATCCCTCTACCCGGCCCACCGCTGCCCCCGAACAGCTGAGCGAAGTGTCGCTGAAAAGCTTCATACATTTGCCCGGGATCGAGTAGCATGCGCCCGTCGTGGTCCACCAAAGACCGGATTGTGGCTTTGTTGCCACGACGCGCCTCCGCCACTCGGGCCCATTGAACGCCTTTCGTCCCCTCGTGTCTGAGAGCACGCACCCTTGCTCTGACAACGCAGCCTTCGTGCTTTGCATTGAAGAATTGGTCAAGGGCCAATTTCGCCGCAAGCACGTCGGTCGCAATGCCTTTGCTAAGCGCCTCGTCTAATTTTCTAACTAGTTCTCCCTCTGTTCTATTTTTCTCTATTGCTAAAGCCTTTCTAAACCTAATCTATTCTATTCTAATCGCTCTTTTCAGAGCAAACCACCACTTGTTGTTGACGATGGCCCCCGTCAACGCCCGCTTAACTAGTTCGCTAATCCGGTCTCTGTAGGCCTTGCGCGCTGGTAAGGACGCGTTTAGCTTCCAGTAGCCGGGTCCTCGTCTATGAAGCCTATCTAAGTCAAGCACACGGATCAAGAATTTGTGGTCCGTGTAGCTGACTATCTTGAATTGTGGACAGCCTATGCTAGACCTATCTATTTCCCTACAAAATACTCTATCTAGATATGATCTGGATGACCCTATGCGATTTGTCCAAGTCCACGTTGGCACATTCGGGAAATCCAATCGGTACCTGTCAGACAGTTCAAAACGCCTGAGCAGGTTGGTGAGGCTCTTGCACCCTCCACCCCTATCCGCTAATCCCACACAGTCCCAGCGTGCATCTAAGATCCCGTTCCAGTCGCCCACTAACACTAAAGAGCGGGACGTTCCAAGAAAAGTCTCCAGACGCCGGAAGAAATCAGGCCGCCCTGCTCCTGTCGGGGCATAGACGGCCACTAGCCTGAAAGCTTGCCCGTCTCCGCTGGTCACGTCCAGCACCACCAACTTACCCTCTGGGTCCAGGAAGATGGCCCGTATGGCGAGATCCAAACCTCTCCGAAAAAGCACAGCATCACCTCCACCCGATCCAGGACGGCTGGGAGATGCGTACACATCGTAGCCGCCTAAGATCGGTGCGAAGGCCCGTGCTTCGGAGATTCTGGTCTCGCTGATGGCCACTACATCTATGTTTAGTGACCTGAGGTCGTTGAGCAGGTGACCCTGCTTCCATGACGACCCCAAGCCACGCGCATTTATGCTGCCTATTCTGAGTGAGGTCATGTTTAAAATAGAGTGGAAAAGATGGGAAAGACCACTTACCGTACTTTTGGTAGAGGAGAGATGGTTTTTACATCCCTTTTCACTTGATTGCCTGGTGAAGGGACCGTTGAATCGTCCCTTCGGCTGGTCGTGGGCTCTTCTAAGAGAATGTCTGAATATACTCTTCGATTGATGGTTCCTCCTAGGTCCCTGAAATCACCAACTGCGTTGGGGAATTTCGTTTTAATGTTTGTGTATTGTTTCTGTGCTATTTTTAGCAGTCTTATGTTAGTTGGCGTTTTGATTGGTGCTGGTATTATGTAGTCCTGTTGTGAAATGTCTGTGTGTTCAATTATGTAAGTCATTAGTTTCTTGTTGTGTGTATTTATTGCCGTGCATTTGTTTTTCTGGGGGTGGGGTGTGGTTCTGCTATTTTCTTGTCGTTGTTGCTGGGTGTGTGTGTTTTGTTGTTGTGTTTGCGATGTTGGTGCTTGTGGTGGTGGTGTTGAAGGTGTTGTTGGCGGTGGGGTTGTCGCCGGTGGTGATGGTGGTGCTAGTGTGGGTGGTGATGGTGTTGGTGGTGTTGCTGCTGTGGGTCTATTTGCAGTAGACTTTACCCTTTTCTCATTTCTTTCCTCCCTTTTCAAAGGCGACGATGCGCTGCTTCTGCGTTTGTGCCTTCTTACGACCTTTTGCCATCCCTCTCCCACCTCACACTCCATGTCTGATTCTGTGAGGTCGGGGAGGGGTACCAGCTCCACTCTTTCACTTGTTGTTGTTGGTGATGTTTGCACTGGAGTCTCTGTTGCAGCTGCATTTGGTATTGCTGTTATTGTTGTTAATATTTCCACTGCTGCTGCTGTTTTTGATTTCCGTGGAGTGGGTATGGGTGCCACGGACCTATCGTTCCTGGTTGCCGCTTGTCCTGTTGCTGGTAGCCGTGGAGCCGGATTCGGAAGGAGGGGGGTTTTCTCCTTTCTCAGGGTCTTCTCGTTGCAGAAGTCCCTGAGGTGAGTCTTCGATCCACAGCGAAAGCATTTCGGGCGTTTGCCCTCAACACTTATGGGCAGTTGAGTGCCGTTATCGAAGTCTATCACATCCGGGATAGCTTCGATGCACTCCTGGTTGGTTTGGATTAGCATCTCAATGGAGGTGCCGACCCAATCTTCTCTTACTTTTTTCTGTACTTGCAGTACAGTTGTTTTGTCCTCGATTCCGACGAGGACAGACGCGGCCAGCCAAGAAGGGGCCATTCCGGGGGGGACGTGGGTAAGTTTGACCATCACAATTTTTTGCCCGCAGTAGGAGGGCACCAACACCATTTCCTCGCTCCTTAGGGTCACTACTGATTGGGCCTTTGCCTCCTGGGGTGTGGCAAAAAGTACGTCTACGGTGGCATATTTTTTACCTCGGGTGATGTGGGTTTTCCGCTGCCACACAGACCCCAAGGCTTTTTGTATCTGAGCCTCTGTGGCTCTTTCCACCCTACGGGATTTTGTACTTACTGTACGGTACGTGACCGTACAGTGCTGTTGGGTTTCGAAAAAATTTTCCGCTGCCTTGCAGATTGGTCGGTGTCCATTCTTTGTCACCATCTTCTTCGCTTCCTCTAATTCCTCATTTGTTATGAGGATTGTTTCCAAGTTTTTCGCAATGCCTGCAAATGAGATTGGTTTTCTTTGCTGCTATTGTTGTTGTTGTCGTCAGAGCTGCTGGTACTTTTGTTGTTGCTGCAGGTATAACGACTACTGCCTCCGCCGCTGTTGCTGTGGTTGTTGTTGGTGTTGCTGCTAATGTTGTTGTTGTTTATGCTGCTGGTGATGCTGTTGCGGCTGCTACTGTTGTTTACATTGTCACTGTTGTTGTTGTTATTACGGCTGCTACTGCTATTATTCCTGACGTCAGACGAATGAACTGGGTTTTCTTATTTCCCGCACACCTGTTTCGTCGCTGTCGTCGTTGTCGTGGAGAAACCTTGCACGCTTTGCACGAGACTTTTCTTTTCTTTCGTCACTTGCGAAAGAGAAGGGAGGGAGAGAGACACATTTAAAGAAGGGAGGGAGAGAGACAATCTTCTCTCTGCTGTAGTGATGATTGAGGAAGAAGAAGACGGAATGAGTGGGAGTGACGTATGAACTTTCTTTTTCGTAGCCATGTTTTTTTGTTTAAAATGAATATTGGGTACAAAACCCCAATAACCGGTTATTTAACCCCGAAGGGCCAAATAACGGACAGAAAGACCCCTCTCACGAGGAGGAGGGTGTCTTTATCAACAATTTGGTTCAAGTTTTAAACAATTTACAATTGTTTTAACGGTTAAAAATTACTATACCTTACAGAGCCGAGCCTCCGTCAACCATGGCATTCAATAATAATAATAATAATGGTGATTTCTTTATTAACCACAAGGGTTTACATAAAGTAGACATTAAGGACAGTGCAGGACAATACAGTACGGTACAAATGGGCATTTCTGCGTGTAAAAAACAAATACAGAGAATGTAACAAAAAGTATCAATGAACACTACCCCAATAGGGGAGAGACTTCGGAGGGACATTTGTGGAGAAAGCCCAGTAAAAGGTCACAGTGACCCTGACCACCAAGGCAAGTGCCCTCTCCCAGTTTTCCACCTTTAATTTACAGATATATACTCAGAGTAGGCCCATTCACACGGGCCATTCTTGCTTCTCTCACCCATCTTTCAACAAAATGCTGGGAAGAGAGCACTTCCCTCTCTACTCTGATTTTCCTTTTCAAATACAATTTGAAAAATTCAATCAGGGCATCACCGAAGAGGTAAGTGCTCGTCTTCAGCCCTTTCAAACGTGTCCACCATACTATCTCTTTCGCCATGGCCACCAGAAAGATAAAAAACTGCCTGCCCTTCCCGGCTAAAGGAGGAGGGCGGGGCAATCCTCACGATGGACTCAGATGATAGCCGGTTTCGTCGCCCTGCGCGCATCTCGGACATGCCCGGCTGACGGCACCTCCATGCCTGTAGAGTTTATCCCGAACTGGCAAGGCTCCTCGGTAGCACTGCCAGGCCAGGGATTTCTGGAAGTTGTACATAGGCCACGGCCCGAAAGTCCTTCCGAAGAGATTGGCTAGTTGATTTTCGTCGACGCCTAGAATTTCTCCAAGTACGTCGTCGCTCTTCCCCTCCACTAATCCTCTATAGAACGCCAAGGTGGAGTTTCCACCGATCACATTGCCCGATTGGTCGAGGTTTGTGAGTGCCTGAAGACATTCCAGTCTCCAAGCGCTCCCACTCGGTCTTCGCTTGACCCAGGAAATACGTGTTTAGCAAACGGCGACCACACCTGATCACCGTCGAGGAAGAGGTGGAGATGTAGCCTAAGCGCGTGCCTGCGGATCATCAGCCACGGCATGCCCAGCCCTCCACGTAGCGGGTGTTGACAACAGTAGGAGCGCCTGACCATCGGAGTGCGTCCCTTCCACAAAAAGCGAAAGAGCAAACGCTCCAGCGCAGTCAGGAGAGGCTTAGGACAAGGTACGACGGTCAGGCGGTAGCAGATGACAGATGCGATGTACGCGTTAGCCAACTCCGCTCGACCTTTCAGGGATAGCTTCCTCTCCGCCCATTTCTGGGTGAGAGAAGCCACCCTGCTCGTCACCTCGTCCGAGTTTTTGTCCGTCTGGAGGTCCGGACCGAACTAGACCCCTAGCAATTTAATCGGTCCCTCCGTCCAGCGTCCGACGACGCTGTTGGACGGCATGGACCTGCCTCTCCAGGTGCCGAGCTGCAGGCCCACTGACTTTTCCTGGTTCATCATTGCTCCTGTCACCGCTTCGTATTCTCTTAGTGGCAGCGATCCAACCTCTGAAGACGGGACCAAAGCCAGCCGCCCTCAGGACTGCCGCTAAGTAACGATGGTCGACCCTATCGAACGCTTTCGACTGATCTAAATTGATCAAGGACCCATCCGTGCCAGGTTCCCTAGCTACCCTCTCTACGATGTATCGCATGAGGTGGAGGTTGTCGTGGATGGATCTGTCGGGAATGGCGCATGTCTGCGCCTCTCCCACCAGACCACCAACGACAAGCGCCAACCTCTTTGCTAGCACCTTGGCCAAAATCTTGAACTCTGAGTTTAGCAGAGTTATGGGCCTGAAATTATCTATGTTATCCCCCTTGTTCGGATCCTTTCTCAGCAGTGCCACCGCTCCTCGGCTCACAGAACTGGGAATTCTCCCGTTCTGTTGCCAGTTGCAGTAGACGTCCGCCAAGAGGCCTCCGAACAAGTCTGGCATCTGTACGTAAATTTCATAGAGCAGACCATCCAAACCAGGTGATTTACCCCTTGTGCAGCCAGTCATTGCCTCCCTTACTTCAGCGGCTGTTATCGGCTTTTCGCAACACTCCGCCTCAGTGGCCGAGAGCCGCGGCAGTCCGTCGAGGTAGACACTAAAGTCCATCCCTCGATCCGGCCCACTGCTGCCCCCGAACAGCTGAGTGAAGTGTCGCTGAAAAGCTTCACACATTTGCCCGGGATCGAGTAGCATGCGCCCGTCGTGGTCCACCAAAGACCGGATCGTGGCTTTGTTGCCATGACGCGCCTCCGCCACTCGGGCCCATTGAACGGCTTTCGTCCCCTCGTGTCTGAGAGCACGCACCCGAGCTCTGACAACGCAGCCTTCGTGCTTTGCATTGAAGAATTGGTCAAGGGCCAATTTCGCCGCAAGTACGTCGGCCGCAATGCCTTTGCTAAGCGTCTCGTCTAATTTTCTAACTAGTTCTCCCTCTACTCTCTTTTTCTCTATTGCTAAAGCCTTACTAAACCTAATGGATTCTATTCTAATCGCTCTTTTCAGAGAAAATCACCACATGTTGACGATGGCCCCCGTCAACGCCCGCTTAACTAGTTCGCTAATCCGGTCTCTGTAGGCCTTGCGCGCTGGTAAGGACGCGTTTAGCTTCCAGTAGCTGGGTCCTCGTCTATGAAGCCTATCTAAGTCAAGCACACAAATCACGAATTTGTGGTCCGTGTAGCTGACTATCTTGAATTGTGGACAGCCTATGCCAGACCTATCTATTTCCCTACAAAATACTCTATCTAGATATGATCTGGATGACCCTATGCGGTTTGTCCAAGTCCACATTGGCACATTCGGGAAATCCAATCGGTACCTGTCAGACAGTTCAAAACGCCTGAGCAGGTTGGTGAGGCTCTTGCACCCTCCTTCCCTATCCGCTAATCCCACACAGTCCCAGCGTGCATCTAAGATCCCGTTCCAGTCGCCTACTAACACTAAAGAGTGGGACGTTCCAAGAAAGGTCTCCAGACGCCGGAAGAAATCAGGCCGCCCTGCTCCTGTCGGGGCATAGACGGCCACTAGCCTGAAAGCTTGCCCGTCTCCGCTGGTTACGTCCAGCATCACCAACTTACCCTCTGGGTCCAGGAAGATGGCCCGTATGGCGAGATACAAACCTCTTCGAAAAAGCACAGCAACTCCTTCCCCCGATCCAGGACGGCTGGGAGATGCGTACACATCGTAGCCGCCGAAGATCGGTGAGAAGACCCGTGCTTCGGAGATTCTGGTCTCGCTGATGGCCACTACATCTATGTTTAGTGACCTGAGGTCGTTGAGCAGGTAACCCTGCTTCCATGACGATCCCAAGCCACGCGCATTTATGCTGCCTATTCTGAGTGAGGTCATGTTTAAAATAGAGTGGAAAAGATGGGAAAGACCACTTACCGTACTTTTGGTAGAGGAGAGATGGTTTTTACATCCCTTTTCAATTGATCGTCTGGTGAAGGGACCGTTGAATTGTCCCTTCGGCTGGTCGTCGGCTCTTCTAAGAGAATGTCTGAATATACTCTTCGATTAATGGTTCCTCCTAGGTCGCTGAAATCACCAACTGCGTTGGGGAATTTCGTTTTAATGTTTGTGTATTGTTTCTGTGCTATTTTTAGCAGTCTTATGTTAGTTGGCGTTTTGATTGGTGCTGGTATTATGTAGTCCTGTTGTGAAATGTCTGTGTGTTCAATTATGTAAGTCATTAGTTTCTTGTTGTGTGTATTTATTGCCGTGCATTTTTTTTCTGGGGGTGGGGTGTGGTTCTGCTTTTTTTTTGTCGTTGTTGCTGGGTGTGTGTATTTTGTTGTTGTGTTTGCGATGTTGGTGCTTGTGGTGGTGGTGTTGAAGTTGTTGTTGTTGTTGGCGGTGGGGTTGTCGCCGGTGGTGATGGTGGTGCTAGTGTGGGTGGTGATGGTGTTGGTGGTGTTGCTGCTGTGAGTCTCTTTGCAGTAGACTTTACCCTTTTTTCATTTCTTTCCTCCCTTTTCGAAGGCGACGATGCGCTGCTTCTGTGTTTGTGCCTTCTTACGACCTTTTGCCATCCCTCTCCCACCTCACACTCCATGTCTGATTCTGTGAGGTCGTGGAGGGGTACCAGCTCCACTCTTTCACTTGTTGTTTTTGGTGATGTTTGCACTGGTGTCTCTGTTGCCGCTGCATTTGGTATTGCTGTTGTTGTTGTTAATACTTCCACTGCTGCTGCTGTTTTTGATTTCCGTGGCGTGGGTATGGGTGCCACGGACCTATCGTTCCTGGTTGCCGCTTGTCCTGTTGCTGGTAGCCGTGGAGCCGGTTTCGGAAGGAGGGGGGTTTTCTCCTTTCTCAGGGTCTTCTCGTTGCAGAAGGCCCTGAGGTGAGTCTTCGATCCACAGCGAAAGCATTTCGGGCGTTTGCCCTCAACACTTATGGGCAGTTGAGTGCCGTTATCGAAGTCTATCACATCCGGGATAGCTTCGATGCACTCCTGGTTGGTTTGGATTAACATCTCAATAGAGGTGCCGACCCAATCTTCTCTTACTTTTTTCTGTACTTGCAGTACAGTTGTTTTCTCCTCGATTCCGACGAGGACAGACGCGGCCAGCCAAGAAGGGGCCATCCTGGGGGGGGGGGGTCAGTTTGACCCTCACAATTTTTTCCCCGCAGTAGGGGGGCACCAACACCATATCCTCGCTCCTTAGGGTCACTAAGGATTGAGCCTTTGCTTCCTGTACGTCTACGGTGGCATATTTTTTGCCTCGGGTGATGTGCGTTTTCCGCTGCCACACAGACCCCAAAGCTTGTTGTATTTGAGCCTCTGTGGCTCTTTCAACCCTACGGGATTTTGTACTTACTGTACGGTACGTGACCGTACAGTGCTGTTGGGTTTCGAAACATTTTTCGGCTGCCTTGCAGATTGCTCGGTGTCCAGTTTTTCTCACCATCTTCTTCGCTTCCTGTAATTCCTCATTTGTTATGAGGATGGTTTCCAGGTTCTTTGCGAAGCCTGCAAACGAGATTGGTTTTTCTTTGCTGCTGTTGTTGTTGTTGTTGTCGTCAGAGCTGCTGTTACTTTTGTTGTTGCGGCAGGTACTACGACTACTGCCGCCGCCGCTGTTGCTGTGGTTGTTGTTGTTGTTGCTGCTGCTAATGCTGTTGTTGTTTATGCTGCTGCTGATGCTGTTGCGGCTGCTACTGTTGTTTTACTTGTCACTGTTGCTGTTGTTATTACGGCTGCGACTGCTATTATTCCTGACGTCAGACGAATGAAATGGGTTTTCGTATTTCCCGCACACCTGTTTCGTCGTTGTCGTCGTCGTCGTGAAAAATCTTGTACGCTTTGCACGAGATTTTTCTTTTATGTCGTTGTTTGCGAAAGCGAAGGGAGGGAGAGAGACGATCTTCTCTCTGCTGTAGTGACGATTGAGGAAGAAGAAGACGGAATGAGTGGGAGTGACCTATGAAAATTCTTTTTCGTAGCCATGTTGTTTTTTTTTGTTTGAAATAAATATTGGGCACAAAACCCCAATAAGCGGTTATTTAACCCCGAAGGGCCAAATAACGGGCAGAAAGACCCCTCTCACGAGGAGGAGGGTGTTTTTGTCTACAAGTTGGTTACAGTTTTAAACAATTTACAATTGTTATAGCGGTCAAAATGTACAATATATTACAGAGCCGAGCCTCCGTCAACCATAGCATTCAATAATAATAATAATAATAATAATAATAATGATTTCATTTATTGGCCACAAGGGCCGACATATAGGGGACAATACAAAAGACTGGGACAGTGGGGCTTTACAGAAAAATCGAGTAAACAATATGAATAAACAAAGTAACAATAACAAAATACAACAAGAAAACATTCCCCAATAGGGGGGATGACCACCTAGGGTTCGCTCAGGTACCCCACCAGTCCTGAACGACCCGACGCTTCGAGAGAACCCTGGAAGGGCACCCATCTCCTCTTCAAATTTACCTACCTACAGCCGCATGACCAGATTCGGCCCACCCACACGGGCCATTCTCGCCACATTCACCCACCTTTCAGCAAATGTACTGGGGGGGGGGGGGGGGGGGGCAGCACTTCTCTCTCCACCCGCACCTTCCTTTCCAAGTGAAACTTGAAAAAGTTGATGAGGGATTGGCCGAAGAGAAAAGTGTCTGTCTTCAGTCCTTTCAACCTCGTCCACCATACAACCGCTTTCGCTACTGCCACCAGACAGAGGAAAATTGCCGGCCCTTCCTGGCCAAAAGAAGGCGGTGGGTCGATCTTCACTATGGACTCGGCCGATAGCCGGATCCGTTCTACACGCGACAACAGCTGTTCAACATAACTGCACAAGTCAGTAATGCACGGACACTGGACGAGTGCGTGCAGAACGGTTTCGTCGCTCTGCGCGCATCTCGGGCAGGTCCGTCTGACAGCACTTCCGTGCCTGTAGAGTTTATCTCGAACCGGTAGTGCCCCCCGGTAGCACTGCCAAGCGAGGGATTTTTGGAAATTATCCATCGTCTCCGGCTCGAAAGTCCTCCGGTACAGACTGGTTAGTTCGACCTGGTTGACTCACAGAGCCTCTCCGAGTGCGTCGCCGCACTTTCCCACCGCTAATCCTCTATAGAACTCGAGAGTGGAAGTTACACTGACCGCATTGCCCGCCTGGTAGAGGGCAGTGAGTGCCTGGCAACATTCCAGATGCCAGTCACCCAGTCTCGGTCTCTTCTTGACCCCTCCACAAGAATTTGAAGAGGAGCCGCTCCAAGATGGCAAGGCTTGAACGGGGGCAAGGGACGACAGTCAGACGGAATTAGATGACGGATGCGATGTACCCGTTCGCCACCTCCGCCCGACCTTTCAGTGATAGCTTCATTCTGGGTGAGACTGACTACCCTGCCCGTCACCTCGTCCCAATTCTTATCCACCTGGAGGTCTAGCCCGAACCAAACCCCTAGCAACTTTACCGGTCCGTCCGTCCAGCTCCTAACGACGCTGTTGGACGGCATGGACTTGCCTCTCCAGGTGCCGAGTTGCAAGCCCACTGACTTTTCCGGGTTAAGTTTTGCTCCCGTCAACCTTTCATATTCGTCCAATAAGTTGCCGACCACCTCGATATCTGAGGTGTCCGACACCATCAAGGTTATGTCGTCCGCATAAGCCGACACAGCCTTTCCGCGTCCCGGTTCGAGCGGGATGCCCTGCAACAGCTCCAGCTTCCGCAGTAAAGGCTCGAGAGTCAATACGTACAGAAGGGAGGAGAGAGGGCTCCCTTGGCGGACCGATCGGGAGACCTGAAACGGTTCCGAGAGGTGGCCATTAATTTTGACCATCGAGCAGGTGCCGCTGTACATTGCAGCGATCCAGCTTCTGAAGACATGGCCGAATCCAGCCGCCTTCAGGACAGCCTACATGTACCGATGGTCGACCCTATCAAATGCTTTCGATTGATCTAAATTGATCAGAGCCTCACCGAAGCCAGGTTTACGCCCTACCCTCTCTATGATGTATCGCATTAGGTGGAGGTTGTCGTGTATGAACCTGGTTGAGATTGCGCAAGTTTTCGCCTCCCCAACCAAATCCCCGATGACAAGCGCCAACCTTCGCTAACACCCTGGCCAAAATCTTAAACTCTGCGTTCAGCAGAGTTATGGGCCTGAAATTGTCTAATGTGTCCCTCTTGTTCTCGTCTTTCCTTATCAGCGTCACTACGCCCCGGCTCACTGAACTGGGAATACTCCCGTTTTACTGCCAGTTGCAGTAGAGCGCTTCGAGTATGTGGAGAACAAGTCTGGCATATTTACGTAAAGCTCGTAGGGCAGACCATCCAAACCGGGTGACTTGCGCCTCATGCAGCCTATAAGGGCATCCTGAATCTTGGCTGAAGTAATTGGCTTTTCGCAGCGCCCAGCGTCAGCCGTCGAGAGTTGCGGCAAGCCATCGAGGTAGGGACTGAAGTCCACCACCATCTCTGACCCGCCACTTCCCCCGAACATCCGAGCAAAATGTTGGCGAAAGGCCTCACACATCCTCTTGGAATCGGTCAGCTCGAGCCGGTCTCGGTCCGTCAAAGACCAAATCGTGGTTTTATTACCACGCCGCGCCTCTGCTACGTGGGCCCATCGAACAGCTTTGGTTCCCCCGTTTCTCAGAGCACGCGCCTTAGCTCTGACAATGCAACCTTCGTGTTTCGCATTGAAGAAATGGTCTAATGCCATTCTTGCCGCTAGCACATCAGTTGCAATGCCACTACCAATAGCCTCGTCTAACTTATCTACCAACTCTCCCTCCCTTCTATTTTTCTCTAATGCTACTTCTTTGCTAAACTCTATCGACATTACTCTAATCTCTCTTTTGAGAGCCCCCCACCATCTATTGTTGACGACTCTCCCTGTCAAACTTTCCTTAACTAAATTGTTGACCTGGTCCCTGTAAGCCTTGCGTGCCGGAAATAACATGTTTAGCTTCCAGTAACCAGGTCCTAACCTACGCGTCTTATCTAGGTTGACCATACAGATCACAAACTTGTGAGCTGAATAGGCGACCGTTTCAAAACGTGGACGGCTTACACTATTTCTGTCTATTTTCCTAATGAATATGCTGTCTATATACGATCTAGATGACCCTATGCGGTTAGCCCAGGTCCACACTGGCGCATTAGGGAAATCTAGTCGGTACCTGTCAGACAGTTGGAACTGGCTGATCAGGTTCTTGAGGCTTTTGCACCCCCCGCTCCTATCGGATACTCCCACACAGTCCCAGCGTGCGTCTAAGATGCCGTTCCAGTCCCCCGCTAACAGTAAAGGGCGAAACGTACGCAGAAAGACTTCCAGGCGTCTAAAGAAGTCCGGCCGTCCTGCCCCAGTAGGAGCATAGACGGCCACCAGTCTAAAGGCACCACCTTCATTATTGATCACGTCCAGGACCACCAACTTCCCGTCCGGGTCTCGGAAGATCGACCTTACCTCGAGATCCAGGCCTTTCCTGAACAGCACTGCCACTCCGCCTCTCATTCCCGGCTGGCTAATAGATGCAAAGATCTGATAGTCGTCGAAAATGGGGGCTAGTGCGCGCAAGTCGGAAATCCTGGTCTCACTGACTGCAATTACATCCATTTCTATAGATCTGAGGTCGTTGAGAAGGTGACCCTGCTTCCAGGACGATCCCAGGCCTCGAACATTTAAACATCCTACTCTTAATACGGCCATGTTGGCAGGTTAAACAGAGAGAGATGCAGGTTTACTTACCTTCCGGGCTCTTGTGAAGGTCGGGTTGTTCGACCTCCATAGTTAGTGGGGTTTCTTTTGGGAACTCCTTTAAAAGTCTTGAAGTGGGTTTTACGTTCGGTGTTCCCACGTTCCGAGGAAAGCTCTCTCGTATTTCTTTGAATATGTCGAGCGACATTCGCACCAGAACCAAATCTTCCGGCACGCGAAATGTTCTCGATTTAAACATTTACCCCTCTTTTTGTATATTTTCACTTCGTGCTACGAGGGCCATCAGTTCCCTGTTGGCGCTCCTGACGAGCACGAAGTTTTGTATGTTTTGTTGGTGTAATTTTATTTGTTTGCGTGGTTGTGGTGGTGATGGTTTTGGTGGTGTTGTTTCGGTTGTATCTGTGTTTGTTGTGAGTGCGATGTCTGGTTTCAGATGTTTGTGTGTATATTTGTTCTTGCCTCTGTTTCGGTTGTTTGCGTTTGGGGGATTCTGGTGATGGTGATGGTCGTGTTGATGTTGGTGTTATTGGAGAGATGTTTGCGTGGTTGGTGTCTGCGTTTTTTATTGTGGGTGCTTTTGTGCTTTGTTGAGTTTTTTTTTTCTTTTTGTGTTTTCTTTTTTGTATTTTGGGGCATTTTGTATTTCCCTCATTTTCACTACTGGTAGATGAGGGGTCTGTTTCTGAAAGTGTGTCTGTATGTATGTTTAAGGTTTTATTGGTGTGTGTGTAATTTTGGGGTGAGGGGGAATTTGACAGCTTTCCTCGTTTCCCTCCTGCGTGGTCAATGTTGGTGGTGGTCTTTCTATTGGTGTTGTTGTTGGTGGTTTTGCGGTTTAGGTGTTGGTTGAGGTCCTCGCCCCGGCGTCGGCAGCAGTGGAGCTTTTCGACCCCTTGCCTCTTTCAGCATTTGAGGGCAGAAGGCTCGCAAATGGGTTTTTTCCCCACAAACAAAACACTGCGGCCTTTTGCCTTCGGTCATAATGTGAATGACAGTCCCATTCTGAAGGCGGATGTGGTCTGGGATTGTCTTCACATTCTCGGGCCTGATCTGGAGAAGGATCTCCAGGTCAACCCCGGACCAGTCCTCTCTGGCCGTTCTGGTCACTTCTATAGGGACTGTATCCGTCCCCTCCACAATCACACATCCTATAAGCCACCACATGTCAAGTCCTGGTGGGATTCTGGGAATGCGGAGACGGGCCGTTCTTTTTCCCATGTGGGAGGGGTACATTATGACCTTGCTGGTTTTGCAAGGAGTCATGGCTTGTTTCATCGCGAGGGCTTCTGACTTGAACAACACCGAAATGGTGCCGTACTGTCTGCCCCTCTCTATGTACTGGGTGTCTTCTCTGATGCACCTCAGCGCGACTTCGACATCTTCTTGTGGGATTAACGCTGCCCTTTTGGTTTGTGCTGAGATGCATCTATAATGCACCGTTTTGTGCTCCACTGCCTCAATAGCTTCTACCGGGACAGTTAAGTTGGCCCAAGTTTGCTCTTGCTTGATGAGCTTCCATGCCTGGGCCAACTTTTCATCTTTGTTTGAGAGGTCCATGTTGAAGCATGGCCTCATTTCTGCTGCTGCCGCAGCGAAAGTGGTCTTGTTTTCGTTGGGGGTGTTGTTGACGTTGTTATTGTTGGTGTTGTTGTTAGCACTGTCGCTGTTAACATTGTTGTCTTTGCTGCCACCGTTGTTCTCGGTGCAGTTGGTATTGTTGCTGTTGGTGTTGTCGCTATTTGTTTTCATGTTAGTGGTGTTGATATTGTTGTTGTATTTGTTATTTTTTTTTTTTGTAATCTGCATTTTCGTTGTCGCTGTTACTGTCATTTTTTTTCAAATTAGAGTTCTTATTGGTGTCTTTGTTTACCTTGTTTGTGGTGGTGTTTGTGTTATCAATGTGTGTTAATTTCGCTGTAGCGCTCTCTCAACTTCTACGTCGTTGTCGCATGACAGCCGACATATCGCTGGGGCGTGGATCAGCCATGTTTTTTTTTCTTCGTAAATTTTTTAACATGTAAAAATAAGTTCAAATATTTGGGCCAAAAGGCCCAAATATTATACTTTCCCCTTCACGGGGCAAAGTCTAAGGGCTTATATCCCTTACACAACAAGAAATATTTAACAACAAATAATTTAAACAAGCAAATAAAGCGACTTACTGTGAGCGAGCAAAATACGTCCGCTTAGACCAATAATAATAATAATAATTGTTTCTACTATTGGCACAAGGCCAGCAATTACCCAGTACATTACTGGTACTTTATTTTATCAACCCCGTAAGGATGAAAGGCAAAGTTAACCTCAGCGGGATTTGAACTCAGAATGGCAAGGGCCGTAACTCTATGCGTCAAAGCATGGTGTCTCACCCTCTACCGATACTGCCAATTCACCGCCCTAATAATAATAATAATAGATTCCTAGTCTTCCTATCCATTTCTTTTTCATCAGCAACATTCCATTTCAGAATTCCCGCACTGTACCTAATAATTGTTTCTACTTTAGGCACAAGGCCAGAAATTTCCCAGTGCATTACTGGTACTTTATTTTATCGACCCCGTAAGGATGAAAGGCAAAGTCAACCTCGGCGGGATTTGAACTCAGATAGTAAAGGGACGTAACTATGCTGGAAAGCATGGCGTCCGACCCTCTACCGATACTGCCAATCCACTATACCTAAAAATAGACACAGCTCGGGAATTCACTGCACTTATGACATTCCTGCAGTTCAGATGTGATTTTAATACGCTCCTTACTCTCTTAATGTACTCAGATCTTATCAATTCCTTCATTTTTTTGTTCTTGATGCCCTCTGCCTCCAGAACACCTAAATATTTGTATCCTTCTTCAGTGATTATTATTATTATTATTATTATTATTATTATTATTATTATTGAATGCTATGGTTGACGGAGGCTCGGCTCTGTAAGATATTGTAAATTTTGACCGCTATAACAATTGTAAATTGTTTAAAACTTTAACCAACTTGTAGACAAAAACACCCTCCTCCTCGTGAGAGGGATCTTTCTGTCCGTTATTTGGCCCTTCGGGGTTAAATAACTGCTTATTGGGGTTTTGTGCCCAATATTTATTTTAAACAAAAAAACAACATGGCTACGAAAAAGAATTTTCATGGGTCACTCCCACTCATTCCGTCTTCTTCTTACTCAATCGTCACTACAGCAGAGAGAAGATTGTCTCTCTCCCTCCCTTCTTTAAATGTGTCTCTCTCCCTCCCTTCTCTTTCGCAAGCGACGACAGAACAGAAAAGACTCGCGCAAAGCGTGCAAGATTTCTCCACGACTACGACGACAACGACGAAACAGGTGTGCGGGAAATACGAAAACCCATTTCATTCATCTGACGTCAGCAATAATAGCAGAAGCAGCCGTAATAACAACAGTAACAGTGACAATGAAAACAACAGTAGCAGCCGCAACAGCATCAGCAGCAGCATAAACAACAACAGCATTAGCAGCAGCAACAACAACAACAACCACAGCAACAGCGGCGGCGGCAGTAGTCGTAGTACCTGCAGCAACAACAAAAGTAACAGCAGCTCTGACGACAACAACAACAACAACAGCAGCAAAGAAAAACCAATCTCGTTTGCAGGTATCGCGAAGAACCTGGAAACCATCCTCATAACAAATGAGGAATTAGAGGAAGCGAAGAAGATGGTGAGCAAAACTGGACACCGAGCAATCTGCAAGGCACCGGAAACATTTTTCGAAACCCAACAGCAATGTACGGTCACGTACCGTACAGTAAGTACAAAATACTGTAGGGTTGAAAGAGCCACAGAGGCTCAAATACAAAAAGCCTTGGGGTCTGTGTGGCACCGGAAAATGCACATCACACGAGGCAAGAAATATGCCACCGTAGACGTACTTTTTGCCACACCCCAAGAGGCAAAGGCTCAATCCTTAGTGACCCTAAGGAGCGAGGAAATGGTGTTGGTGCCATCCTACTGCGGGGAAAAAATTGTGAGGGTCAAACTGACCCACGTCCACCCCGGGATGGCCCCTTCTTGGCTGGCCGCGTCTGTCCTCGTCGGAATCGAGGACAAAACAACTGTACTGCAAGTACAGAAAAAAGTAAGAGAAGATTGGGTCGGCACCTCCATTGAGATGTTAATCCAAACCAACCAGGAGTGCATCGAAGCTATCCCAGATGTGATAGACTTCGATAACGGCACTCAACTGCCCATAAGTGTTGAGGGCAAACGCCCGAAATGCTTTCGCTGTGGATCGAAGACTCACCTCAGGGACTTCTGCAACGAGAAGACCCTGAGAAAGGAGAAAACCCCTCTCCTTCCGAAACCGGGTCCACGGCTACCAGCAACAGGACAAGCGGCAACCAGGAACGATAGGTCCGTGGCACCCATACCCACGCCACGGAAATCAAAAACAGCAGCAGCAGTGGAAGTATTAACAACAAAAACAGCAATACCAAATGCAGCGGCAACAGCGACTCCAGTGCAAACATCACCAACAACAACAAGTGAAAGAGTGGAGCTGGTACCCCTCCCCGACCTCACAGAATCAGACATGGAGTGTGAGGTGGGAGAGGGATGGCAAAAGGTCGTAAGAAGGCACAAACGCAGAAGCAGCGCATCGTCGCCTTTGAAAATGAGGAAAGAAATGAAAAAAGGGTAAAGTCTACTGCAAAGAGACTCACAGCAGCAACACCACCAACACCATCACCACCCACTCTAGCACCACCATCACCACCGGCGACAACCCCACCGCCAACAACACCTTCAACACCACCACCACAAGCACCAACATCGAAAACACAACAACAAAACACACACACCCAGCAACAACGACAAGAAAATAGCAGAACCACACCCCACCCCCAGAAAAACAAATGCACGGCAATAAATACACACAACAAGAAACTAATGACTTACATAATTAAACACACAGACATTTCACAACAGGACTACATAATACCAGCACCAATCAAAACGCCAACTAACATAAGACTGCTAAAAACAGCAGAGAAACAATACACAAACATTTAAACGAAATTCCCCCACACAGTTGGTGATTTCAGAGACCTAGGAGGAACTATCAATCGAAGAGTATATTCGGACATACTCATAGAAGAGCCGACGACCAGCCGAAGGGACGATTCAACGGTCCCTTCACCAGACGATCAAGTGAAAAGGGATGTAAAAACCATCTCTCCTCTACCAAAAGTACGGTAAGTGGTCTTTCCCATCTTTACCACTCTATTTTAAACATGACCTCACTCAGAATAGGCAGCATAAATGCGCGTGGCTTGGGGTCGTCATGGAAGCAGGGTCACCTGCTCAACGACCTCAGGTCACTAAACATAGATGTAGTGGCCATCAGCGAGACCAGAATCTCCGAAGCACGGGTCTTCGCACCGATCTTCGGCGGCTACGATGTGTACGCATCTCCCAGCCGTCCTGGATCGGGGGAAGGAGTTGCTGTGCTTTTTCGGAGAGGTTTGTATCTCGCCATACGGGCCATCTTCCTGGACCCAGAGGGTAAGTTGGTGGTGCTGGACGTGACCAGCGGAGACGGGCAAGCTTTCAGGCTAGTGGCCGTCTATGCCCCGACAGGAGCAGGGCGGCCTGATTTCTTCCGGCGTCTGGAGACCTTTTTTGGAACGCCCGCTCTTTAGTGTTAGTGGGCGACTGGAACGGGATCTTAGATGCACGCTGCGACTGTGTGGGATTAGCGGATAGGGGTCGAGTGTGCAAGAGCCTCACCAACCTGCTCAGGCGTTTTGAACTGTCTGACAGGTACCGATTGGATTTCCCGAATGTGCCAATGTGGACTTGGACAAATCGCATGGGGTCATCCAGATCATATCTAGATAGAGTATTTTGTAGGGAAATAGATAGGTCTAGCATAAGCTGTACACAATTCAAGATAGTCAGCTACACGGACCACAAATTCGTGATCTGTATGCTTGACTTAGATAGGCTTCATAGACGAGGACCCGGCTACAACAAGTGGTGGTTCGCTCTGAAAAAATAGAATCGATTAGGTTTAGTAAGGCTTTAGCAATAGAGAAAAATAGAGCAGAGGGAGAACTAGTTAGAAAATTAGACGAGGCGCTTAGCAAAGGAATTGCGACCGACGTGCTTGCGGCGAAATTGGCCATTGACCAATTCTTCAATGCAAAGCACGAAGGCTGCGTTGTCAGAGCTAGGGTGCGTGCTCTCAGACACGAGGGGACGAAAGCCGTTCAATGGGCCCGAGTGGCGGAGGCGCGTCGTGGCAACAAAGCCACGATCCGGTCTTTGGTGGACCACGACGGGCGCATGCTACTCGACCCCGGGTAAATGTGTGAAGCTTTTCAGCGACACTTCGCTCAACTGTTCGGGGGCAGTGGCGGGCCGGATCGAGGGATGGACTTTAGTGTCTACCTCGACGGACTGCCGCGGCTTTCGGCCACTGAGGCGGAGTGTTGCGAAAAGCCGATAATAACCGCTGAAGTACGGGATGCAATGACTAATTGAACAAGGGGTAAATCGCCTGGTTTGGATGGTCTGCCCTATGAACTTTACGTACAAATGCCAAACTTGTTCGGAGGCCTCTTGGCGGACGTCTACTGCAACTGGCAACAGAACGGGAGAATTCCCAGCTCTGTGAGCCGAGGAGCGGTGGCACTGCTGAGAAAGGATCCGAACAAGGGGGATAACATAGATAATTTTAGGCCCATAACTCTGCTAAACACAGAGTTCAAGATTTTGGCCAAGGTGCTAGCAAAGAGGTTGGCGCTTGTCGTTGGTGGTCTGGTGGGAGAGGCACAGACATGCGCCATTCCCGACAGATCCATCCACGACAACCTCCACCTCATGCGATACATCGTAGAGAGGGTAGCTAGGGAACCTGGCACCGGTGGGTCTTTGATCAATTTAGATCAGTCGAAAGCCTTCGATAGGGTCGACGATCGTTACCTAGCGGCAGTCCTGAGGGCGGCTGGTTTTGGGCCCGTCTTCAGAGGCTGGATCGCTGCCATGTACAGCGACATCTGCTCTGTAGTGAGAGTGAACGGTCACCTTTCGGAACCGTTCAACATCATGCGCTCGGTTCGCCAAGGATGTCCCCTCTCGTCCCTATTGTACGTATTGACTCTCGAGCCATTACTGCACAAACTGGAGACGTTGAGGGGGGTCCTGCGCGAACTAGGATGCGGAAGATCCGTGTCAGCATATGCCGTCGATGTCACCGTAGTGGTGTCGAACGTCAAACACATCGAGGCGATCGGCACTACACTAAGAGAATACGAAGCGGTGACAGGAGCAATGATCAACCAGGAAAAGTCAGTGGGCCTGCAGCTCGGCACCTGGAGAGGCAGGTCCATGCCGTCCAACAGCGTCGTCGGGCGCTGGACGGACGGACCGGTTAAATTGCTAGGGGTCTGGTTCGGTCCAGACCTCCAGACGGACAAAAACTGGGACGAGGTGACGAGCAGGGTGGCTTCTCTCACCCAGAAATGGGCTGAGAGGAAGCTATCCCTGAAAGGTCGAGCGGAGGTGGCGAATGCGTACATCGCATCCGTCATCTACTACCGCCTGACCGTCGTACCTTGTCCTAAGCCCCGCCTGACTGCGATGGAGCATTTGCTCTTTCGCTTCTTGTGGAAGGGACGCGCTCCGATGGTCAGGCGGTCCATCTGCTGTCAACACCCGCTACGTGGAGGGCTGGGCATACCGTGGCTGATGATGCGCAGACACGCGCTCAGGCTACGACATCTCCACCTCTTCCTCGACGGTGATCAGGTGTGGTCGCCGTTTGCGAGACACGTTTTTCCCCAGCTCGTCTCCTTGGGTCAAGCGAAGACCGAGAGGGAGCGCTTGGACACTGGAATGTCTTCAGGCGCTCACAGCCCTCGACCAATCGGGCAATGTGATCGGTGGAAACTCCACCTTGGCGTTCTATAGGGGATTAGTGGAGGGGAAGAGCGACGACGTACTTGGAGAAACTCTAGGCGTCGACGAAAATCAACTAGCCAATCTCTTCGGAAGGACTTTCGGGCCGGGGCCTATGGACAACTTCCAGAAATCCCTGGCCTGGCAGTGCTACCGTGGAGCTTTGCCAGTTCGGGATGAACTCTACAGGCATGGAGGTGCCGTCAGCCGGGCATGTCCGAGATGCGCACAGGGCGACGAAACCGTCCTGCACGCACTCGTCCAGTGTCCGAGCATTGCTGACTTGTGGGTTTATGTCGAACACCTGCTGTCACGTGTAGGACCTATCCAGCTATCAGCTGAGTCCATCGTGAGGATTGCCCCGCCCCCTTCCTTTAGCCTGGAAGGGCAGGCAGTTTTTATCTGTCTGGTGGCCATGGCGAAAGAGATAGTATGGTGGACACGTTTGAAAGGGCTGAAGACGAGCACTTACCTCTTCGCTGATGCCCTGATTAACTTTTTCAAATTTCATTTGAAAAGGAAAATCAGGGTAGAAAGGGAAGTGCTCTCTTCCCAGCATTTTGTTGAAAGATGGGTGAGAGAAGCAAGTATGGCCCGAATGAATGGGCCTTCTCTGAGTATGTGTCTGTAAATTAAAGGTGGAAAACTGGGAGAGGGCACTTGCCCTGGTGGTCAGGGCCACTGTGGTCTTTTAATGGGCTTTCTCCACAAATGTCCCTTGGAAGTCTCCCCCCTATTGGGGAATTTTTCTTTGTTATTTTATTTCAACCTCTGTTTTTTTACACGCAGAAATGCTCATTTGTACCGTCCTGTATTGTCCTGTACTGTCCTTAATGTCTACTTTATGTGAACCCTTGTGGTTAATAAAGAAAACATTATTATTATTATTATTATTATTATTATTATTATTATTATTATTATCGTTCTTTTAGTCTCATTCATTGATGTTAATTAACTGGAAAGTTTGTTGAAATGAATATCAAGCCACTACCTGCAGCCTCAGATATTCAGGACGTATCGGAGGGTTCTTGCAGTTCCCAGCAAGCATGCCTCCTTTTGAAGCGTTCCAAAAAGCGTGGCGGGGTCAATTTTCTTTAACCATCCCTGGAAACTTTTTCAGATAGTACCTAGTGCGCCTATGACAATCGGAACCACTTTGACTTCATGACAGTTCCAAATCCTTTTTACCTCCCACTTTAAGTATCGGTTAATTTTCTCCCTCTCCTTCTCTTGCACTCTCGTGTCGAATGGGCAGGCCACATCCACAATCAGCACGATCTTTTATCTTTGTCCAAAACCACAAGGTCAGGTCTATTGTGTTCCAGTTTCTTATCCGTCTGTATCCTAAAATCCCACAGCACCTTCACCTGATCATTTTCTATAACCGACTCTGGCTTATGCTCATACCACTTCTCAAAATGTGGTAAATTGTTTACTTTGCATAGGTGCCAGTGGTTCACCCTGCCCATCACATCATGTCTCCAGCCCTTATAGTGAGTCTGTGCTAGGTGTTTACACTCGGATACAAGGTGAGCCACGGTCTCCTCTCTCTCTTTCCACAGATCCTGCACAGTGGGCTAGCCTTCTCCTTGTAAATATGGTGTTTCAACCACTTCGTTTTGAGGGCCTGCTCTTGCGCAGCCATTAACATTCCTTCTGTACCCTTTTCAAGGTCTCCTCTTTTCAACCAGTTCCATGTCTGTGGATCTCTGAATTCAGTTTTCTCAAAGAAGGTACTATGAAGGGATTTTTCCTGAGGGCTGCTCCTTCCCCTTGTTGTTATTTCCTCCTTGGACATCCCCTGGTCTATTGTCCTCTCCTTCAGTACCGTTCTGAGCATTGGCTCCTTACTATCAGTCATGTATTTGTGTAGGTTGTTTTTCTCCATCTGAACACAGTCCTCTATGCTGATAAGACCTCTTCCACCTTCAGATCTCCTTAAGTAGAGTCTATCGCCATCACTCCTCTTGTGGAACATGTTGTAGATAGTCAATAGCTTCCTAGTCTTCCTATCCATTTCTTTTTGTACAACAACATTCCATCTCAGAATTCCGGCACTGTACCTAATAATAGACACAGCTCGGGAATGTACTGCACTTATGGCATTCCTACTGTTCAGATGTGACTTTAATACTCTCCTTACTCTCCGAATGTATTCAGATCTTATCAATTCCTTCATTGTTTTGTTCTTGATGTCATCAGCCTCCAGATCACCCAAATACTAGTATCCTTCTTCAGTGTCAATTTATTTTATCATCTCACCTGTTGGTACCTGGATTCTGTTGCTTCTGCTCAATTTACCCCTCTTCATCACAAGGACTCCACACTTACTAATACCAAATTGCATACATATATCATTGCTGAAAATACGGACAGTGTCAACAAGCACACCCAATCCTTCTCACTCTTCCCGAAGAGCTTAAGATCGTCCATGAAGAGGAGGTGATTGATGGTAAGCTCTCCCTTTCCCAACTTGTATCCTGCTCTCACTTTTCGCAGTATAATGGTCAAAGGGCATAAGGGCAACGACAAACAACAGAGGGGACAGACTATCTCCCTGGAAGATACCTCTCTTGATCTTCACGCCTCCCAAGGATTGTCTAGCTGATGTTATCTCTGTTTTCCAGGACTTCATACTTTTGCCCAACAACTGTCTGATGTTATCTGCCACCTTGAATATCTCTAGGCTTTTGGTGATCCAAGAATGAGGCACCATGTCAAATGCCTTTTTGTAGTCTATCCATCCCATGGCAAGACCAGTGTGTCTCCTCTTGCAATTCCTCATTACTATCTTATCAATAAGTAACTGGTCCTTTGTACCACGGGACCTCTTTCGGCATCCTTTCTGTTCGTCCGGTAACAAGTTGTTTGTGTGTATGCGATGGTAGATTTCCTCAGACATAATGCTTGTCAACAGTTTCCACATTACGGATAGACATGTGATAGGTCTATAGTTGGTAACATCATTACTCTTGATTCGGTCTTTCATTACCAGAACTGTGGTACCTTTTGTCAACCACTCTTGTACCTCACCTGACATCAAGCAGTCATTGAACATGGTTGTCAGTTTCGGGTGGAGGGATGTTATATTTTTAATCCAATACCCCTGCACACCATCTGGGCCTGGTGATTTCCAGTTGGTTAGTTTTTTGTCCTGCCCCTTAAGAGTTTCAACTGTGATACTCAAATCAGTTTGTTGCTGTGCCTGTTCACTAATCTCCTTTTGTACTGTCTCAAGTCATTATGTTTAACATCCTGCTCCCATATTCCTCTCCAGAAGGTCTTAGTTTGTTCCGCCTCAGGGATCAAGTCGTTGCCTCTTTCTTTCCCTTCAAGCTGTCCAAACAGCATCTTCTGGTTGTTGTCAAAGATGCGGTTCTGTCTATACTGACTGACTCTGCTCTCGTATCGCCTAATTTTGCACTCTTTGCTACAATGAGTTGCTTCAGTTCATCTATGATAATATTTAGCTTTTTACTCCTAGTTTTGTACTTTATTTCCAGTCTATTTTTAGTGTGTATGTTTTTTAGTGTCCCATTCAGTAGGGACTCAAGCTTTCCAATGTCATTTCTCATTTTCCTGATTTGACCATTACGTCGTTTCTTCCACCAAGGCTCTGATCTTTCTTCTTTGTTGTTTCCTCTCGCTTTTATGCCAAGTAATTTCCTCACCGCATTTGCTGTTGCTTTGAGGATATTGTTGCACTGGTGAAGGCTCCTCGCCTAAAGGTATGGGATGACTTTGTTTACCTTAGCTGTTGTTTCTTTTAACTTTTTCCTGTCTACAAATCTTAGGTTCATAGGTTTCCCACTATCATTGTTCAATTCATCTACCACTGAGTTTAGGATATCAATCAAATCTTGTCCTAGCCCGTCAGCATTCATCTCATCAATGGCTGTATCTTTGTTGCAGGTATTATTTATTTCAGCATTCAGATCATTGTATGCGTCGGATGGTTCCTCCGTTCTCTCAACCTCTTCACCTTCATTTCGTACTTGCTTGTTTGCCTGGCATACTCCACTGTCCATTTCCAACCTAATCTCTCTGCTCAGTTCCTCCAGTTCCAGCTCGCTTATCCACCAATTAGTTCTTATTACCCGAGCGTGCCCGGCCAATTTTTTTTCATCTAATTTAAATAGACCAATCTCGTTCCAGATGTTATGCATCCGTTTCCTATAGCCTTTCTCCTTGGGTTACTCTTCAGGTAACATTGCATAACAGTTCTATTCAATTCTTTCGTCCAGTTGGTTCTGGTCCCTTTCCTTCTTCTTCTTCCTCCGATACCAGCAGTATTTGATTGACAGCCATGTCCCTGTTGCTGAGCCAGGGAGCACCTGTTGGGTAAGCGTCTGTCACATGACATTCCAGTCTCCACTTCACCGTTATTCGAACTGTTTAGGTTCGACATTTAAACACTCTTATCGAGGATTGGCGAATGTATGGTTACATAACCACCGGTGATTTCATCACTCCCAGTGATTTTTGTGTGGCACTATCACGCTGTAGACGAACATAAATAAACAAACAATCAAATAGGTAAAAAAAAAAAAGAGAATAAGCATAAATTTCATTGTAATGTAATGTTTGAATGTCTGACTTAGTTTTTCTTTTCCCTCTCTGTCTGTCTATTTGTTTTTCTTTTCATTTTTCTTTTCTTTACGTTTTTCGTTGTTGCTGTGCTGCTTTGATTTTGATATTTGATTTTTTGATTTTGACCGGGTCATCAGATCAGTCTATTTATATCTTTTTATGCTTTCCTCTTTTAGTGGGGACACTACGATGCATGTCTTAGCAGGAGGTAGTGGGAGAGAATAGCGGCGGTAGTGATAATGAGGCAGTGGTGGTGGTGGTGGTGTTGTGCTAGTAGTACTTAGCAGGAGGTAGTGGGAGAGAATAGCGGCGGTAGCGATAATGAGGCAGTGGTGGTGGTGATGTGATCGTAGTACTGTAGTGATGGTGTTGAAGTTGAAGTTGAAATAGAAGTTGAGGTAACTAGACTAGAGTTTTTGGCGTGGTAGTGGTGGTGTTGGTGGTGAAATTATTTTTCTGTCTGTCCACTTAGCCATTTAGCTATTTAGGCATTTTGCCATTTTCCTCTTTTTCGACTATAACATTTCTGATCCAAAATTAAATATTAAATATTGGGGCCCTATGCTGTAAAGTGATGCATTATGGCTTGCTGAGCGTAAAAACTGTAATCTTATTGTTCATTTGTAACAAGAATTATTCTATCACAGTTGTTTTAAAGAAGTAAAAATCAAAAACTTACGGGAGCGATTCTATAACGATATATATCCACCATGTGCGTTTATTATTATTATTATTATTATTATTACAGTTGCATTTATCTTGCTTTATGTTCATACGAGTTATCACCAAGTCACAACCAGTAACCTCAAGAGACAACGAGGTCCGCCATGTTCAAGAAAGAACATACGTATTCACACATGCATCTTTAGTGTTTAGACTTGTGATGTACTTATATTGACAGAATCTTCCTTAGTATATGGGCAGTTCCCATTAGTACTATCTTTTGTATTTCTCCTATACACGGGTTTCCTGGGATTTGTGATATGTAATCATTAGACCCCTTAGGTATCATTCCCAGAGCGCCTACAACCACTGGTATTGTTTTAGTTCTCAATTTCCACATTTTTCCAATTTCTATCTCCAGGTCCTTATACTTGCTCAATTTTTCAAATGTTTTTATAGATACATTCTTGTCTATTGGAACAGACATATCAATTAGCAGGCATACCCTCTTTTGAAAGTCTTTCAATATTATATCAGGTCTGTTTGCATCTATTTTTCGGTCTGTTTGGATGCTAAAGTTCCACAAGATTGAGATGTGATCTTTTTCAAGTATGGGAGGTGGTTGATGCTCCCACCAATTCTTTTGATGGGGCAGGTCAAAATGCTTACACATTATCCAATGTATGTATTGTGCAGCTCTGTCATGCCTGTTTAGGTATTCGGTTGGAGCTATAGGACTGCACATTGAAATTATATGGTCAATGGTCTCTGGTTGTTTTTTGCATACACGGCATAATGGGCTGCACCCTTTTTTTATTATGTTGGCTTGGTAATTTTTTGTTGGCAGACACTGATCTTGTGCCGATATAATCAGTCCTTCAGTCTCCGATTTCAGTCCAGAGGATGTAAACCACTGATGGGTTAACGTTTTGTCAACATCAGGATTGTTAGCTCGCTCTGGGTATTTTCCATACAGAGGCTTTTCTTGCCATTTCTTAGCCAGTTTCTGTAGCAGTTCTTTCTTTGCAGTTACTTTTACCTGCTTTGCTTTTTCTGTGTTTTCCATTTCAGCAGTAAATGGGACTTCTGAAATTTGTAGTCCATTACTGTATCTTTGTGCATCTTTTGTAATGGAATATGATCTTTTGATGCTTTCGTGTTTCAAAACGAGTTTGATCATCCAATCATGTGATTCCCTAAGATATGTAGATAATCCAATTGTTGCAGCTTTCAACGCAATGTCTAACTGGATTAACCCACGTCCTCCTTCTTTCCTAGGGAGATATATTCTATCTATATCTGCCTTAGGGTGATGCATTCTGTGCATGAATAAGAATTTTCGAATTTTTGTCTCGAGCCTACGGATCTCTGTGCTTGACCAAATGATGACATTGTAACTGTAGGTTACTACTGGTATGGCAAGCGTGTTTATGGCATCGATCCTATTCCTTGCATTCAATTCCGTTCTTAGCATTGCTCTTATCTGCGGTAACATTCCTTCCTTATCCTTTCCCTCATTGTCGAGTGCTTGATTCCGTCTCCTTCACAAACACCTAGATATTTGTAAGTTTTTTCTTGATCAAGTTCTCTTATCACGTTCCCCCGATCAAGATTAATGTCTGAACTCTTCAGCAGCTTTCCTCTGGTGAACGTTGCTTTGGCGCATTTTTCTAGTCCAAACTCCATTTTAATGTCATCACTGAACTGCTTCACACTGGATAATAGCCCTTGCAATTGTTCATCATTTTTTGCGAATAGTTTCAGGTCATCCATGTAGAACAGGTGATTAATGGTTTTGTCATAGACTTTACATCCATGTTTTGTTTCATTGAGCATTTTACTTAATGGTATAAGTGCGATGCAGAATAAAAGCGGTGATAAAGAGTCACCCTGAAAAATTCCACAATTGATATTAACTTCTCCAGCTTCCAGTGATTTTGTTTCACTATTATTATTATTATTATTATTATTATTATTATTATTATTATTATTATTATTATTATTATTATTATTATTATTATTATTATTATTATTATTATTGTTGTTGTTGTTATTCCTTGAATCTCAGTCATTGATGTTGGTTAACTGGAAAGTCCGTTGGGTTGAATATCAAGCCACTACCTCCAGCCTCAGATATTCAGGACGTATCGGAGGGTTCTTGCTGTTCCAAGCAAGCATGCCTTTTGAAGCGTTCCAAAAAGCGTGAAGGGGCCGATTTTCTTTAACCATCCCTGGAAACTTTTGGAGATAGTCCCCAGTGCGCCTATGACAATCGGGATCACTTTGACTTCATGGCAGTTCCAAATCCTTTTCACCTCCCACTTTAGGTCCTGGTATCGGTTAATTTTCTCCCTCTCCTTCTCTTGCACTCTCGTGTCGAACGGGCAGGCCACATCCACAATCAGACACGTTCTTTTTTCTTTGTCCACAACCACCAGGTCAGGTCTATTGTGTTCCAGTTTTTTGTCCGTCTGTATCCTAAAATCCCACAGCACCTTCACCTGATTGTTCTCCATCACCGCCTCTGGCCTATGCTCATACCATTTCTCAGAATGTGGTAAATTGTTTACTTTGCACAGGTGCCAGTGGATCACCCTGCCCATCACATCGTGTCTCCAGCCCTTATAGTGGGTCTGGGCTAGGTGTTTACACTCGGACACAATGTGAGCCACAGTCTCCTCTCTCTCTCCACAGATCCTGCACAGTGGGCTAGCCTCATCCTTGTAGATATGGTGCTTCAACCACTTCGTTTTGAGGGCCTGCTCCTGCGCAGCCATTAGCATTCCTTCTGTAGCCTTTTTGAGGTCTCCTCTTCTCAACCAGTTCCATGTCTGTGGATCTCTAAATTCAGTTTTCTCAAAGAAGGTACTATGAAGGGATTTTCCCTTAAGGCTGCTCTTCCTCCTTGATGTTATTTCCTCCTTGGACATCCCCTGGCCTACTGTCCCCTCCTTCAGTACAGTTCTGAGCATTGGCTCCTTACTATAGGTCACGTATTTGTATAGGTTGTTTTTCTCCATCTGAACACAGTCCTCTATGCTGATAAGACCTCTTCCACCCTCAGATCTCCTTAGGTAGAGTCTATCGACATCACTCCTCTTGTGGAACATGTTGTAGATAGTCAATAGCTTCCTAGTCTTCCTATCCATTTCTTTTTGTTCAGCAACATTCCATCTCAGAATTCCCATACTGTACCTAATAATAGACACAGCTCGGGAATTTACTGCGCTTTTGGCATTTCTGCTGTTCAGATGTGACTTCAATACGCTCCTTACTCTCCGAATGTATTCAGTTCTTAACAATTCCTTTATGTTTTTGTTCTTTATGCCATCAGCCTCCAGAACGCCCAAATACTTGTATCCTTCCTCAGAGTCAATTTCCTTTATCATCTAACCTGTTGGTATCTGGATCCCGTTACTTCTGCTCAACCTACCCCTCTTCCTCACAATGACTCCACATTTACCAATACCAAACTGCATACATATATCAATGCTGAAAATACGGACAGTGTCAACAAGCACATCCAACTCCTTCTCACTTTTCCCGAAGAGCTTAAGATCGTCCATGAAGAGGAGGTGATTGATGGTAAGCTCTCCCCTTCCCAACTTGTATCCTGCTCTCACTTCTCGCAGCATAATGCTCAAGGGCATCAGGGCAAGGACAAACAACAGAGGGGACAGGCTATCTCCCTGGAAGATACCTCTCTTGATCTTCACGCTTCGCAGGGATACTCCAGTTGATGTCAACTCTGTCTCCCAGGACCCCATACTCCTGCCTAGCAACTGTCTGATGTTATCTGCCACCCTGAAGATCTCCAGGCTTTTGGTGATCCAGGAATGAGGCACCATGTCAAATGCCTTTCTGTAGTCTATCCATCCCATGGCAAGATCAGTGTGTCTCTTCCTGCAATTCCCCATTACCATCTTATCAATAAGTAACTGGTCCTTTGTACCACGTGACTTCTTTCGGCATCCTTTCTGTTCGTCCGGTAACAAGTTGTTTGTGTGGAGGTGATGGTAGATTTCCTCAGACACAATGCTCGTCAACAGTTTCCACATTACGGACAGACATGTGATAGGTCTATAGTTGGTAACATCATTACCCTTGATTCGGTCTTTCATTATCAGAACTGTGGTACCTTTTGTCAACCACTCTGGCACCTCACCCGACACCAAGCAGTCATTGAACATGGCCGTCAGCTTCGGGTGGAGGGATGTTAAATGTTTAATCCAATACCCCTGCACACCATCTGGGCCTGGTGATTTCCAGTTGGTTAGTTTTTTTGCCTGCCCCTTAAGAGTTTCAACTGTGATACTCAAATCAGTTTGTTGTTGTGCCTGCTCACCGATCTCCCTCTGTACTGTCTCAATCCACCCTGCCTGGGCATTGTGTCTAACATCCTGCTCCCATATTCCTCTCCAGAATGTTTTAGTTTGCTCCGCCCCAGGGATCAAGTCGTTGCCTCTTTCTTTCCCCTCAAGCTGTCCAAACAGCATCTTCTGGTTGTTGTCGAACATGCGGTTCTGTTTATACTGACTGACTCTGTTCTCGTATCGCCTGATTTTTGCACTCTTTGCTACAATGCGTTGCTTCAGTTCCTCTATGATAATATTTAGCTTTTTACTCCTAGTTTTGTATTTTATTTCCAGTCTATTTTTAGTGCCTATGTTTTTCAGTGTCCCAGTCAGTAGTGACTCAAGCTTTCCAATGTCATATCTCATTTCCCTAATTTGCCCACTCAGTCGCTTCTTCCACCACGGCTCTGCTCTTTCTTGTCTGTTGTTTCCTCTCGCTTTTATACCAAGTAGTTTCCTCACCGTATTTGCTGTTGCTTTGAGGATATTGTTGCACTGGTGAAGGCTCCTCGCCTCAAGGTATGGGATGACTTTGTTTACCTTAGCTGTTGTTTCTTTTAACTTTTTCCTGTCTACAAATCTTAGGTTCATAGGTCTCCCACTATCATTGTACAATTCATCTACCACTAAATTTAGGATGTCAACCGAATCTTGTCCTAGCCCGTCAGCATTCATCTCCTCAGTGGCCGTATCTCTGTTCCAGGTATTATTTATCTCAGTATTCAGATCATTGTCTGCTTCGGGTGGTTTCTCCGTTCTCTCGACCTCTTCACCTTCATTTCCCACTGGCTCGCTTGTCTGGCATACTACACCCGCCATCTCCAAGCCATTCTCTCTGCTCAGTTCCTCCAGTTCCAGCTCGCTTATCCATCGATTAGTTCTTATTACCCGAGCCTGCCCGGCCAATTTTTGTTCATCTTATTTAAATAAACCAATCTCGTTCCAGATGTTATGCATCCGTCTCCTGTAGCCCCTCTCCTTGGGGTTACTTTTCAGGTAACATTGCATAACATTTCTATTCAATTCTTTCGTCCAGTTGGTTCTGGCCCCTTTCCTTCTTCTCCTTCCTGCAACATCAGCAGTATTTGGTTGACAGTCAGGTTCCTGCTGCTGAGCCAAGGGGCACCTGTTGGGTGAGAGTCTGTCACATGACGTTCTAGTCTCCATTTCACCGTTATTCGAACTGTTTATGTTCGATATTTAAACACTCTTATCGAGGATTGGATAATTATTATTATTATTATTATTATTATTATTATTATTATTAATTATTCCTTGAATCTCAGTCATTGATGTTGGTTAACTGGAAAGTCCATTGGATTGAATATCAAGCCACTACCTGCAGCCTCAGATATTCAGGACGTATCGGAGGGTTCTTGCCGTTCCAAGCAAGCATGCCTTTTGAAGCGTTCCAAAAAGCGTGAAGGGGCCGATTTTCTTTAACCATCCCTGGAAACCTTTGGAGATAGTCCCCAGTGCGCCTATGACAATCGGGATCACTTTGACTTCATGGCAGTTCCAAATCCTTTTCACCTCCCACTTTAGGTCCTGGTATCGGTTAATTTTCTCCCTCTCCTTCTCTTGCACTCTCGTGTCAAACGGGCAGGCCACATCCACAATCAGACACGATCTTTTTTTCTTTGTCCACAACCACCAGGTCAGGTCTATTGTGTTCCAGTTTTTTGTCCGTCTGTATCCTAAAATCCCACAGCACCTTCACCTGACTGTTCTCCATCACCGCCTCTGGCCTATGCTCATACCATTTCTCAGAATGTGGTAGATTGTTTACTTTGCACAGGTGCCAGTGGATCACCCTGCCCATCACATCGTGTCTCCAGCCCTTATAGTGGGTCTGGGCTAGGTGTTTACACTCGGACACAATGTGGGCCACAGTCTCCTCTCTCTCTCCACAGATCCTGCACAGTGGGCTAGCCTCCTCCCTGTAGATATGGTGCTTCAACCACTTCGTTTTGAGGGCCTGCTCCTGCGCAGCCATTAGCATTCCTTCTGTAGCGTTTTTGAGGTCTCCTCTTCTCAACCAGTTCCATGTCTGTGGATCTCTAAATTCAGTTTTCTCAAAGAAGGTACTATGAAGGGATTTTCCCTTAAGGCTGCTCTTCCTCCTTGATGTTATTTCCTCCTTGGATATCCCCTGGCCTACTGTCCCCTCCTTCAGTACAGCTCTGAGCATTGGCTCCTTACTATAGGTCACGTATTTGTATAGGTTGTTTTTCTCCATCTGAACACAGTCCTCTATGCTGATAAGACCTCTTCCACCCTCAGATCTCCTTAGGTAGAGTCTATCGACATCACTCCTCTTGTGGAACATGTTGTAGATAGTCAATAGCTTCCTAGTCTTCCTATCCATTTCTTTTTGTTCAGCAACATTCCATCTCAGAATTCCCGCACTGTACCTAATAATAGACACAGCTCGGGAATTTACTGCGCTTATGGCATTTCTGCTGTTCAGATGTGACTTCAATACACTCCTTACTCTCCGAATGTATTCAGTTCTTAACAATTCCTTCATTTTTTTGTTCTTTATGCCATCAGCCTCCAGAACGCCCAAATACTTGTATCCTTCCTCAGAGTCAATTTCCTTTATCATCTCACCTGTTGGTATCTGGATCCCGTTACTTCTGCTCAACCTACCCCTCCTCATCATAATGACTCCACATTTACCAATACCAAACTGCATACATATATCACTGCTGAAAATACGGACAGTGTCAACAAGCACATCCAACTCCTTCTCACTTTTCCCGAAGAGCTTAAGATCGTCCATGAAGAGGAGGTGATTGATGGTAAGCTCTCCCCTTCCCAACTTGTATCCTGCTCTCACTTTTCGCAGCATAATGGTCAAGGGCATCAGGGCAAGGACAAACACAGAGGGGACAGGCTATCTCCCTGGAAGATACCTCTCTTGATCTTCACGCTTCCCAAGGATACTCCAGTTGATGTCAACTCTGTCTCCCAGGACCCCATACTCCTGCCCAGCAACTGTCTGATGTTATCTGCCACCCTGAAGATCTCCAGGCTTTTGGTGATCCAGGAATGAGGCACCATGTCAAATGCCTTTCTGTAGTCTATCCATCCCATGGCAAGATCAGTGTGTCTCCTCCTGCAATTCCCCATTACCATCTTATCAATAAGCAACTGGTCCTTTGTACCACGTGACTTCTTTCGGCATCCTTTCTGTTCGTCCGGCAACAAGTTGTTTGTGTGGAGGTGATGGCAGATTTCCTCAGACACAATGCTCGTCAACAGTTTCCACATTACCGGCAGACATGTGATAGGTCTATAGTTGGTAACATCATTACCCTTGATTCGGTCTTTCATTATCAGAACTGTGGTACCTTTTGTCAACCACTCTGGCACCTCACCCGACACCAAGCAGTCATTGAACATGGCCGTCAGCTTCGGGTGGAGGGATGTTAAATGTTTAATCCAATACCCCTGCACACCATCTGGGCCTGGTGATTTCCAGTTGGTTAGTTTTTTGGCTTGCCCCTTAAGAGTTTCAACTGTGATACTCAAATCAGTCTGTTGTTGTGCCTGCTCACCGATCTCCCTCTGTACTGTCTCAATCCACCCTGCCTGGTCATTGTGTCTAACATCCTGCTCCCATATTCCTCTCCAGAATGTTTTAGCTTGTTCCGCCCCAGGGATCAAGTCGTTGCCTCTTTCTTTCCCCTCAAGCTGTCCAAACAGCATCTTCTGGTTGTTGTCGAACATGCGGTTCTGTTTATACTGACTGACTCTATTATTATTATTATTATTATTATTATTATTATTATTATTATTATTATTATTATTATTATTATTATTATTATTATTATTATTCCTTGAATCTCAATCATTGATGTTAGTTAACTGGAAATTCCGTTGGAATGAATATCAAGCCACTACCTGCAGCCTCAGATATTCAGGACGTAACGGAGGGTTCTTGGTGTTCCCAGCAAGCATGCCTTTTGAAGCGTTCCAAAAAGCGTGAAGGGGCCGATTTTCTTTAACAATCCCTGGAAACGTTTGGAGATAGTCCCCAGTGCGCCTATGACGATCGGGATCACTTTGACTTCATGGCAGTTCCAAATCCTTTTTACCTCCCACTTTAAGTCCTGGTATCGGTTAATTTTCTCCCTCTCCTTCTCTTGCACTCTCGTGTCGAATGGGCAGGCCACATCCACAATCAGACACGATCTTTTTTCTTTGTCCACAACCACCAGGTCAGGTCTATTGTGTTCCAGTTTCTTGTCCGTCTGTATCCTAAAATCCCAGAGCACCTTCACCTAATCGTTCTCCATCACCGCCTCTGGCTTATGCTCATGCCACTTCTCAGAATGTGGTAAATTGTTTACTTTGCATAGGTGCCAGTGGATCACCCTGACCATCACATCATCTCTCCAGCCCTTATAGTGGGTCTGGGCTGGGTGTTTACACTCGGATACAATGTGAGCCACAGTCTCCTCTCTCTCTCCACAGATCCTACACAGTGGGCTAGCCTCCTCCTTGTAAATATGGTGGTTCAACCACTTCGTTTTGAGGGCCTGCTCCTGTGCAGCCATTAACATTCCTTCTGTACCCTTTTTAAGGTCTCCTCTTCTCAGCCAGTTCCATGTCTGTGGATCTCTAAATTCAGTTTTCTCAAAGAAGGTACTATGAAGGGATTTTTCCTGAAGGCTGCTCTTTCTCCTTGATTTTATTTACTCCTTGGACATCCCCTGGCCTATTGTCCCCTCCTTCGGTACAGTTCTGAGCATTGGCTCCTTACTATCAGTCACGTATTTGTGTAGGTTGTTTTTCTCCATCTGAACACAGTCCTCTATGCTGATAAGACCTCTTCCACCTTCAGATCTCCTTAGGTAGAGTCTATCGACATCACTCCTCTTGTGGAACATGTTGTAGATAGTCAATAGCTTCCTAGTCTTCCTATCCATTTCTTTTTGTTCAGCAACATTCCATCTCAGAATTCCCGCACTGTACCTAATAATAGACACAGTTCTTAACAATTCCTTCATTTTTTTGTTCTTTATGCCATCAGCCTCCAGAACGCCCAAATACTTGTATCCTTCCTCAGAGTCAATTTCCTTTATCATCTCACCTGTTGGTATCTGGATTCCGTTACTTCTGCTCAACCTACCTCTCCTCATCACAATGACTCCACACTTACTAATACCAAACTGCATACATATATCACTGCTGAAAATACGGACAGTGTCAACAAGCACATCCAACTCCTTCTCACTCTTCCCGAAGAGCTTAAGATCGTCCATGAAGAGGAGGTGATTGATGGTAAGCCCTCCCTTTCCCAACACGTATCCTGCTCTCACTTTTCGCAGTACACTGGTCAGGGGCATCAGGGCAAGGACAAACAACAGAGGGGACAGACTCTCCCTGGAAGATACCTCTCATGATCTTTCTGCTTCCCAAGGATTCTCCAGTTGATGTCAACTCTGTTTCCCAGGACCTCATACTCTTGCCCAACAACTGTCTGATGTTATCTGCCACCTTGAAGATCTCCAGGCTTTTGGTGATCCAAGAGTGAGGCACCATGTCAAATGCCTTTCTGTAGTCTATCCATCCCATGGCAAGATCAGTGTGTCTCCTCCTGCAATTCCCCATTACCATCTTATCAATAAATAACTGGTCCTTTGTACCACGTGACTTCTTTCGGCATCCTTTCTGTTCGTCCGGTAACAAGTTGTTTGTGTGGAGGTGATGGTAGATTTCCTCAGACACTATGCTCGTCAACAGTTTCCACATTACGGACAGACATGTGATAGGTCTATAGTTGGTAACATCATTACCCTTGATTCGGTCTTTCATTATCAGAACTGTGGTACCTTTTGTCAACCACTCTGGTACCTCACCTGACATCAAGCAGTCATTGAACATGGTTGTCAATTTCGGGTGGAGGGATTTTATATTTTTAATCCCATACCCCTGCACACCATCTGGGCCTGGTGATTTCCAGTTGGTTAGTTTTTTTGCCTGCCCCTTAAGAGTTTCAACTGTGATACTCAAATCAGTTTGTTGGTGTGCCTGCTCACCGATCTCCCTCTGTACTGTCTCAATCCACCCTGCCTGGTCATTATGTCTAACATCCTGCTCCCATATTCCTCTCCAGAATGTTTTAGTTTGTTCCGCCTCAGGGATCAAGTCGTTGCATCTTTCTTTCCCCTCAAGCTGTCCAAACAGCCTCTTCTGGTTGTTGTCGAACATGCGGTTCTGTTTATACTGACTGACTCTGTTCTCGTATCGCCTAATTTTTGCACTCTTTGCTACAATGCGTTGCTTCAGTTCCTCTATGATAATATCTAGCTTTTTCCTCCTAGTTTTGTTCTTTATTTCCAGTCTATTTTTAGTCCCTATGTTTTTCAGTGTCCCAGTCAGTAGTGACTCAAGCTTTCCAATGTCATATCTCATTTCCCTAATTTGACCACTCAGTCGCTTCTTCCACCAAGGCTCTGCTCTTTCTTGTCTGTTGAATCCTCTCGCTTTTATACCAAGTAGTTTCCTCACCGTATTTGCTGTTACTTTGAGGATATTGTTGCACTGGTGAAGGCTCCTCGCCTCAAGGTACGGGATGACTTTGTTTACCTTAGCTGTTGTTTCTTTTAACTTTTTCCTGTCTACAAATCTTAGGTTCATAGGTCTCCCACTATCATTGTTCAATTCATCTACCACTAAATTTAGGATGTCAACCGAATCTTGTCCTAGCCCGTCAGCATTCATCTCCTCAGTTGCCGTATCTCTGTTCCAGGTATTATTTATCTCAGTATTCAGATCATTGTCTGCTTCGGGTGGTTCCTCCGTTCTCAGGACCTCCTCACCTTCATTTCCCACTGGCTCGTTTGCCTGGCATACTCCACCCTCCATCTCCAAGCTAATCTCTCTGCTCAGTTCCTCCAGTTCCAGCTCACTTATCCACCCATTAGTTCTTATTACCCGAGCCTGCCCGGCCAATTTTTGTTCATCTAATTTAAATAAACCAATCTCGTTCCAGATGTTATGCATCCGTCTCCTGTAGCCCCTCTCCTTGGGGTTACTTTTCAGGTAGCATTGCATAACAGTTCTATTCAATTCTTTCGTCCAGTTGGTTCTGGCCCCTTTCCTTCTTCTTCTTCCTCCAACATCAGCAGTATTTGGTTGACAGTCAGGTTCCTGCTGCTGAGCCAGGGGGCACCTGTTGGGTGAGAGTCTGTCACATGACGTTCTAGTCTCCATTTCACCGTTATTCGAATTGTTTATGTTCGATATTTAAACACTCCTATCGAGGATTGGCGAATGTATGTTTACATAGCCATCTGTGGATCCGCCATCCCACTTGGCCCTTGTGTGGCATTATCACCACGCTGTATACGAACACACATAAACAAACAAACACACGGGCAGAAAGGGCCCCAAAAATGAATAAGCATAAGTTTCATTGTAATGTAGTATTCGAATGTCTGACTTAGTTTTTGTTTTTTAAGTTTTACTTTTTCCCCCCTCTTCTCTGTCCGTCCGCCTGCTTCTCTCTTCATTCTTATTTTCTTTACGTTTTTGGGGTTTCTTTTTTTGTTTTTGTTTTTCTCTGTTTGTTTTTCTCGTTTTTGCTGTTGTTGCTGTGCTGCTTTGGTTTTGTTGTTTGTTTTTTCTTTTTTCTTTTGAGTCTATCTATATATTTTGATGCCTTCCTCTTTGTTAGTAGTAGGAATTCTATAATGTGGAAGTAGCAGCCAGCAGGGAGAAGTGGGAGACTGGCGGCGGTAGCGATACTGAGACAGTGGTGGTGGTGATGTCGATACCGAGGCAGTGGTGGCGGTGATGCGACCGTATTACTGTAGTGATGGTGCTGTAGCGGTGGCAGCAGTGATGGAGTCAAGGGGTGGTGGCGGCGGTGATGGGATAGTGGTGGTAATGATGGCCGTATTGAGCGGTGGCGGTGAAGGTGAAAATGTCGTTATCTGGCTGTTGTGTTTAGTGTACACAGATGATGGGGTGGGTGGTGTATCTAGTTTCTGGTGGTGGTAAGTTTAGCTGTCCTATATAGTGTAGCCAGAGGAGAGGAGGGGGGGGGGGGGTTCTTCTTCTTCCATTTATAGCCATTTTTTTTTTTTTTTGGATATACAGTGTACAATACAAAGTTGAATATTTGAATATTTGAGCCTTATAACAATATATTTTGGGTCCGAATTTTTGGGGGCTCAAGCCGGGTGCTTTACGTAGCATTTGTACTAAGAGTTATTATTTCACAAATGATTTAAATATGTTAAAAATTCAAAACTTACATTATTATTATTATTATTATTATTATTATTATTATTATTATTATTATTATTATTATTATTATATGTTGGTTTGAATTAAGAATTTTGCTATTAATTTTTGCAATATTTTGAGCAATATTCATGGTTGTTGAGTAAGAAAGTTTAACTGTGTGTCTATTAAAGTTAGAGTAATATTTATATCTTGAATAATATTAATAACTCCAAAAACTTCTCTAATGAGTGCTTTTAATCTATTGTAAAACTATATTCATTGAGTAATCAATGAACATTATTAACATTTGGTCATATATATATATATATATATATCAAAGTATGACCCCGACGGCAGAGCTCAAGCCGTTTCGACGGTTATTTCTGGAATAACATAGAATTTTTAGCCTGGTGAATATATAGCCGAACTTGTCAAGAGGGTACTTCCTTATATTGGAAGATTGTAGTTGTGAAGAGTATTGGTTAGAATTTGTTGTAAACACAAATAAGTCTATCATGGCATTTGGTGGGAGGTAGGGTGGCTGAACCTGCCTGTAGAACAATAGGGAGTGAGTGGAGCGGTCATGCGTTGAAAGTGAAATGTATACAGCAAATTCTAAGGATAGTGTATGAAGTGGAGGAGGGAGGTTATAGAATAGATAAATCGAATGAGAGTAGGAGACAATAAAAGATAATAGAAATAAATAAAAAAATATATAAAATTAGATAGTGAGAAATGAATAGAAAAATCACAATGCTATCTTACAATTATAGGTTAATAAGTTGAGAATATAAAACACTTGTAGAAATTGAGTAGTAACAAAACTGATACAAAATTAAAGGGGTTTAACACGTCTGCTATAAGTAGTTAGTAAAACGTATTCGGCCATTTCTATCTTAAAATTACAGGGGTGGGGAAACTGATGCTACAGAGGCCCGATGGGCTGCATCGGGGTAGGCGAAGGGGGAAAGGCAGACGAGGAAGAAAATAGGGGGTGAAAAGAAGTGATAGGATGAGACAGGGGGGAAGAAGACAAAGAGGAAAAGAAAAGAGATACATCTAACTATGTAAGCTGGGGTTTCCTCTAACTTATTCGGCAAGTGATGGGGGGGGGGGGGGGGTATCAGCCCTTGTCTACCCACCCGTGTCGTTATGGGGTTTGAGGGCGATGTAAGTCCTACGCAATCTGTATTTGCATGCGGTTACCAGTTCGCTTTTCTTGTTTAGGAGTTGGTCCTTCGAAAACAGCATTTGTAATGTTTCCTCCGAGCATAAGTTACACGGACGGCGTCCTCCCGTGTAATAGTTAGCTTTGGACAGTAAGACCTCCACTTCATACACTATCCTTAGAATGTGCTGTATACATATCACTTTCAACGCTTGACCGCTCCACTCACTCCCTATTGTTCTACAGGAAAGTTCAACCACCCCTACCTCCCACCAAATGCCATGATAGACATATTTGTGTTTACAACAAATTCTAACCAATACTCTTCACAACTACAATCTTCCAATATAAGGAAGTACCCCCTTGACAAGTTCGGCTATTTATTCACCGGACTAAAAATTCTAATTTAGTCCAGAAATAGCCGTCGAAACGGCTTGAGCTCTGCCGTCGAGGTCATACTTTTTCCTATTTCCCACTCTACTACCCTAAGTATTGCGTATTCTGGTGCGTTATGGTCCATATGGTTCCTTACCACTATTCCTTTGATATATATATATATATATATATACATATATATATTATATATATATATATATATATATATATATATATATATATATATATATATAGTTATAGTAATAACCAAAGAGTGCTTAGAAATACATTGTTTTATTGGCTAACAATGTTTCATCCATAGAGTAGGGTGCTGATATGATAAGGAGAATCTACCGGTTACAAGGCGATATAATTGGAGTACACCATCCCTCATATGGACTATAATACATGTAAGACTGCACCACTGCTAACCAACTATTCTACTCACAGACTCATGCTTGCAAATTCTCTTAATCTGCCTGTACACCCTGTTTTGCACTGCTTGTGCTTTGATGTATCTATGCTTTGCTTTGTTTTATATTTGTATGGGGGGGGGGGCGGTCGGGCTTTATGTTCCTTTATTGTTGTATATTTTTATATTTATCTATTTTGTTATCTCTGTATTTTTGTACTTTTTTATTATTTTTTTAATTGTTTCTGACCATGCTGAGTAATACCTTCACTCATCCCTTGCTAGCCTCTCCCAACCTCTTTATCATCTATTGCACCATTTAAGTGATAAATGTTTGGTGTAATTTTTAATTTTTAATTTTTGATGTAATTTTTAAAGACATTTTATGACATTATGTGCATCATGTATTCTGTCTTTTTCCATATAGCGGTGGCTCGGGACCCACCTGCTGGTCCTTTAACCTTGTTCTGGTGACACGGCTCGGTGGAGCATGCAACTATTGATATCCTCTTGTTTATAGGCTCTGATGATTCCTGCCATGGGGTATGGATGAAACACTGTTAGCAAATAAAACGATGTATTTCTAAGCACTCTTTGGTTCTTCCTATAAATATAACGGCTGTAGTATACTAGTTATCCTACATTGAGTTAAAACCACACTGTCATACCAAGGCTAAAACCACACTGCCATATCTGCGTGTCTGGGCATATTGATATATTTGTCAAAGAAACTATATATATATATATATATATATATATATATATATATATATATATATATATGTGTGTGTGTGTGTGTGTGTGCGTGTGTGTGTATATATATATATATAATAGAAAATATGTATCGTAGGAGAGGAGGAAATAGAGAGATACAGAGAAGTGCGATACGGATTACTAAATGCCAATAGCCGAAATGAAATGTGCTCAATGCTTGGGTTAGCAGAGTTAAATATTAGGGAAGATTTAATATTTAGTAGATTGTTCAAGCAGAGCAGGTATAAGCAAATGAATGAATGAAGGAGTTACTAGCCGTTAAAACAAGTTCTTTATATAAATCTTACATAATGTTTCACCCGCATAGGCTCCTCAGAGAAATGTTTGTTAATATATTGTCATCAATAAATATATATACCGTCAGAGCAGGTTGAAAATATTACCATTAGTCGCCGTGCATATATAAACAATCAGTTATATGCTTTGTTGATGAGATTCTATTTCATATACAGATTGTAAGGTGACGTTGGAGGTTTATACTTTGGGTATGTCACTATCTTATACATCAAATATTGTATTTTATCTGATGAAAGCATACTAAAATGTAGTATCCTTGAAATATGTATAATAAAATAAATATGATGGTATAGTGCTATTTTCCATTTATTACTATTGTTTATATATATATATATATATACATATATATAAATGAAAAATGTGAGTGTGTGCATGCGTAATTTTACAAACACACACACACACATGTATATATACATATATATACATATATGTATATATATATACATATATATACATATATGTATATATATGTATATATACATGTGCGTGTGTGTTTGTAAAATTACGCATGCACACACTCACACACAGATATATATATACATATATACATATATGTATATATATGTATGTGTGTGAGTGTGTGCATGCGCAATTTTACAAACCCCACCCCACACACACACTCACACACACACAGACACACGCATATATATATATATATATATATATATATATATATATTTATGCATATCGAGAGAAAGAGAGAAGTGGTGAATGTATTCTACGTTAACATTTCTAGCTGCCGAAGATTTAGCTGGAGTAATTTTTCTGTGAGATGTGTTTTTGTCTGATTATCTGCTTCGTTTTAGCTATCTAGTTCACGTAAACTTTCCTTTATTCTCCGGAGCTTTTTATCGATTTATGATATTTACGACTTCATGCTTTCCGGAAATGGCTGAATATGCCAACTACCGTCTGTCTCCACAGAAATGACAAAAGTTTCATATTTCGTAACATTTGCTTTACTTTGATTTCAATGAACGGTACGCGAAGTTTTTTACTGTCGTCCCTTCGAGGTGGCTTATGAAGCTTCTTGAATAGAACCGCTGGCTATCATTTTTCTGATTATTTGAACGGTTAATGAAGGCCAGCAACGTCACAATATATACCTAAATATATAGGAAAGAATATCAAGATATGATTAATCATTTGATAGTGAGTTAAATAATTCAATAACACGTTCATCGAATGTTCGTCTATGCAAAAATATTAGATATTTGCTAGGTGGGTGTTTACTATGTGTGTTGGGAATTGATCAGTGAATGCGATAGTTTGTTGAAACGTTACAGTTGATTAACATATGTTGCGTGGGAAATACATATTGCTAGCTTGTTCAAATCTAAAGTAAGAAATGGCAAGTAAACTAAGTTATGAGGCACCAATTCAGATATGTTTCACAAAATTGAAAAGGCAGCAATTTAATATCACATATTTTCATGAGGCAGAGGTAGTATTGCCGAAACAGTTCATTTAGGGACATACCTGATTTATGACAGACCAGACAATCTTAGAATTATTTTATAGAAATATTTGGGCAGTGAAGTGGTAACAAATATTTCTTCTTCTTCTTCTTCTTCTTCTTCTTCTTCTTATTATTATTATTATTATTATTATTATTATTATTATTATTATTATTATTATTATTATTATTATTATTATTATTATTATTATTATTATTATTATTATTGTTGTTATTCCTTTAATCTCAGTCATTGATGTTGGTTAACTGGAAAGTCCGTTGGATTGAATATCAAGCCACTACCTGCAGCCTCAGATATTCAGGACGTATCGGAGGGTTCTTGCTGTTCCAAGCAAGCATGCCTTTTGAAGCGTTCCAAAAAGCGTGAAGGGGCCGATTTTCTTTAACCATCCCTGGAAACTTTTGGAGATAGTCCCCAGTGCGCCTATGACAATCGGGATCACTTTGACTTCATGGCAGTTCCAAATTCTTTTCACCTCCCACTTTAGGTCCTGGTATCGGTTAATTTTCTCCCTCTCCTTCTCTTGCACTCTCGTGTCGAACGGGCAGGCCACATCCACAATCAGACACGATCTTTTTTCTTTGTCCACAACCACCAGGTCAGGTCTATTGTGTTCCAGTTTTTTGTCCGTCTGTATCCTAAAATCCCACAGCACCTTCACCTGATTGTTCTCCATCACCGCCTCTGGCCTATGCTCATACCATTTCTCAGAATGTGGTAAATTGTTTACTTTGCACAGGTGCCAGTGGATCACCCTGCCCATCACATCGTGTCTCCAGCCCTTATAGTGGGTCTGGGCTAGGTGTTTACACTCGGACACAATGTGAGCCACAGTCTCCTCTCTCTCTCCACAGATCCTGCACAGTGGGCTAGCCTCTTCCTTGTAGATATGGTGCTTCAACCACTTCGTTTTGAGGGCCTGCTCCTGCGCAGCCATTAGCATTCCTTCTGTAGCCTTTTTGAGGTCTCCTCTTCTCAACCAGTTCCATGTCTGTGGATCTCTAAATTCAGTTTTCTCAAAGAAGGTACTATGAAGGGATTTTCCCTTAAGGCTGCTCTTCCTCCTTGATGTTATTTACTCCTTGGACATCCCCTGGCCTACTGTCCCCTCCTTCAGTACAGTTCTGAGCATTGGCTCCTTACTATAGGTCACGTATTTGTATAGGTTGTTTTTCTCCATCTGAACACAGTCCTCTATGCTGATAAGACCTCTTCCACCCTCAGATCTCCTTAGGTAGAGTCTATCGACATCACTCCTCTTGTGGAACATGTTGTAGATAGTCAATAGCTTCCTAGTCTTCCTATCCATTTCTTTTTGTTCAGCAACATTCCATCTCAGAATTCCCGCACTGTACCTAATAATAGACACAGCTCGGAAATTTACTACGCTTATGGCATTTCTGCTGTTCAGATGTGACTTCAACACGCTCCGAATGTATTCAGTTCTTAACAATTCCTTCATTTTTTTGTTCTTTATGCCATCAGCCTCCAGAACGCCCAAATACTTGTATCCTTCCTCAGAGTCAATTTCCTTTATTATCTCACCTGTTGGTATCTGGATCCCGTTACTTCTGCTCAACCTACCCCTCTTCCTCACAATGACTCCACATTTACCAATACCAAACTGCATACATATATCAATGCTGAAAATACGGACAGTGTCAACAAGCACATCCAACTCCTTCTCACTTTTCCCGAAGAGCTTAAGATCGTCCATGAAGAGGAGGTGATTGATGGTAAGCTCTCCCCTTCCCAACTTGTATCCTGCTCTCACTTTTCGCAGCATAATGGTCAAGGGCATCAGGGCAAGGACAAACAACAGAGGGGACAGGCTATCTCCCTGGAAGATACCTCTCTTGATCTTCACGTTTCCCAAGGATACTCCAGTTGATGTCAACTCTGTCTCCCAGGACCCCATACTCCTGCGTAGCAACTGTCTGATGTTATCTGCCACCCTGAAGATCTCCAGGCTTTTGGTGATCCAGGAATGAGGCACCATGTCAAATGCCTTTCTGTAGTCTATCCATCCCATGGCAAGATCAGTGTGTCTCCTCCTGCAATTCCCCATTACCATCTTATCAATAAGTAACTGGTCCTTTGTACCACGTGACTTCTTTCGGCATCCTTTCTGTTCGTCCGGTAACAAGTTGTTTGTGTGGAGGTGATGGTAGATTTCCTCAGACACAATGCTCGTCAACAGTTTCCACATTACGGACAGGCATGTGATAGGTCTATAGTTGGTAACATCATTACCCTTGATTCGGTCTTTCATTATCAGAACTGTGGTACCTTTTGTCAACCACTCTGGCACCTCACCCGACACCAAGCAGTCATTGAACATGGCCGTCAGCTTCGGGTGGAGGGATGTTAAATGTTTAATCCAATACCCCTGCACACCATCTGGGCCTGGTGATTTCCAGTTGGTTAGTTTTTTTGCCTGCCCCTTAAGAGTTTCAACTGTGATACTCAAATCAGTTTGTTGTTGTGCCTGCTCACCGATCTCCCTCTGTACTGTGTCAATCGACCCTGCCTGGGCATTGTGTCTAACATCCTGCTCCCATATTCCTCTCCAGAATGTTTTAGTTTGCTCCGCCCCAGGGATCAAGTCGTTGCCTCTTTCTTTCCCCTCAAGCTGTCCAAACAGCATCTTCTGGTTGTTGTCGAACAATTATTATTATTATTATTATTATTATTATTATTATTATTATTATTATTATTATTATTATTATTATTATTATTATTGGCGACCTACGTAGTAAATCGTATCATCGTGAGCTCCGCAAAGGTTTGTTATTTCCGTTTGTTAAAAATTGTCATTTATGGAAAATTTAATTGTTAACTGTTTATAAGCGCACATACATTGTTTTCCGAAAAGGACACCCAAAAAGATTGGGGCCTTGTGCCGAAAAATTTAAACTTTTATTATTATCAAAAAATTTCTTTGAAAAAAAATGGCTAATTCACCTCTGCACCAAGCAGCTGAAAGCCTTTCTCACAAATTAACACCTCACACCGACACCACCATTGTAAATGTTACTACGTTTGCCAACACTAAAAAAAAATATAAGCAGTAGCAATATTTTAAATTTGTCTCAGGCAGACATTCATTTCCCGCCTTTACCAATGACTGCAGGTGTTAAAGCCTCCACCAACACCACCACCGCGACAACCACCACCCCCACCACCACCGCGACAACAGAAACAAAAGAAGAAAAAATAAATTAACTCATGATGTCGAAATGAAATCAAGCAAAATGGACACTTCCCCACCAAAGACGACTGACGTCACCACCACCACAACTGAAACTAAAATTTATATTAACACAAATAACGATAGCAACAACAACAACAATGACATTATAAAAACCACCCTCAGTTTCGCCAGAGTAGCAAAACAGTTCGAAGCATTTACGGTAACTCAGGAGGATTTAGAAAATGCCAAACAAATGGTAAAGAAAGATGGGTACAGGGTCAGCCTCACCCCCCACCTAATAAAATGGAGCATCCGCGCCTATGCACCGTGTCGTATCGAACAATAAATGTAAAATCGCGCCGAGTGGAACGGGCATCCGAGTCCCAAATCCAAAAAGCTTTGGGACATGTGTGGGTAAGAAAAACCCATATCAGACGTGGGCGGAAGTATGGAACCGTGGACGTGTTCTTTGAAACACCAGAGGAGGCTAGAGAACACTCCATGGCCCCATTAAGAAGTGACGACTTCACACTCGTCCCAAGCTATTGTGGCCAGAGACTCGTAAAGATCAGGGTGACCAAAGTTCCACCGGCCATCAAAATTCCCTGGCTAATAGCAGCCGTCCTCGCCGGCATCGAAGCCAAAACAAAAATAATAGCAATAGCAAAAGAAAAGCAGGAGAACTGGTCGGGATCTGGGATGGAGCTCCCGATCCAAGCGGACCAAAAAAGCATTGAGGAGATCCCAGAGGTAATAGACCTCACTGACGGCAGCCACCTCACCGTAATTGTCGAGGGCAGAAGACCTAAGTGTGTCGTTTGTGGTGAAGGAACCCACCTAAGGGCTTTCTGCCCTCAGGCTAAAAGGTTGAGGCCACCTCTCCTACCCAACCCAGTGACACAACCATCAACACCACCAGTAGCAGAGATGGCAGCAACAACTGTAGCAGCAACAACAGAAGCAACTATAACAGCAACAACCCCAGCAACAGTAGCAAAACCAACACCACCACCACCACCAGCAAAACCAACACCACCACCACCCAACGCTTCAGAACTAGCACCAGCGTCTACACCATCCACCACGCCACAACCAAAACTAACGGCTGTGGAGGATTTTCCACTCCCCGGCCTATCACAACTGGAGACAGATTGTGACGACGAGGAGTGGGAAACGATATCCGGAAAAAAAAAGAAACCAAAAAAAGAAAAGATTCTCTTCCTTCCCGCTCCAAAAACAAAATACAGAGGGAAACAAATAAATTAACAAACAAAAAGGTTAGGACAGATATGCCACCATCCACACCAGCATCACCAACCCCATCAACCCAAACACCAACACCATCACCATCATTAACCCCAACACCACCATCACCTACACCACAAAAGTCACCAAAATGCGAAACAGAAACAAACCCACAACAAACGCAAACAAAACAAAACAACCAAAACGATACACACTGCACAGCATTAAATTTGAACAACAAGCAATTATTACACTACATCCAACACAACACCAGCATCACAGAAAAAGACTACACAACAACCCCAAAATTCACACCACCTCCACCATACAAATCACTCGCATCACACAGAAAACGTACATGACACTAAAAAAAAAATTCCCAAAAGACATCGGAGACTTCCGACAAGCACTCTCCAGGAGGATTTATAAGGACATCCTTCCTGAGGAGGCCACAATCAGTGAAAAGGATGGAAAAACCGTCCTTCCCCTACGAGAAGTAAGGTAAATGGTCTTTCCCATCTTTTCCACTCCTTTTCAACATGACCTCACTCAGAATAGGCAGCATAAATGCGCGTGGCTTGGGGTCGTCATGGAAGCAGGGCCACCTGCTCAACGACCTCAGGTCACTAAACATAGATGTAGTGGCCATCAGCGAGACCAGAATCTCCGAAGCACGGGCTTTCGCACCGATCTTCGGCGGCTACGATGTGTACGCATCTCCCAGCCGTCCGGGATCGGGTGGAGGAGTTGCTGTTCTTTTTCGGAGAGGTTTGGATCTTGCCATACGGGCCATCTTCCTGGACCCAGAAGGTAAGTTGGTGGTGCTGGACGTGACCAGCGGAGACGGGCAAGCTTTCAGGTTAGTGGCCGTCTATGCCCCGACAGGAGCAGGGCGGCCTGATTTCTTCCGGCGTCTGGAGACCTTTCTTGGAACGTCCCGCTCTTTAGTGTTAGTGGGCGATTGGAACGGGATCTTAGATGCACGCTGGGATTGTGTGGGATTAGTGGATAGGGAAGGAGGGTGCAAGAGTCTCACCAACCTGCTCAGACGTTTTGAACTGTCTGACAGGTACCGAATGGATTTCCCGAATGTACCAATGTGGTTGGACAAATCGCATAGGGTCATCTAGATCATATCTAGATAGAGTATTTTGTAGGGAAATAGATAGGTCTAGCATAGGCTGTCCACAATTCAAGATAGTCAGCTACACGGACCACAAATTCGTGGATTAGCGAACTAGTTAAGCGGGCGTTGACGGGGGCCATCGTCAACAACAAGTGGTGGTTTGCTCTGAAAAGAGCAATTAGAATAGAGTCCATTAGGTTTAGTAAGACTTTAGCAATAGAGAAAAATAGAGCAGAGGGAGAATTAGTTAGAAATTTAGATGAGGCGCTTAGCAAAGGCATCGCGACCGATGTACTTGCGGCGAAATTGGCCCTTGACTAATTCTTCAATGCAAAGCACGAAGGCTGCGTTGTCAGAGCTAGGGTGCGTGCTCTCAGACACGAGGGGACGAAAGCCGTTCAATGGGCACGAGTGGCGGAGGCGCGTCGTGGCAAGAAAGCCACGATCCGGTCTTTGGTGGACCACGACGGGCGCATGCTACTCGATCCCGGGCAAATGTGTGAAGCTTTTCAGCGACACTTCGCTCAACTGTTCGGGGGCAGTGGCGGGCCGGATCGAGGGATGGACTTTAGTGTCTACCTCGACGGACTGCCGCGGCTTTCGGCCACTGAGGCGGAGTGTTGCGAAAAGCCGATAACAACCGCTGAAGTACGGGAAGCAATGACTAGTTGCACAAGGGGTAAATCGCCTGGTTTGGATGGTCTGCCCTATGAACTTTACGTACAAATGCCAGACTTGTTCGGAGGCCTCTTGGCGGACGTCTACTGCAACTGGCAACAGAACGGGAGAATTCCCAGCTCTGTGAGCCGAGGAGCGGTGGCGCTGCTGAGAAAGGATCCGAACAAGGGGGATAACATAGATAATTTTAGGCCCATAACTCTGCTAAACACAGAGTTCAAGATTTTGGCCAAGGTGCTAGCAAAGAGGTTGGCGCTTGTCGTTGGTGGTCTGGTGGGAGAGGCACAGCATGCACCATTCCCGACAGATCCATCCACGACAACCTCCACCTCATGCGATACATCGTAGAGAGGGTAGCTATGGAACCTGGCACGGGTGGGTCTTTGATCAATTTATATCAGTCGAAAGCCTTCGATAGGGTCGACCTTCGTTACCTAGCGACAGTCCTGAGGGCGGCTGGCTTTGGGCCCGTCTTCAGAGGCTGGATCGCTGCCATGCACAGCGACATCTGCTCTGTAGTGAGAGTGAACGGTGACCTTTCGAAACCGTTCAACATCATGCGCTCGGTCCGTCAAGGATGTCCCCTCTCGTCCATATTGTACGTATTGACTCTCGAGCCATTACTGCACAAACTGGAGACGTTGAGGGGGGTCCCGTGCGAACTAGGATGCGGAAGGTCCGTGTCAGCATATGCCGACGATGTCACAGTAGTGGTGTCGAACGCCAAACACATCGAGGCGAACGGCACTACACTAAGAGAATACGAAGCGGTGACAGGAGCAATGATCAACCAGGAAAAGTCAGTGGGCCTGCAGCTCGGCACCTGGAGAGGCAGGTCCATGCCGTCCAACAGCGTCGTCGGGCGCTGGACGGACGGACCGGTTAAATTGCTAGGGGTCTGGTTCGGTCCAGACCTCCAGACGGACAAAAACTGGGACGAGGTGACGAGCAGGGTGGCTTCTCTCACCCAGAAATGGGCCGAGAGGAAGCTATCCCTGAAAGGTCGAGCGGAGGTGGCGAATGCGTACATCGCATCCGTCATCTACTACCGCCTGACCGTCGTACCTTGTCCTAAGCCCCGCCTGACTGCGCTGGAGCGTTTGCTCTTTCGCTTCTTGTGGAAGGGACGCGCTCCGATGGTCAGGCGGTCCATCTGCTGTCAACACCCGCTACGTGGAGGGCTGGGCATACCGTGGCTGATGATGCGCAGACACGCGCTCAGGCTACGACATCTCCACCTCTTCCTCGACGGTGATCAGGTGTGGTCGCCGTTTGCTAGACACGTTTTTCCCCAGCTCGTCTCCTTGACGGAGCTGCAGTCCTGGGTCAAGCGAAGACCGAGAGGGAGCGCTTGGAGACTGGAATGTCTTCAGGCGCTCACAGCCCTCGACCAATCGGGCAATGTGATCGGTGGAAACTCCACCTTGGCGTTCTATAGGGGTTTAGTGGAGGGGAAGAGCGACGACGTACTTGGAGAAAATCTAGGCGTCAACGAAAATCAACTAGCCAATCTCTTCGGAAGGACTTTCGTGCCCGGGCCTATGGACAACTTCCAGAAATCCCTGGCCTGGCAGTGCTACCGGGGTGCTTTGCCAGTTCGGGATAAACTTTACAGGCATGGAGGTGCCGTCAGCCGGGCATGTCCGAGATGCGCACAGGGCGACGAAACCGTCCTGCACGCACTCGTCCAGTGTCCGAGCATTGCTGACTTGTGGGTTTATGTCGAACACCTGCTGTCACGTGTAGGACGGATCCAGCTATCAGCTGAGTCCATCGTGAGGATTGCCCCGCCCTCTTCCTTTAGCCGGGAAGGGCAGGCAGTTTTTATCTGTCTGGTGGCCATGGCGAAAGAGATAGTATGGTGGACACGTTTGAAAGGGCTGAAGACGAGCACTTACCTCTTCGGTGATGCCTTGATTAACTTTTTCAAATTTCATCTGAAAAGGAAAATCAGGGTAGAGAGGGAAGTGCTCTCTTCCCAGCATTTTGTTGAAAGATGGGTGAGAGAAGCAAGTATGGCCCGAACGAATGGGCCTTCTCTGAGTATATGTCTGTAAATTAAAGGTGGAAAACTGGGAGAGGGCACTTGCCCTGGTGGTCAGGGCCACTGTGGTCTTTTAATGGGCTTTCTCCACAAATGTCCCTCAGAAGTCTCCCCCATATTGGGGAATTTTTCTTTGTTATTTTATTTCATCCTCTGTTTTTTTTACACGCAGAAATGCCCATTTGTACCGTCCTGTATTGTCCTGTACTGTCCTTAATGTCTACTTTATGTGAAGCCTTGTGGTTAATAAAGAAAACATTATTATTATTTTTATTATTATTATTATTATTATTATAAATAAATACCAGTAATGCACTGGGTATTTACTGGCCTTGTGCCTAAAGTAGAAACAATTATTATTATTATTATTATTCTTTGAGTCTCAGTCATTGATGTTAGTTAACTGGAAAGTTTGTTGAGATGAATATCAAGCCACTACCTGCAGCCTCAGATATTCAGGACGTATCGGAGGGTTCTTGCTGTTCCCAGCAAGCATGCCTTTTGAAGCGTTCCAAAAAGCGTGATGGGGCCAATTTTCTTGAACCATCCCTGGAAACTTTTTGAGATAGTCCCTAGTGCGCCTATGACAATCGGGATCACTTTAACTTCATGGCAGTTCCAAATCCTTTTTACCTCCCACTTTAAGTCCTGGTATCGGTTAATTTTCTCCCTCTCCTTCTATTGCACTCTCGTGTCGAATGGGCAGGCCGCATCCACAATCAGGCACGATCTTTTTTCTTTGTCCAAAAGCAACAGGTCAGGTCTATTGTGTTCCAGTTTCTTGTCCATCTGTATCCTAAAATCCCACAGCACCTTCACCTGATCGTTTTCTATCACCGCCTCTGGCTTATGCTCATACCACTTCTCAGAATGTGGTAAATTGTTTACTTTGCATAGGTGCCAGTGGATCACCCTGCCCATCACATCATGTCTCCAGCCCTTATAGTGAGTCTGGGCTAGGTGTTTACACTCGGATACAAGGTGAGCCACAATCTCCTCTCTCTCTCCACAGATCCTGCACAGTGGGCTAGCCTCCTCCTTGTAAATGCGGTGTTTCAACCACTTCGTTTTAGCCATTTACATTCCTTCTGTAGCCTTTTTAAGGTCTCCTCTTTTCAACCAGTTGCATGTCTGTGGATCTCTAAATTCAGTTTTCTCAAAGAAGGTACTTTGAAGGGATTTTTCCTGAAGGCTACTCTTTCTCCTTGATGTTATTTACTCCTTGGACATCCCCTGGCCTATTGTCCCCTCCTTCAGTACAGCTCTGAGCATTGGCTCCTTACTAACAGTCACGTATTTGTGTAGGTTGTTTTTCTCCATCTGAACACAGTCCTCTATGCTGATAAGACCTCTTCCACCCTCAGATCTCCTTAAGTAGAGTCTATCGACATCACTCCTATTAAAGAACATATTGTAGATAGTCAATAGCTTCCTAGTCTTCCTATCCATTTGTTTTTGTTCAGCAACATTCCACCTCAGAATTCCCGCACTGTACCTAATTGTAGACACAGCTCGGGAATTTACTGCACGTATGGCATTCCTACTGTTCAGATGTGACTTTAATACGCTCCTTACTCTCCGAAGGTATTCAGTTCTTATCAATTCCTTCATTTTTTTGTTCTTGATGTCATCAGCCTCCAGAACGCCCAAATACTTGTATCCTTCTTCAGAGTCAATTTCTTTTATCATCTCACCTGTTGGTATCTGGATTCCGTTACTTCTGCTCAACTTACCCCTCCTCATCACAATGACTCCACACTTACTAATACCAAATTGCATACATATATCATTGCTTAAAATACGGACAGTGTCAACGAGCACATCCAGCTACTTCTCACTCTTCCCGAAGAGCTTAAGATCGTCCATGAAGAGGTGATTGATGGTAAGCCCTCCCTTTCCCAACCTGTATCCTACTCTCACTTTTCGCAGTAAACTAGTCAGGGACATCAGGGCAAGGAAAAACAACAGAGGGGACAGACTATCTCCCTGGAAGATACCTCTCTTGATCTTCACGCTTCATTATTATTATTATTATTATTACAGTTGCATTTATCTTGCTTTATGTTCATACGAGTTATCACCAAGTCACAACCAGTGACCTCAAGAGACAACAAGGTCGTCCATGTTCAAGAAAGAACATACATATTCACACATCCATCTTTAGTGTTTAGACTTGTGATGTACTTATATTGACAGAATCTTCCTTAGTATATGGGCAGTTCCCATTAGTACTATCTTTTGTATTTCTCCTATACGCGGGTTTCCTGGCATTTGCGATAAGTAATCATTAGACCCCTTAGGTATCATTCCCAGAGCGCCTACAACCACTGGTATTGTTTTAGTTCTCAATTTCCACATTTTTCTAATTTCTATCTCCAGGTCCTTATACTTGCTCAATTTTTCAAATGTTTTTATAGATACATTCTTGTCTATTGGAACAGACATATCAATTAGCAGGCATACCCTCTTTTGAAAGTCTTTCAATATTATATCAGGTCTGTTTGCATCTATTTTTCGGTCTGTTTGGATGCTAAAGTTCCACAAGATTGAGATGTGATCTTTTTCAAGTATGGGAGGTGGTTGATGCTCCCACCAATTCTTTTGATGGGGCAGGTCAAAATGCTTACACATTATCCAATGTATGTATTGTGCAGCTCTGTCATGCCTGTTTAGGTATTCGGTTGGAGCTATAGGACTGCACATTGAAATTATATGGTCAATGGTCTCTGGTTGTTTTTTGCATACACGGCATAATGGGCTGCACCCATTTTTTATTATGTTGGCTTGGTAATTTTTTGTTGGCAGACGCTGATCTTGTGCCGATATAATCAGTCCTTCAGTCTCCGATTTCAGTCCAGAGGATGTAAACCACTGATGGGTTAACGTTTTGTCAACATCAGGATTGTTAGCTCGCTCTGGGTATTTTCCATACAGAGGCTTTTCTTGCCATTTCTTAGCCAGTTTCTGTAGCAGTTCTTTCTTTGCAGTTACTTTTACCTGCTTTGCTTTTTCTGTGTTTTCCATTTCAGCAGTAAATGGGACTTCTGAAATTTGTAGTCCATTACTGTATCTTTGTGCATCTTTTGTAATGGAATATGATCTTTTGATGCTTTCGTGTTTCAAAACGAGTTTGATCATCCAATCATGTGATTCCCTTAGATATGTAGATAATCCAATTGTTGCAGTTTTCAACGCAATGTCTAACTGGATTAACCCACGTCCTCCTTCTTTCCTAGGGAGATATATTCTATCTGTATATGCCTTAGGGTGATGCATTCTGTGCATGGTTAAGCATTTTCGAATTTTTGTATCGAGCCTACGGATCTCTGTGCTTGACCAGTTGATGACATTGTAACTGTAGGTTACTACTGGTATGGCAAGCGTGTTTATTAAGATTGCTCTTACTCTGCGGTAACATTCCTTCCTTATCCTTTCCCTCATTGTCGAGTGCTTGATTCCGTCTCCTTCACAAACACCTAGATATTTGTAAGTTTTTTCTTGATCAAGTTCTCTTATCACGTTCCCCCGATCAAGATTAATGTCTGAACTCTTCAGCAGCTTTCCTCTGGTGAACGTTGCTTTGGCGCATTTATCTAGTCCAAACTCCATTTTAATGTCATCACTGAACTGCTTCACAGTGGATAATAGCCCTTGCAATTGTTCATCATTTTTTGCAAATAGTTTCAGGTCATCCATGTAGAACAGGTGATTAATGGTTTTGTCATAGACTTTATATCCATGTTTTGTTTCATTGAGCATTTTACTTAATGTTATAAGTGCGATGCAGAATAAAAGCGGTGATAAAGAGTCACCATGAAAAATTCCACAATTAATATTAACTTCTCCAGCTTCCAGTGATTTTGTTTCACTATTCAAAAGGAGTGTCGTTTTCCATGTCTTCATACTGAATGACAAAAACCTCCTGACAACGGGGGATATTTTGAAAATCTCTAAGCATTTTTCAATCCAACTGTGTGGCAAACTATCGAATGCTTTTTTATAATCTATCCAAGCAATCGATAGATTTTTGTGTCTATGATGACAATCTTCCAGTATTATTTTGTTAACCAGAAGCTGATCCTTACAGCCATATGAGCCTCGTTTACACCCTTTCTGCTCAATGGGAAATAGGTCATTTGTTATCAGGTGGTCATATGTGTATTCAGTTAGGACTGATGTTAAAATTTTATACATTGTGGTCAAGCAAGTTATCGGTCTGTAATTTTGGGGATTGTTTGTCTCATCATTCTTCGGAAGCAGGAATGTAATGCCGTTAACTAGCCATGAAGGTATCTTTTCTGGCTCCTTAACTATTTCATTGTAAAGTTGGGCTAACAGCTCATGAGACTCTGTGAAGGCATTTATCCAAAAGTTTTGTATTTTGTCTTTTCCTGGGGATTTCCATTTGCTGGTTTTTCTTAGAGCCAAGCGCAACTGTTCAACTGTTATATTTTCCCATGTTTGTTCTGCAAGGTGAGCTGTATCTTTCATTTGTCTGCCTATCCATGGGGCATGTATGTTATGAACTTTTTCTTCGGCCCAGATCTTTTCCCAGAATTCTTGCACTTCCTCCTTGGGTGGTATTGATTTAGCAGTTATTGTTGACTTACCAATTTTTCTGTAGAAGTTTCTTTGGTTGTTTTTGAACATATTATTGTCCTTATAGAATTTAGATCGTTTTTCAAAGCGCCTTATACGAGCAGCTTTGGCCGACACTTTTTGCTTGATTATTTTTATCAGCATGTCTATGTCACATGTTGATTTTATACTGTACTTTTTTTTCAATTTTCTAAGTTTGTTTAACATGTTCACCTACTTTATAGTTTGTTAAAATTTCTATGTCAGATCGGAGAAGGTTTATTTGGCGATTGATGTTCTCTTGCCAAGTAGATTTCTTGTGGGAATTCCTTTGTTTTTTCATCTTCACTCCACATAAGTGAGTGGTGACTTTAGCCGATGCATAATGGAGATGATTTAAATCAGTAATGTTTAGTTGTTTGTGATGATAATGTTTTTGAGAACTATGTTAGTCTTGTGTATTATCTTTTGGTTCTGTTTGGAGTTCTGGATCTTAGGGAGGGTGTCTCGTTTCCCCATGTCAGATTCTTTCATTTTCATCCATTCGATCATAATTTCATCCTTCAAGTTGGCAAGTTCATTCTCATTCATTTCTTTATCATTTACGATCTCATTATTTTCATTTGGAGTTTCATCCTGAGCATGCACTCCCTCCACTTTTTCGATCCTTTGTTTAATTTGTTCTGTTGCCAGTGATTCCGCCCCAACTCTGGGATTCGAAGTGTTACAGTTTACCTCGTTTTCACTGACACATGTTTCATTTTCCCTTCGCTGACTTTGTGCTAATAGCTTGATCTGATCAATTTCTATATCAGTTAGTAACTTTTTTCTTACAATATTTCTTCGTATATTGGCTAGTTTGTTACTGTCAATATAGCCTCTGTTTTCGGGATGTTTCTTTTTCCAGTTGATATATGTCTGTTCTATATTCGATGTATTTGATGGGTAGTACATGGCAGTGTAGAAAGCCTCAAAGACTTCTTTATTATCTTCCCTTGACCATTTTTCTTTCTTTTTCTTTGGATTTCTTGGTGTTGAGCATGGATGGCCAACAGTAGGAGTATTCCGGTTATGGGAGGTCTCCAGCTCCGAAGTGATGGGAAGGTTTGAACCATTAGCTGATTTTTCGACCCCAGTCTGCTTCCTCTCTGAGGGACGCGGCCCTTTTTTACCCGGGTGACGGCCGATCCGGTATGAGATTTTATCATTAGACATTTACTTTATTTTGTCGCGTTATATCCTTATCCGCCAAGGGGTAATCATTTCGTGTTACCACTTCTAGAACGAGTGTCAACCAAGACTAGAGGGGTCGTTCTCCCCTAGAGACACGGCTATTCCCCGCCGGCCGCTATCCCGGTATTTTTTGGTCACGGGGTTTTCTTTTTGTTATTTTTTTAAATTGTTATTATCATGAGTGGTTCCTTAATGTGAGCATTGCGTGGCTTAAGAATGAAATTATTAATAATTGTCTCCACTCCAGGCACAAGGCCAGCAATCACCCACTGCATTACAATAATATAATATACTTTTTGTTGTAGTTGGCTGTTCTTGTTGTTGGCTATGTCGGTGGTGGTGCCGGGGCTTTTTATATTGTTGGTGAGGAAGGGGTGAGCCAGCAGTCCCATAGTTGTTAATGTTGACGTTTGGCCGGTGGCCAGGTCACTAAGTCAATCTATTTATATCTTTTGCTAGCCTCTCCCTTGTCTAGTGATACCGCCACCTTCCCCTTTCTCTCTCAAGTTAACAGGGGAATAGTGGTGGTAACATTGAAGGAGTGGTGGCGGCGAGGATGGGATAGTGGTAGCAATGATGGATGGGGTGGGGTGGTGGCAGCGGTGGCGTTGTGGTTACTGATATGTAGTATCTATGAGTTTGTGTTCGTATGTTTAATATATATTTTTATTATATTTTGTGTTGACATATTCCCGTAAAATTGGAATTAAACATTTTTTTTAAATTTGAGACAATAATAATAGTAATTCTATAATAGTAATTCTATAATGTGGTGGCAGCAGCCAGCGAGGAGTTGTGGGTGACAGTAGCGGCGGTATCGATACTGAGACAGTGGTGGTGGTGATGTCGATACCGAGGCAGTGGTGGTGGTGATGTGATCGTATTACTGTAGTGATGGTGTTGTAGCGGTGGTAGCAATGAAGACGTGGTGGCGGCGGTGATGGGATAGTGGTGGTAATGATGGCAGTAGTGAGTGGTGGTGGTGAAATTGCCCTTATCTGGCTGTTGTGTTTAGTGTACACAGAGAGGTGATGGGGTAGGTGGTGTATCTATTTTCTGGTGTTGGTGAGATTGGTGTTGTTTGGCTGTTCTATATAGTGTAGACAGAGGAGGGGGGGGGCGTTCTTCTTCCATTTATAGCCATTTTCTTTTTTGAATATACAATGTACAATACAAAGTTGAATATTTGAATATTTGAGCCTTATAACAATATATTTTGGGTCCGAATTTTTTGGGGCTCAAGCCGGATGCTTTACGTAGCATTTGTACTAAGAGTTCTTATTTCACAACTGATTTAAATATGTTAAAAATTCAAAACTTACGGGAGCGATTTCATGACCTTCCGCCACCTATTATTATTATTATTATTGTTCTTTGAGTCTCAGTCATTGATGTTAGTTAACTGGAAAGTTTGTTGAAATGAATATCAAGCCACTACCTGCAGCCTCAGATATTCAGGACGTATCGGATGGTTCTTGCTGTCCCCAGAAAGCATGCCTTTTGAAGCGTTCCAAAAAGCGTGAAGGGGCCAATTTTCTTTAACCATCCCTGGAAACTTTTTGAGATAGTACCTAGTGCGCCTATGACAATCGGGACCACTTTGACTTCATGGCAGTTCCAAATCCTTTTTACCTCCCACTTTAAGTCCTGGTATCGGTTAATTTTCTACCTCTCCTTCTATTGCACTCTCGTGTCGAATGGGCAGGCCACATCCACAATCAGGCACGATCTTTTTTCTTTGTCCAAAACCACCAGGTCAGGTCTATTGTGTTCCAGTTTCTTGTCCATCTGTATCCTAAAATCCCACAGCACCTTCACCTGATCGTTTTCAATCACCGACTCTGGCTTATGCTCATACCACTTCTCAGAATGTGGTAAATTGTTTACTTTGCATAGGTGCCAGTGTATCACCCTGCCCATCACATCATGTCTCCAGCATTTATAGTGAGTCTGGGCTAGGTGTTTACACTCGGATACAATGTGAGCCACAGTCTCTTCTCTCTCTCTCTCCAAATATCCTGCACAGTTTGCTAGCCTCCTCCTTGTAAATTTGGTGTTTCAACCACTTCGTTTTGAGAGCCTGCTCTTGCGCAGCCATTAGCATTCCTTCTGTAGCCTTTTTAAGGTCTCCTCTTTACAACCAGTTCCATGTTTGTGGATCTCTGAATTCAGTTTTCTCAAAGAAGGTACTATGAAGGGATTTTTCCTGAAGGCTGCTCTTTCTCCTTGTTGTTATTTCCTCCTTGGACATCCCCTGATCTATTGTCCTCTCCTTCAGTACAGTTCTGAGCATTGGCTCCTTACTATCAGTCACGTATTTGTGTAGGTTGTTTTTCTCCATCTGAACACAGTCCACTATGCTGATAAGACCTCTTCCACCCTCAGATCTCCTTAAGTAGAGTCTATCGACATCACTCCTTTTGTGGAACATGTTGTAGATAGTCAATAGCTTCCTAGTCTTCCTATCCATTTGTTTTTGTTCAGCAACATTCCATCTCAGAATTCCCGCACTGTACCTAATAATAGACACAGCTCGGGAATTTACTGCACTTATGGCATTCCTACTGTTCAGATGTGACTTTAATACGCTCCTTACTCTCCGAATGTATTCATTTCTTATCAATTCCTTCATCTTTTTGGTGTTGATGTCATCAGCCTCCAGAACACCCAAATACTTGTATCCCTCCTCGGTGTCAATTTCCTTTATTATCTCACCTGTTTGTACCTGGATTCCGTTACTTCTGCTCAATTTACCCCTCTTCATCACAAGGACTCCACACTTACTAATACCAAATTGCATACATATATCATTGCTGAAAATACGGACAGTGTCAATGATCACATCCAGCTACTTCTCACTCTTCCCGACGAGCTTAAGATCGTCCATGAAGAGGAGGTGATTGATGGTAAGCTCTCCCTTTCCCAACTTGTATCCTGCTCTCACTTTTCACAGTAAAATGGTCAGGGGCATCAGGGCAAGGACAAACAACAGAGGGTACAGACTATCTCCCTGGAAGATACCTCTCTTGATCTTCACGCCTTCCAAGGATTCTCCAGCTGATGTTAACTATGTTTCCCAGGTCTTCATACTTTTGCCCAACAACTGGCTTATGTTATCTGCCACCCTGAAGATCTCTAGGCTTTTGGTGATCCAAGAATGAGGCACCATGTCAAATGCCTTTTTGTAGTCTATCCATCCCATGGCAAGACCAGTGTGTCTCCTGTTGCAATTCCTCATTACCATCTTATCAATAAGTACTTTGTACCACGGGATCTCTTTCGGCATTCTTTCTGTTCGTCCGGTAACAAGTTGTTTGTGTGTAGGTGATCGTAGATTTCCTCAGACATAATGCTTGTCAACAGTTTCCACATTACGGACAGACATGTGATAGGTCTATAGTTGGTAACATCATTACCCTTGATTCGGTCTTTCATTATCAGAACTGTGGTACCTTTTGTCAACCACTCTGGTACCTCACCTGACATCAAGCTGTCATTGAACATGGTTGTCAGTTTCGGGTGGAGGGATGTTATATTTTTAATCCAAAACCCCTGCACACCATCTGGGCCTGGCGATCTCCAGTTGGTTAGTTTTTTGTCCTGCCCCTTAAGAGTTTCAACTGTGATACTCAAATCATTTTGTTGGTGTGCCTGTTCACTAATCTCCTTCTGTACTGTCTCAATCCACACTGCCTGGTCAATATGTTTAACATCCTGCTCCCATATTTCTCTCCAGAATGTTTTAGTTTGTTCCGCCTCAGGGATCAAGTCGTTGCATCTTTCTTTCCCTTCAAGCTGTCCAAACAGCATCTTCTGGTTGTTGTCAAAGATGCGGTTCTGTCTATACTGACTGACTCTGCTCTCGTATCGCCTGATTTTTGCACTCTTTGCTACAATGCGTTGCTTCAGTTCCTCTATGATAATATTTAGCTTTTTCCTCCTAGTTTTGTTCTTTATTTCCAGTCTATATTTAGTGTCTATGATTTTTAGTGTCCCATTCAGTAGCGACTCAATCTTTCCCATGTCATTTCTCATTTCCCTGATTTGACCATTACGTCGTTTCTTCCAACAAGGCTCTGATCTTTCTTCTTTGTTGTTTCCTCTCGCTTTTATACCAAGTAATTTCCTCACCGTATTTGCTGTTGCTTTGAGGATATTGTTGCACTGGTGAAGGCTCCTCGCCTCAAGGTATGGGATTACTTTGTTTACCTTAGCTGTTATTTCTTTTAACTTTTTCCTGTCTACAAATCTTAGGTTCATAGGTTTCCCACTATCATTGTTCAATTCATCTACCACTAAGTTTAGGATATCAACCAAATCTTGTCCTAGCCCGTCAGCATTCATCTCCTCAATGGCCGTATCTCTGTTCCAGGTATTATTTATTTCAGCATTCAGATCATTGTCTGCTTCGGATGGTTCCTCCGTTCTCTCAACCTCTTTACCTTCATTTCCCACTGGCTCGTTTGCCTGGCATACTCCACTCTCCATTTCCAAGCTAATCTCTCTGCTCATTTCCTCCAGTTCCAGCTCGCTTATCCACTCATTAGTTCTTATTACCCGAGCCTGCCCGGCCAATTTTTTTTCATCTAATTTAAGTAGACCAATCTCGTTCCAGATGTCATGCATCCGTTTCCTATAGCCTTTCTCCTTGGGGTTACTCTTCAGGTAACATTGCATAACAGTTCTATTCAATTCTTTCGTCCAGTTGGTTCTGGTCCCTTTCCTTCTTCTTCTTCCTCCGACACCAGTAGCATTTGTTCGACAGACAGGTCCCTGCTGCTGAGCCAGAGAGCACCTGCTGGGTGAGAGTGGGTCACATGACATTCTAGTCTCCACGTCACCGTTATTCGAACTGTTTAGGTTCGACATTTAAACACTCTTATCGAGGATTGGTGAATGTATGGTTACATAACCACCGGAGATTTCATCACCTCCGGTGATTTCGTCACTCCAGGTGATTTTTGTGTTGCACTATCACGCTGTAGACGAACATAAATAAACAAACAATCAAACAGGCAGAAAAAAAAAGAAAAAAAAGAATAAGCATAATTTTCATTGTAATGCAATGTTCGAATGTCTGACTTAGATTTTCCCCTCCCTTCTCTGTCCGTCCGTTTGTTTTTCTTTTATTTTCTTTTATTTTATTTTCATTTTTCTTTTCTTTACGTTTTTCGTTGTTGCTGTGCTGCTTTGATTTTGATTTTTGGTTTTTTGATTTTGATTTTGACCGGGTCATCAGATCAGTCTATTTATATATTTTGATGCATTCCTCTTTTAGTGGGGACACTACGATGTAGCAGGAGGTAGTGGGAGAGATTAGCGGTGGTAGTGATAATGAGGCAGTGGTGGTGGTAGTGATGGTGCTGTGCTAGTAGTACTTAGCAGGAGGTAGTGGGAGAGAATAGCGGCAGTAGCGATAATGAGGCAGTGGTGGTGGTGATGTGATCGTAGTACTGTAGCGATGGTGTTGAAGTTGAAGTAGAACTTTTTAGCGTGGTAGTGGTGGTGGTGTTGGTGGTGGAATTATCTTCTCTGTCCTCTTAGTCATTTAGCTATTTAGCTATTTAGTCATTTTGTCATTTTCCTCCTTTTCGAATCTAACATTCTTGATCCAAAATTAAATATTAATATTGTTTATTAATATTGTCTAGTTATACCGCCACCTTCCCCTTTCGTAAGTCAACAGAAGTTAATGGGGAAATAGCGGTGGTAGCAATGAAGGAGTGGTGGCGGCGGTGATGGGATAGTGGTAGCAATGATGGATGGAGTGGTGGCGGCGGTGACTATAGTGATGGCGTTGTCGTTACTGAGTTTTGTTGAATAGACTGTAGTTGTTTGATCGGCGTATCTATGCGGTTAGTCGCGTATGTTTAATATATGTGTTGGCATATTTTCTTCATATTGGAATTAAACATTTTGTGAAAACTTGAGACAATAATAATAGTAATTATTATTATTATGCTGGGATTGGTGGTGGTGGTGGTGAAATTGCCGTTATCTGGCTGTTATATTTAGTGTACACAGAGGGTGATGTGGTAGGTGGTGTATCTAGTTTGTGGTGTTGGTGAAATTGCTGTTATTTGGCTGTTCTGTATAGTGTAGACAGAGGGGGTTTTCTTCCATTTATAACCATTTTCTTTTTTGAATATAAAATGTATAATACAAAATTAAATATTTGAGTGATATAACAGAATATTATGGATCCTAATTTTTTTGATATTATTATTTGATATTATTATTATTATTATTATTATTATTATTACAGTTACATTTATCTTCATACGAGTTATCACCAAGTCACAACCAGTGACCTCAAGAGACAAGGTCCGCCATGTTCAAGAAAGAACATACATATTCACACATGCATCTTTAGTGTTTAGACTTGTGATGTACTTATATTGACAGAATCTTCCTTAGTATATGGGCAGTTCCCATTAGTACTATCTTTTGTATTTCTCCTGTACGCGGGTTTCCTGGGATTTGCGATATGTAATCATTAGACCCCTTAGGTATCATTCCCAGAGCGCCTACAACCACTGGTATTGTTTTAGCTCTCAATTTCCACATTTTTCCAATTTCTATCTCCAGGTCCTTATACTTGCTCAATTTTTCAAATGTTTTTATAGATACATTCTTTTCTATTGGAACAGACATATCAATTAGCAGGCATACCCTCTTTTTAAAGTCCTTCAATATTATATCAGGTCTATTTGCATCTATTTTTCGGTCTGTTTGGATGCTAAAGTTCCACAAGATTGAGATGTGATCTTTTTCAAGTATGCGAGGTGGTTGATGCTCCCACCAATTCTTTTGATGGGGCAGGTCAAAATGCTTACACATTATCCAATGTATGTATTGTGCAGCTCTGTCATGCCTGTTTAGGTATTCGGTTGGAGCTATAGGACTGCACATTGAAATTATATGGTCAATGGTCTCTGGTTGTTTTTTGCATACACGGCATAATGGGCTGCACCCATTTTTTATTATGTTGGCTTGGTAATTTTTTGTTGGCAGACACTGATCTTGTGCTGATATAATCAGTCCTTCAGTCTCCGATTATTATTATTATTATTATTATTATTATTATTATTATTATTATTATTATTATTATTATTATTATTATTATTATTATTTGTGGGAGGATCATGGGGCAGAGTCTCCAGAGGCACCTTCCAGACGTTCCTATCAAAGGCAACCGTCTCCAATTAACCTTGTAGGATCACCCAGCGAGCCCAAGTTCACTCGTAGATGGTGTCCAGTCATCTTGCTGGGGGTCTGCTTCTTGGTCTCCCACCGATTGGCTATGCCCGCAAATTTATTCAAATTCTATCAGCCCTCAAACCTCACCTAGCTCCAACGGAAATATTATAGTTACTTCAAGTAATATTGTCCACTGCTATTTATCGTAAAATAATAAATATTTCCTAATCGGTATATAATATCTACGAATCCTACTGGATTTGGAGAAGGGATTTTGTATGTTATTTATCTATTGTATGTTATATATCTATTGTGTGTTATATATCTATCATATAACACTACTTTAAAGGTGCTTCTTTTCTCTGTTACTGAAGCACTTTTTACTCATATGCTCTATCATTCTAGTGACATATTTAACACGAAACACTATGGTGTCTGAAATATTTTACTGGCTATAACCAATTCAGTTTGATGTTATCTGTGAATATGCATTTGGGATTGGCAAGAAAATTATACTTAATGTATGTAAATTGTATCGCTTATTCATCTAATGCAATATGAGCCTACAGAAAATAGTATCGCAAAAACGTATTTCAATATATATCAAATGATCAGTGTTCATCGAAAGTAAAACAAGAATCCTGTGTTATTATAAGATAACTCCTAGAAAAATGTCATTTTACAAGAAAGATGAAAAATTGCGAAACGAAGTAAATATTTATGTAAACGAAGTGCTAGTGAAATACCCATAAATGTGAGAAAACTTTAAGAGAACTCTGAAACATAGATGACATCGGTATACTTAATTGCCTGGTGAATATTATATCAACAAAGCCATGAAATTATATATTCAGAGACAGAATAATTTTGGAGTTTAACTGTCTCCTCTAGACTAAATGAAATGAGTTTTACTATATTTTTGTATCGATTATATTTGATAATTTCCAAAGGACATATATAATATAAATATTCTTTTTCTATTTCTATTTTTGGTCTCATATAAAATCGCTTCATATGTCGGTTATAATTTCCTGTTCCTGTTGGAGACAGACAACATCTGTCTTCAGAGTTACCTTAATACTTCTAAATTTGCATAATTTACTCATTCTTCTTGTTTTTCTCACTTGCTTTCTCTTCCTCCCTCTATTTTTTATGTTCATCTCACTCTCTCACTCTTTCATTCGCCCTCTCTCTTTCTCTCTATATCTCTATCCTTTACCTTCATGCTATTTTTCTACTTATTTTTCTCTTAATATTAACAATATTTGACACCTCTCGACTGCATTTAATCCGATTATAAATGGTCATTGTATAGCTGTTAGAATTGTTGTTTATATTGATAGTTGTTCCGGTTAAGTCTTATTTCTATCATCAAACTTCTGATTTCACGCTCTAGGAACACCATGTAATCTAAAGAGAAGAAATGAAATGTGTTTCACATTCATACCTTGGATGAGTCTGTTAACACTGTAGATAAAGTGAAACGGATATAAGTGAGAAGCGAGTCCAGGTCCCTTATATGAATGGACGAGTGCATGTAATTACCTGTTGTTATTAGAATAATACTAATAACAAAAATAGCGAAAACACAAGAAGAGAAAAAATAACAATTACAATGAAAGAAACAAATGATAATCCATAGATTCTCCAGGTTTTATAAATGTTCTTTTTTATATTTTGTTGTATCAGTATATAGATATTCATAACACAGGCTAATAATGTTAGAAGTTTTAATTATATATTGGACTTCCTTCCATTCTTAAGATTGTTTCATATGTACCATTTGAACGTGTTTCGTTATCTTTAAAATTGCGAGTATTTCTTCGATTTCATTACAAACGTACGACTATTGTATCGGTAGAGGGTCGGAAGCCATGCTTTGCAGCTGAGGTTAACTTTGCCTTTCATCGTTACGGCGTCGATAAAATAAATTACCAGTAATACACTGGGATAATTGCTGGCCTTGTGCCAAAAGTAGAAACAATTATAAGAGTAACACTCACAGACATATCGTCAAACAATGCCTAGGTTTGACGAAAAGATTGTTGATCAATTCGATCGATGGTGCTGTATGAAAACATGGAGAAAACTTATTACAAAATGGATTGCAGTAGGCATTTTTATTTTGCCATTTATGTGTTATGCACGAAGACACGTGTCTTAGGGGTTCGCATGTTCGACTCATGATCGCAATGTTTTGGTTTAGATTCATGAGCCACCCAGCACAGTGTGTTCAATAACTTCATTACGCATATATATATATATATATATATATATTAGTAAAAAGGAAAAGAAAATGCTGACAAATTTTTCCTAGTGAAAAATAGTTTAATTAGGAATAAGTATAAATTAGTAATAAGTATTAGTTAGTATTCAGGTTTAGTTTTAAGATTTAATCGGTTGCGCATTTCTTGTGCTTTTCAAAAATAATTTTGAGATAGAGTGCTCGTGAGTTTTGCTCTAATCTGATCAGTTTTGGAAATTCTTCCTGTTTTATGTGAAAAAAGTGGCTTGGGAGGTATTACGATTTGGTTGGTTGTTGAATGTCACGTGAAAAAGCACTATAAATTTCGCACCAATTCGTGTTGCAAAAATTGTTTAGTTAAAACAATTTTGATTGGTCGGTAGAAGTCACGTGAATGTTTAAATTGATTTTAGCGCGAACTGGTTTCGCGCCAAATGTAGGTTTGTCGAAGAGTGCCCTTTTCCGCTTCATTGAGTTGCAGTCATGCTGAGAGGTCAACAGTTCAGGTGTCTATTAAGACAAATATGTGTGTGTGTGTAGCAAAGTGGTTCATTGTTGTGATAATGGATATTGAATCGGTCGGGGGGGGGGGGGGTTATTTTAACATGTTGAAACATATTTTTCAGCTCTTGTCTTATACGGAGAAGTGTGTGTGTGTGGATGGACCAGTAGTTTTGTGGTACTGGTAAAAATGCCGTACATTATTCGATATTTTCAGTCATTTGCAAAAACGATTCTCTCAAAAGAACATCAATAACATCTATATATATAAAACAGAAGATGTCTGTCTCTTTGTGTAACCGCATGCATTTCTACATGTTACAACCGATTTGCACCAAATTTCATACATAGGTGTCTGAAGTCCTATTACGCGTCGTAGGCTATTTTAATTTTCCGTACATCGATTGTGCCCTCCCCCCTCCTAGGAAGATAACCCCCTTAAGCCTCTCGCTTGGAGTCAGCAGTACTACTGCATAAAGGCCCATAATTCCTGCAGTTTTCCTCCCATCTTCACCAAAATTAATCTCGAGTGTTGTTCATTGAGCGAAATCACTCCTATTTATACCGGTCAAGTCCGACCTAGGATCACACTTCTTGTTTGGCTTTTGACAAGTGGTAGCTTTTTGTACATGCGTACTATCATAAGCTACCCCATATTTCTGAAACGCATGCTTCTTCAACATTTGTCACCTTAAAGGAGGTTTAGTTAATGTGTTTATGGTCATAAGGTTCCAGTTTATCATGCTGTGATATTTCGGCCATTTTTGCCTGTATCCTTTCAATGGCTAGTACTTACTTATTGCTATGTTCGAACTGAACAAACATACTGACACTTATATACCTACCACTATAGCCACACTATTTAATTTCCTTTATCACAGGTACGCTGCGTTGCCCCTAACCTAAAAGCTGAAATTTGATTAGTAGACAAAATCTTGCAAAACATACCCACTTTCTCAGACCACATAGATTTATCACATTTTTTCACAATTTATATCCGCGTTTAGATTTGCTTACTTAAACGTTATTTGTCCACTATTTATCGTTCTCCCTGGTTAATTTTCTAAAAACAATGCCCCCCAAGAAAAGAACTTTCATTGGTCGATTATCTATTGATGCAAGTAAGTCTAAGCGAAGGCGGCTCACCGAAGATGTAAATGCGACTGCGAACAGGCTCTCACAGAATGCTGTGCAGACGTCAGCTGCAAGATCGGAGGAGTATTACAGTCGGCGTGAACTTCGACGGAACAAAAATGGTGCCGCGACTGCTGCTGCTGCTGCTCGCGCTCGAGAAGCTGAGGAACGACGCGCCGTTCGACGAAGCAGGGCGCCACTGCAACAGCCACTGCTCACACAGGAGAGGATGAAGGACGACGCGCCGTCCAACGAAGCAGGGACGCCACTGCAACAGCCGCTGCTCACGCTCAAGAGGATGAAGGACGACGCGCCGTTCGACGAAGTAGGAACGCCAGTGCAACATCCGCTGCACGTGCTCGAGAGAATGAAGGACGACGCGCCGTTCAACGAAGCAGAGACGCCTCTAACACTGCTGCTGGACGAAATACTGAAACCATAGAGCAACGAAGTAGCCGACTTCTGCAAAGTGAACAGCGGCGATCATCGTTACGTGGCATTTCTAGGACTCGCAATTCACGATGGATTTTGAAGGCCTTTAACTACGACCCCTCCTCCGACTACGCTGTGCTTGCCTGGAAACCTGCACGTCTACAAGTCCCTTGACTTTATGGCTGATCCGGACGAAGTTGTTAATTACCCCACAGAATTTCTTCACTCCCTAGACTCTCCCGGATTGCCACCACACTTACTGCGACTTAAGCAAGGTGCCCCTGTTATGCTCCTCAGGAATTTGGAACCCCGAAGGCTTCCAACGGCACGCGTCTGGCCGTCTAAAAGGTGATGCCTGGTGTTATTGAGGCAACAATACTTACGGAATGTGGTAAGGGGGATACTGTCTTCATACCAAGGATACCTCGAATTCCATCCGGTAAAGACATTCCTTTCACATTCAGAAGGCTGCAATTCGCTCGCCGGCTCAGTTTGGCCATGTCGATTAACAAATCACAGGGTCAGACGCTGACGGTCGTAGGGCTTAATCTAGAAGAACCGTGCTCCTCCCATGGTCAACTATCTGTTGGCTGCTCTCGAGTGGGGAGCCGACATAACCTATTTGCTTTTTCAACTCGCGAGAAAACCCAAAATATAGTCTATAAGGAGGTTTTGTAGGCACCCAATCCGCCAACAAGTAATCGCTGTTTTTGTGCTTACATTTGCTGTATCCGTGTGCTATTTTTGTCCTTTTGACAATACCACGTACGCCTCTGAGGTTGCTTTTGCTATACGTTATAAATGTTCAATGTCTCCGTTTTCCGCATTTATATGTTGCTATTACGCTTTGCTATCGGTGTTCCGTAGTTTTAATTAATCTCCTTTTCCCTACATCTTATTTACACATTTTTTTGACATTCCATCGTGATCTTGTCAAGGCCGTTTTTGTGGCCCCCGGCTGTTACATGCTTTTCTAGGTTACAATCTCAAATAACAAGCAAAGCAAATACGACATTACAAAGTGGTGTGAAGGACTTCTTAAGGGCCACCACCTCGAATCGGAGTCGTCTTTGCTGACAGCACCGCGGCTGAGACTTTTAAGAGTTAACGATCCAAGGCTCTCTTTAGGGCCACCAACTTTAAATTGTTATCATCGGATTCGTCTTTGCTGGCAGCACCGCCACAGAGATATTTCAAAGTGAACGTTCAAAGGCCCTCTTTAGGGCCAACACCTATAAATTGTTACTTCTATAGTCATGTTTAAGGGAAGTCTTTCGGTTCATTTGAACGACTACTCCATTGAGAGTTATACCGGGCAACGCCGGTTACCTCTGCTAGTCAATAATAAAAGAGGTGAAATGATGTAGAGTATTGTCATAACAACAAGGCGTGTGTGAGTCCAGATTGTACGTACTGCAAGGGGAATCCATTAGGCCCTGCCGTATGGGATACTTGTGTACAAATATGTATGCACCGATCAATGTGCAATATATGTGTGCGCGTGTGTATGTGTGCGTATCGACAAGTGTATATCTATAAACATCAAAAGGTATGCGAATTTGTGTATATTTGTGTTACACCATAGAACATGTGTGTTTACGTATGTCATTGTGTTTATATGTGGATAGAAATGTATGTAGGATGTATACTGATGTAGGTATGTATGTTGACGTGTGTAAGTTGTGGGTTCGTCTTTGGAAGAAGTGTTTAGACGGGGTCCGTATTTGTTAATAAAGTGAGATTCCTTGCTGATGCGCTGGGTGTAGGTGGCATTATCTTTAAATTTATAGAGGGGAAAGATTCTAAAGTTGGGATGATTTGGGGCGGCACAAGTATCAATGTGTTAACTCAGTGCTAATTTTTGTGTATTCCCGTATTTTGATTTTGGATCTATGGACAGTCATGCGTTGGCGGAGGCTGTTTTTAGTCTGGCCTATGTATTGTTCTCGACAACCTGAGCAAGTTAATACATATATTAGGTTTACTGATGCGCATGTGAAATTGTGAAAACGTTGTCCTTGCTTGAAATAGAATTCAGAAACCTCTATTAGGTTGATGCATGTACCACAGTTAGGTCTATCGCATTTTTTTACTGTGGATTTCGTTGTTATGGTTGGCAGTACTTTGGCATGTGTTAGGATGTTTTTCATTGTCTTAGATTTTCTTTTGCTCTTTATGATATCGTGTGTTCGAAGGATTTGGTTTTCTATGGTCCTTTTTTAATACAGGGATGTTCTGTAGGATGGTGTCAAAGGCCTCATTATATATGTATATATGTATATATATGTATATATATGAATATATATATATATATATATATATGAATATATATATATATATATATGAATATATATATATATATATATGAATATATATATATATATATATATATACATATATATATATATATATATATATATATATATATATATATATATATATATATATATATATATATATACAACAAAGACTACGCTCATCATAGTCATCTTTACCCATCGTCATCAACATCACCATCAGCAGCAGCATCACCAGTATCATCTTCATCTTCATTGTCACCTTCATTTTAACCATTGTCGTCGTTGTAATCATCAACACAAATACCACCACTATTATATTTTCCATTACGTTTATCATTATAATGACAATGCTAATTTATATAAGCAACAGGGTTCGTCATCATCACCGTCTTTTGTCTTTTGTATCATCCTGAGAGTCACAATTGACGTATTTCCTGAGAAGAGCACATACAAATATTAATAACAATACTCTGCTGGGAGTAGCCGATGTCTTGCTCAAGAGGATAGCAGAACGTAAAACAATACAATCACCAAACACAACAACATCTCTACACAACAAACACATAATAAAATGAGGCAACTCACATAACATACACATTACAAGATTAACACATAATAAAATAACACAACACACTTTCAGTTCGTGCATTTTGCACGACTTCACCTAGCAATTTTTGAATTATGTTAAAAATACTGCACCTTCCGAAAAAATAAAAATATTCATATCCTCTTTTACGATATATTAAAAAGATAAATATAGCATAAAACAAATTTCTCTTCTGTAATCTGCAGTTTGTCACTTAGTGACTGTTTCATCACATACCTATTTCATGAAAGTTTTTTGTCATTGGATAAATTATACTATTATATCTGGGAAGTAACTGAAAATAGGATTGGCCGCTTTACAATTTCTAAATCTGAAATGTTGTTTATACTTCACAACCATCAATATAACATTAAACATTAGCAGGGTTAAAAGTTAGAGTAGCACATTAGCGAAAAGCCGGAATGCTAGATGATCAGTCTGTGGTGTTTACGTGCATGGGTTACAGTAATCCGAGTAGAACATCAAATCAAAACAACCATGTCTATCAATTGTACATTTAATTGACCGACATATGTTTTGACAGGCTACATAAAACGTACAATACGTTCCTGTAGACTCAATTCGGTTGCGCATATTAGTGGTCGGTTCTTACTGGTTCTAACATGGTAGCACTGGTCGATAGTGGCTGTAGTTTTATGGAGAAGGTTATCCCATGTTGTTCTAAGTAACAAGAGTGTCCATGTGTGTATGTGGAATTGGCGGTGTAAATGTCGTGGGATTGTTATCATGTAGGTGTGTATGGTGTATATAGTTAATAAAACCTGAAGAACGGAGATGTCGAGGGAGACAGATGTTCTTGATAATGTTGGGCATCACATCGTTCATCAGACAAAACTTGAGGAAGTTAATCTAGCAAATAATCCTTGCTCGTTTTCCGATAATCTACAAAGTCCCTTCACGGTTGCAAACTACTCCTGGGTCAGGTGTAAGGATAATAAAGTGTTGCAGTTTGCTTAAATCATTGTGGAATGTGAAATACAAATACAATTAGAAAATAAATTTGGTTATTTGGAGGTCCGATAATGCGTGTAAGATATAAGTGCCAAGATGATAAGAATTGGAGAAAATACAATAAAAGAACAGAGATAAAAGAGTGAAACCGATAGAAAGCTACCATAACAATTTTAATAATAATAATATATATATATGATATGTCCCAAGGCTCTGATACCATCAACACTATAAACACAGAGCTGGCATATCTAAGAACTGACTAACTGCCTGATGAGGTCATAGCCATTCAATGGCTATCATCGAAATATATATATCAGTAAATAAAGGATTATGAGTTCATGCAATTGATTTATGTTTCGTCACTATATATATATATATATATATATATATATATATATATATATATATATATATATACATATGGTGGCTGCCAATTCATTTTCGAGTACGGCCACTACTTTATATCCATGTAGGAGAACCCCTACCGATGCACTGAACGAGTGTAACTTTTTAGTCCAGCCAGCGACTTGAAAACTCTGGTACAAACACTACACTTGTAACAATTATTGACACATAGTGCTGGGCCCATTGTACCATGTGACGACAAGTGCAGAGAGATCTCCAGATATAAAGGAATGCCTGTGCCGTGGAGCTTTTATAGTGAGCAAAGGCAATGCACAAAGCCAGTCCCACTCTCTTAACCAAGATGATATTTACCAAAAAGAAGAACAAGTCAACATCATTGGATACCATCAGGGTTGTAGGTGTTATATCAGAGTTTTCCTTCTCCTAGAATTCTGCCTTGACAAAGGCTAATGGGTCATCTCTCCCGGATATATATACATATACATATATACATACATACATATATATATATATATATATATATATATATATATATATATATATATATATATATATATATATATATATATATATAGTGAAAGAGTGAAGAATAACATGGGCAACAGTACAAGAAGGGTTTCATTTACAGTATCAACAATTGTTTCATTGATTAAGTTGTCTTAAAATTGCTAATCACTTGAAGTTGTCTCACTCAATTTTAAATATGATGTATGCTTAACCAAATCATCAGAAATTCAGTTTTTATGACGATTTGGTTAAGCATACATCGTATTTAAAACCTGCATCAACTGAATATGGCCTCCGATCTTTTATTGATAGATAATGCTCCGACTTGCACCATTTATACAGGCCACTGAGCGCTTCTTTTTATCTGCTTCACAAATGACAGACCATAATGTGGTCCGCACATCTCTGTTCGGTTAACCCCATGCTCTAATATATATATATATATATATATATATATATATATATATATATATATATATATATATATATATATATCGGTGCGAATTCTGCATTGAGGCATTGATATATCTCATAAAACGTCTTCATTCATAAGTCGATCTTAGCAAGTAATCTTGTAAATAGTGTCAGGTCGTGAGCCCTGAATCATCAAATCATGTAAATACACTGGGTCCAGGAATAGAATATGGAATCATCGGATGTTAGCTCATTCAGTATGTTGGAAAGGAAACGTAATCATATCTAGATGAATTAAGTAGCAATGAAATCGGTTGTGTTGAGACCCAAAGTTTAATGAGCTCTACTAGGTTTAAAAGATGTGATTTAGAGCGTCACCACTAAGACACCATCTGGAGTTCTGTTTGTTCGTGTTAATGCCACCACCTTGTAGTAATGCTATCTATATTACAGCCCAAAACACTCAAGTTAGTAGATGGTAATTTCAGCGTAGTAAAATTTCACAATTTCAATTGAATCGCCGATTATTTCAGTCACATAGCCAACAGCCTACATCATTTAAGGCTAACCGACTTAATTCCCAAAAGGATTTAGATGAATTAGATTGAATACATCTACTATATGTTGGTACACTTGTAGGTAAGGCTGAATACTTTAAACGTATCACAGCCCCGGTGGACAGAATGAAGAATGCGTTTCCCCGGAGGACGGCATGGGAGACGCGCTGGAAAAGCCATTCCAGCTCGCGAGGCTCACACCTGCGGCTGGCCAGCTCAGCGCCTATGGTGGTGAGTAGGGAGGTAGCCGTAGGGCTGAGGACACTAGTAGTCTCCACTGCCAAGGGTACAGCCGCAAATCTGTCGGATATTGAGCGGTATTTGAAGAGTTTTGCCTCCTCAGTCCGACGTGCAGCAGTACCTGGGTGAGTCGCTGACTGCACCAGCGTCGTAATTGCTGAAGGAATTGTTTCTAGTACTTGACTTGCCAAGCCCCGAGCCCCACCACCAGTTTATCTAAATATCTATGTTCAGGCATAATAGTGCAATTGATGATCAGTGGCTACTTTTGTTGCAAATTTCTGATATATAACTTCCTACGTTAAGAATTGTGATAACTTTGAACCTCTTTCATAGTCGTGTGTTCGAACTCTACGACTGGCGTGCTATAAGGAACCTTCATTTGTCAGTATTGTTCTGCTCTTAATCAGAATATAGTTGGAAAACAGCATTAAAATAATTATTGATTAAATGGCAACTATTGTTTTATGACATACGCATGTCATATGCCAATTAGATGTTTGTATATGGTTGGCACTAGGAATAAAATCGAGAAACATCTATTTCTTGTAAGATTTCAATGCCACTAGCATGAAAAAGCAAATGGCGGATAGACGATAGTTTAAGTTATACTTGAAATTACTTTGAAAATGACAGACATGTCTGTTTGGAATCAGAGTATGGCTTACTTCCTGTGAAAGTAGTGTCTCTTTAAAGCACATATGCACTACCACTCCTGTCTACATTGTTTCAGCTGTGATAATAGATTTCCGATTTGTGTCAATCCAATCTTTGGTGGTCTTCGTGTTTCCTCTTTAGAAGCCATTATTTCTCCTCTGTCCTGAGACGGTTTATTTCTGGCGATAGATATATAAAACGTAGATTTAATTCTGTAAATTGTTGCAATATTATATCGATTAAATTTCGTTGTGACTTCTAGGTTAATCAATTATAGCAAGGTAGCACCACTGTCAGTATTACTTTTATGTGAGCATTATTCTTCTTATTGGATGCTTGTGTTAAGCCGTGTGATAGGTATATATTTATCAGAAATGTTCTTTTCCCTTGGAATAACCATTGCTTATAAAAGAAGATACTTAACTACATAGCTATAGCGTAAAACTGTGCGATTCACAAGTTAGCTCATCTGTAATGATATAACTAAATCAATTATGTAACTCGGTTATAAGAATCGTAATATTTGGTGAAATTAATCGAAACAGCTTAAAATAAGGTGTTTTACAAAAATGAAAGGATGAGATCAAATTACAGAAGAATGATTTCATAGCTTCTATCGGTTAATCAGATATCTGTATTCATTATAATTATCACACAGAAATATTAATGATGCTCAATTTATTGGCCTCAGATGGAGGAATGGCAAGTTGAGATATAATTAATATTTCAATAGCTTTTCGTCTGATCTACCGATTTCAATACTACTGCTGTTCCTGCTACTACTACTACTACTACTACTACTACTACTACTACTAATAATAATAATAATAATATTAATAATAATAATAATGATTTCATTTATTGGCCACAAGGGCCGACATATAGGGACAATACAAAAGACTGGGACAGTGGGGTTTTACAGAAAAATCGAGTAAACAATATGAATAAACAAAGTAACAATAACAAAGTAACAATAAAGTAACAAGAAAATTACAACATGAAAACATTCCCCAATAGGGGGGAAGACCACCTAGGGTTCGCTCAGGTACCCCACCAGTCCTGAACGACCCGACGCTTCGAGAGAACCCTGGAAGGGCACCCCTCTCCTCTTCAAATGTACCCACCTACAGCCGCATGACCAGAGTAGGCCCACTCACACGGGCCGTTCTCGCCACATTCACCCACTTTTCAGCAAATGTACCGGGGAGCAGCACTTCTCTCTCCACCCTCACCTTCCTTTCCAAGTGAAACTTGAAAAAGTTGATGAGGGATTGGCCGAAGAGAAAAGTGTCTGTCTTCAGTCCTTTCAACCTCGTCCACCATACAACCTCTTTCGCTACTGCCACCAGACAGACGAAAATTGCCTGCCCTTCCTGGCCAAAAGAAGGCGGCGGGTCGATCTTCACTATGGACTCGGCCGATAGCCGGATCCGTTCTACACGCGACAACAGCTGTTCAACATAACTCCACAAGTCAGTAATGCACGGACACTGGACGAGTGCGTGCAGAACGGTTTCGTCGCTCTGCGAGCATCTCGGGCAGGTCCGTCTGACAGCACTTCCGTGTCTGTAGAGTTTATCTCGAACCGGTAGCGCCCCCCGGTAGCACTGCCAAGCGAGGGATTTTTGGAAATTATCCATCGTCCCCGGCTCGAAAGTCCTCCGGTACAGACTGGTTAGTTCGACCTCGTTGACTCACAGAGCCTCTCCGAGTGCGTCGTCGCACTTGCCCACCACTAATCCTCTATAGAACTCGAGAGTGGAAGTTCCACTGACCGAATTTCCCGCCTGGTAGAGGGCAGTGAGTGCCTGGCAACATTCCAGATGCCAGTCACCCAGTCTCGGGTGCAACTCAGTCAAAAAAACGAGCTGCGGAAAGGCCAGTCTGACAAACGGCGACCACACCTGTTCACCGTGTAGGCAGAGTATCTGGAGATGCCGCAGCCTCAGCGCGTGCCTGCGCATCATTAGCCACGGCATTCCCAGCGCTCCACGTAGAGGGTGCTGGCAGCAGATGGACCGCCTCACCAGCGGAACCTGACACCTCCACAAGAATTTGAAGAGGAGCCGCTCCAAGATGGCGAGGCGCGAACGGGGGCAAGGAACGACAGTCAGACGGTAGTAGATGAAGGATGCGTTGTACGCGTTCGCCACCTCCGCCCGACCTTTCAATGATAGCTTCATCCCAGCCCATTTCTGGGTGAGACTGACTACCCTGCCCGTCACTTCGTCCCAATTCTTATCCACCTGGAGGTCTGGCCCGAACCAAACCCCTAGCAACTTTACCGGTCCGTCCGTCCAGCGCCTAATGACGCTGTTGGACGGCATGGACTTGCCTCTCCAGGTGCCGAGTTGCAAGCCCACTGACTTTTCTGGGTTAAGTTTTGCTCCCGTCAACCTTTCATATTCCTCCAATAAGTTGCCGACCACCTCGATTTCTGAGGTGTCCGATACTATCACGGTGATGTCGTCCGCATAAGCCGACACAGCCTTTCCGATTCCCGGTTCGAGCGTGATGCCCTGCAGCAGCTCCAGCTTCCGCAGTAAAGGCTCTAGAGTCAATACGTACAGAAGGGAGGAGGGAGGGCACCCTTGACGGACCGATTGGGAGACCTGAAACGGTTCCGAGAGGTGGCCATTAATTTTGACCATCGAGCAGGTGCTGCTGTGCATTGCAGCGATCCAGCTTCTGAAGACGGGGCCGAATCCAGCCGCCTTGAGGACAGCCTCCAGGTACCGATGGTCGACCCTATCGAATGCTTTCGATTGATCTAAATTGATCAGAGCCTCACCGAAGCCAGGTTTACACCCTACCCTCTCTATGATGTATCGCATTAGGTGGAGGTTGTCGTGTATGGACCTGGTTGGGATTGCGCAAATTTGCACCTCCCCAACCAAATCCCCGACGACAAGCGCCAACCTCTTCACTAACACCCTGGCCAAAATATTAAACTCTGTGTTGAGCAGAGTTATGGGCCAGAAATTGTCTAATGTGCCCCTCTTGTTCTCGTCTTTCCTTATCATCGTCACTACGCCCCGGCTCACAGAACCGGGAATACTCCCGTTTTACTGCCAGTTGCAGTAGAGCGCTTCGAGGATGTGGAGAACAAGTCTTGCATATTTACGTAAAGCTCGTAGGGCAGACCATCAAAACCGGGTGAATTGCGCCTCATGCAGCCTACAAGGGCATCCTGAATCTCGGCTGAAGTAATTGGCCTTTCGCAGCGCCCAGCGTCAGCCGTCGAGAGTTGCGGCAAGCTATCGAGGTAGGGACTGAAATCCGCCACCATCTCTGACCCGCCACTTCCCCCGAACAACCGAGCAAAATGTTGGCGAAAGACCTCACACATTCTCTTGTAATCGCTCAGCTCGAGCCCGTCTCGGTCCGTCAAAGACCGAATCGTGGTTTTATTACCACGCTGCGCCTCTGCCACGCGTGCCCATCGAACAGCTTTGGTTCCCTCGTTTCTCAGAGCACGTGCCTTAGCTCTGACAATGCAACCTTCGTGTTTCGCATTGAAGAAATGGTCTAATGCCATTCTCGCCGCTAGCACATCAGTTGCAATGCCACTACCAATAGCCTCGTCTAACTTATCTACCAACTTTCCCTCCTTTCTATTTTTCTCTAATGCTACTTCTTTGCTAAACTCTATCGACATTACTCTAATCTCTCTTTTGAGAGCCCCCCACCATCTATTGTTGACGACTCCCCCTGTCAAATTGTCTTAATTAAATGGTTGACCTGGTCCCTGTAAGCCTTACGTGCCGGTAATGACATGTTTAGCTTCCAGTAACCATGTCCTAACCTACGCGTCTTATCTAGGTCAACCATACAGATCACAAACTTGTGATCTGAATAGGCGACCGTTTCAAAACGTGCACAGCTTACACTATTTCTGTCTATTTTCCTAATGAATATCCTGTCTATATACGATCTAGATGACCCTATGCGGTTAGCCCAGGTCCACACTGGCGCATTAGGGAAATCTAGTCGGTACCTCTCAGACAGTTGGAACTGGCTGATCAGGTTCTTGAGGCATTTGCACCCCCCGCTCCTATCGGATACTCCCACATAGTCCCAGCGTGCGTCTAAGATGCCGTTCCAGCCCCCCGCTAACAGTAAAGGGCGAGACGTACCCAGAAAGGCTTCCAGGCGTCTAAAGAAGTTCGGCCGTCCTGCCCCAGTAGGAGCATAGACGGCCACCAGTCTAAAGGCACCACTTTCATTATTGTTCACGTCTAGGACCACCAACTTCCCGTCCGGGTCTCGGAAGATCGACCTTACCTCGAGACCCAGGCCTTTCCTAAACAGCACTGCCACTCCGCCTCCCATTCCAGGCTGGCTAATAGATGCAAAGATCTGATAGTCGTCGAAAATGGGGGCTAGTGCGCGCGTGTCGGAAATCCTGGTCTCGCTGACTGCAATTACATCCATTTCTATAGACCTGAGGTCGTTGAGCAGGAGACCCTGCTTCCAGGACGATCCCAGGCCTCGAACATATAAACATACTACTCTTAATACGGCCATGTTGGCAGGTTAAACAGAGAGAGAGGAAGGTTTACTTACCTTCCGGACTCTTGTGAAGGTCGGGTTGTTCGACCTCCATAGTTAGTGGGGTTTCTTTTGGGATTTAGCAATTTAACCGGTCCGTCCGTCCAGCGCCCGGCGACGCTGTTGGACGGCATGGACCTGCCTCTCCAGGTTCCGAGCTGCAGGCCCACTGACTTCTCCTGGTTCATCATTGCTCCTGTCACCGCTTCGTATTCTCTTAGTGTAGTGCCGATCGTCTCGATGTGTTTGGCGTTCGACACCACTACGGTGACATCGTCCGCATATGCTGACACGGATCTTCCGCATCCTAGCTCGCGCGGGACCCACATCGACGTCTCCAGTTTGTGCAGTAATGGCTCGAGAGTCAATACGTACAAGAGGGACGAGAGGGGACATCCTTGGCGGACCGAGGTCATGATGTTGAATGGTTCCGAAAGGTGACCGTTCACTCTCAACACAGATCAGATGTCGCTGTGCATGGCAGCGATCCAGCCTCTGAAGATGGGGCCAAAGCCAGCCGCCCTCAGGACTGCCGCTAGGTAACGATCGTCGACCCTATCGAAAGCTTTCGACTGATCTAAATTGATCAAGGACCCACCCGTACCAGGTTCCCTAGCTACCCTCTCTGCTATGTATCGCATGAGGTGGAGGTTGTCGTGGATGGATCTGTCGGGAATGGCGCATGTCTGCGCCTCTCCCACCAGACCACCAACGACAAGCGCCAACCTCTTTGCTAGCACCTTGGCCAAAATCTTGAACTCTGTGTTTAGCAGAGTTATGGGCCTAAAATTATCTATGTTATCCCCCTTGTTCGGATCCTTTCTCAGCAGCACAACATCTCCTCGGCTCACAGAGCTGGGAATTCTCCCGTTCTGTTGCCAGTTGCAGTAGACGTCCACCAAGAGGCCTCCGAACAAGTCTGGCATTTGTACGTAAAGTTCATAGGGCAGACCTTCCAAACCAGGCGATTTACTCCTTGTGCAGCCAGTCATTTCCTGCCGTACTTCAGCGGCTGTTATCGGCTTTTCGCAACACTCCGCCCCAGTGGCCGAGAGCCGCGGAAGTCCGTCGAGGTATACACTAAAGTCCATCCCTCGATCCGGCCCGCCGCTGCCCCCGATCAGTTGTACGAAGTGTAGCTGAAAAGCTTCAAACATTTGCCCGGGATCGGGTAGCATGCGCCCGTCGTGGTCCACCAAAGACCGGATCGTGGCTTTGTTGCCACCACGCGCCTCCGCCACTCGGGCCCATTGAACTGCTTTCGTCCTCTCGTGTCTGAGAGCACGCAGCCCAGCTCTGATAACGCAGCCTTCGTGCTTTGCATTGAAGAATTGGTCAAGGGCCAATTTCGCCGCAAGTACGTCGGTCGCGATGCCTTTGCTAAGCGCCTCGTCTAATTTTCTAACTAATTCTCCCTCTGCCCTATTTTCCTCTATTACTAAAGCCTTACTAAACCTAATGGACTCTATTCTAATTGCTCTTTTCAGATCAAACCACCACTTGTTGTTGACGATTGCCGCCGTCAATGCCCGCTTAACTAGTTCGCTAATCCGGTCTCTGTAGATCTTGCGCGCTGGTAAGGACGCGTTTAGCTTCCAGTAGCCGGGTCCTCGTCTATGAAGCCTATCTAAGTCAAGCACACAGATCAAGAATTTGTGGTCCGTGTAGCTGACTATCTTGAATTGTGGACAGCCTATGCTAGACCTATCTATTTCTCTACAAAATACTCTATCTAGATATGATCTGGATGACCCCATGCGATTTGTCCAAGCCCACATTGGCACATTCGGGAAATCCAATCGGTACCTGTCAGACAGTTCAAAACGCCTGAGCAGGTTGGTGAGACTCTCGCACCCTGCTCCTCTATCCGCTAATCCCACACAGTCCCAGCGTGCATCTAAGATCTCGTTCCAGTCGCCCACTAACACTAAAGAGCGGGACGTTCCAAGAAAGGTCTTCAGACGCCGGAAGAAATCAGGCCGCCCTGCTCCTGTCGGGGCATAGACGGCCACTAGCCTGAAAGCTTGCCCGTCTCCGCTGGTCACGTCTAGCACCACCAACTTACCTTCTGGGTCCAGGAAGATGGCCCGTATGGCGAGATACCAAACACTCCGAAAAAGCTCAGCAACTCCTCCCCCCGATCCCGGACGGCTGGCGGATGCGTACACATCGTAGCCGCCGAAGATCGGTGCGAAGGCCCGTGCTTCGGAGATTCTGGTTTCGCTGATGGCCACTACATTTATGTTCAGTGACCTGAGGTCGTTGAGCAGGTGGGCTTGCTTCCATGACGAACCCAAAACACGCGCATTTATGCTGCCTATTCTGAGTGAGGTCATGTTGAAATGGAGTGGAAAAGATGGGAAAGACCACTTACCTTACATCTCGTAGAGGAAGGATGGTTTGTCCATCCTTTTCACTGTTTGTGGCCTCCTCCGGAAGGATGACTTATAAATCCTCCTGGAGAGTGTTTGTCTGAAGTCTCCGATGTCTTTGGTGAATTTTTGTTTTAGTGTCGTGTACGTTTCTGTGTGATGCGAGTGATTTGTATGTGTGGAGGTGGTGTGAACTTTTGGGTTGTTGTGTAGTCTTTTTCTGTGATGCTGGTGTTGTGTTGCATGTAGTGTAATAATTGGTTGTTGTTAAAATTTAATGCTGTGTAGTGTGTATCGTTTTGGTTGTTTTGTTTTGTTTGCGTTTGTTGTGGGTTTGTTTCTGTTACGCTTTTTGGTGACATTTGTGGTGTTTGTTGGTGATTCTGGTGTGGATGGTGGCATATCTGTCCTAACTTTTTTGTTTGATAATTTATTTGTTTCTTTGTATATTTTGTTTTTGGAGGGGGAAGGAAGAGATTTTTTTCTTTTTTGGTTTCTTTTTTTTCATTTTTCCTGATACCGTTTCCCACTCCTCGTCGTCACAACCTGTCTCCAGTTGCGATAAGCCGGGGAGTGGAAAATCCTCCCCAGGCGTTGATTTTGCTTGTGGCGTGGTGGATGGTGTAGGCGCTGGTGCTAGTTCTGGCGCATTGGGTGGTGTGGTGTTGGTTTTGCTACTGTTGCTGGGGTTGTTGCTGTTACAGTTGCTTCTGCTGTTGTGTGGCTGCTACAGCTGTTGCTGCCATTTCTCCTGCTGGTGGTGTTGATGGTTGAGTCACTGGGGTGGGTAAGAGAGGTGGCCTCAACCTTTTAGCCCGAGGGCAGAAAGCCCTTAGGTGGGTTCCTTCACCACAAACCACACACCTAGGTCCTCTGCCCTCGACGATTACGGTGAGGCGGCTGCCGTCAGTGAGGTCTATTACCTCTGGGATATCCTCAATGCTTTTATGGTCCGCTTGGATCAGGAGATCCATTCCAGATCCGGACCAGTTCTCCTCCTTTTCTTTCGCCATTTCATTTATCTTTGTGTTGGCCTCGATGCTGGCGAGGACGGCAGCCATTAGCCAGGGAATTTCGATGGCCGGTGGAACGTGGGTCACTCTTATCTGCACAAGTCTCTGGCCACAATAGCTTGGAACGAGTGTGAAGTCGTCACGTCTTAATGGGGCCATGGAGTATTCTCTGGCCTCCTGTGGTGTTTCAAAGAACACGTCCACGGTTCCATACATCTGCCCACGTCTGATGTGGGTTTTTTTTGCCCACACATGTCCCAAAGCTTTTTGGATTTGGGACTCGGATGCTCGTTCCACTCAGCGCGATTTTATGTTAATTGTCCGATAAGACACGGTGCATAGGCGACGTTGCTCCATTTTATTAGGTGGGGGTGGGTTGGAGGTGAGGCTGATCCTGTACCCATCTTTCTTTACCATTCCTTTGGCTTCTTCTAATTCCTCCTGAGTTACCTGGATCGCTTCGCCCGTTTTTGCTACTCTGGCAAAACTCAGGGTAGTTTTCTTAATTTCATTGTTGCTGTTGTTGTTATCGTTATTTTTGCTATTGTTAATTTTAGTTTCAGCTGTGGTGGTGGTGACGTCAGTGGTGTTCGGTGTGGAAGAGTTCATTTTGGTTGCATTCATTTCGATATCACGAGTTAATTTACTTTTTTCTTTTGTTTCTGTTGTCTCTGTCGTGGTGGTGGGGGTGGCGGTTGTCACGGTAGTGGTGGTGGCTGCGGCTTTAACACCTGCAGTCATTGGTAATGGCGGGAAATGAACGTCTGCCTGAGACAAATTAAAAATATTGCTACTGCTTACATTTCCAGTGTTGGCAAACGTAGCAATATTTATAATGGTGGTGTCGGTGTGAGTTGTTAGATTGTGAGGTAGGAGTGATTCTGAGTCATCCATGATTTTTCAAAGAAAAATTTTTGTCTGATAATTATAAAAAGTTAAAATTTTGGGCTCAAGGCCCCAATATTTTTTAGTGTCCCTTTCAGAAATCAATGTATGTGCACTTATATATAGTTAACAATAAAAATGTTCCATAAATGGCAATTTTAAACAACTGAAAATAACAAACCTTTGCGGAGCTCACGATGATACGATTTACTACGTAGGTCGCCAATAATAATAATAATAATAATAACAGAAGACTAGTGGAGGGGAAGAGTGACGACGTTCTCAAGGAGACCCTGGGCGTCGAAGACGATCAGCTGTTAGCTCTCTTCAAGAGAACTTTCAGCCCGGGGCCTATGGACAATTTCCAGAAATCCTTGGCCTGGCAGTGCTACCGGGGAGCGTTGCCGGTTCGAGATAAGCTCTACATGCGCGGAAGTGTCGTCAGCCGAACCTGTCCGAGATGCGCACAGAGCGACGAAACCGTTGTGCACGCACTCGTTCAGTGTCCGAGCATTGCTGACTTGTGGAGCTATGTTGAACATTTGCTGTCACGTGTAGGACGGATCCGGTTATCGACTGGGTGCATTGAAGACGGACACTTTCCTCTTCAGCGAATCCCTGATTAACTTTTGCAACTTTCCCTTGAAGAGGAAAATCAGGGTAGAGAGACAATTGCGTAATGTACTGGGATACTTGCTGGGATACTTGCTGCCCTTGTGCCAAAAGTAGTAACAATTATTATTATTATTATTATTATTATTATTATTATTATTATTATTGCATTTCTTGGCCACAAGGGCTGATATATAGGGGACAATATAATAGACGGGGACAGGGATTTTTACACAGAATCGAGAAAAAATTGGAAAACAATATCAATAAACAAGCAAAATACAACAATGAAAATTCCCCAATAGGGGGGGGGGATAACCAACCAGGATTTATTCAGGTACCCCACCAATCCTGAAGCACCCAAAGCTTCGCGGGCACCCGGGAAGATTACTCCTCTCCTCCTCAAATTCACCAGCCTACAGGTGCATGATCAGTGTAGGCGCACTCACAAGGGCCATTCTTGCCACATTCAACCAAATGTATTGGAGGGGGAGGGGCACTTCTCTCCACCGTCACCTTCATTTCCAACTGAAATTTAAAAAGGTTGATATAGAGAGGCGGATTGGGAGAGAGTGTTGTGTAGTAGATATAGATATAGAGGGGTAGATTTCAATGCTTGTAGATATAATGAGGGGGTTGGGAGAGATAAATATTGCTGAATATATAGATGGGGACTGGATGAGGCATTGCCGTAAAAGATATACAGGGAATAATGTATGATGAATAGAGAGAAAACAATTACGACAGAGTTTGATAGAGATGGTGATGGGGGAGAGTTTAGAGATGATTGATATAGAGAGGGAGATTGGGAGAGTGTTTTGTATGATAGATATAGAGAGGGGGAGAATTTAATGGTTTTAAATATATAGAGAGGGATAATGCGAAAGTGCCGATATAGAGAGGAGGATGTTAGGGGTGATTGATATAGAGAGGAGGATTTTAGGGGTAATTGATATAGAGAGGGGTGTTGGGAGAAATAAGCGTAGAAAAGGATGAGTGTATTAGTATTAGATGTGGAGGGGGGGATAAGAGAGTCGGTGTCGTGGTAGATATAGTGAGGTGGAAAGTTTGGTTTTAGTAGTTACAGAGAGGAGCATTAAACACAGTTGTTTGTGATAGACATAGTGAGGAGGAGAGTTTAATGGTTCACTCGGATCCCAAAAGTCAATACCGAAGTAGAGTTTAAACATCCATTTATTATGGTTAAGTGATGAGCCTTGTTACCCTTGAGTCTCACCTGAGTACTCACATGATCATCAGACAAGACTGATGTTCCTGTGAGATGCAGGTGAAACTTTAGAGTAACAAATCAACCAATAGCCATAATAAATTAATGTGTATTTATATATCGGACTAACGGGACGCCGTATGGTGGACCGTTTTGCCGAGCATTTGAGGGACATACGACTCGGTTTGGATACTCCTGTCGTCCGTCATTTCTGTTCTCCTGGTCATTCTCCCGTACATGTTTCAGATGTGGGTGTCCTTTTACATCATATATCACAGGCCTCGCGCACCAGGACTGAACAATGTCTGATTCACCGCCTCGGGTCCTATTCTCCTCTTGGACTCAACTCATCTCCCCAATTTCTCTAATAACCCGTCCATTAGATTCCTATAGCTTTCTGTTGATCATTAACATCATCTCTTACAACTAATACATGTCGACTATATAGGATCACTCCACTTTTCCCTTCACTGCTCTATATACACACATACACTCCGTTATATTAACATACTTTTGCTCATAGCTTGGTACTTATATGCACACACGCTCTTTTACTCACATATACACACATATTTCTTCTCAGCTTCGTACCGACGTATAATAACACACGCACACACACACACACACACGCACACACACACACACACACACAAACACAGACACACACACACACACACACACACACACACACACACACACACACACACACACACACACACACACGCACACACACACACACACACACACACACACACACACACACACACACACACAACACATGCTTACGCACGTGCACAACTATAGCTCTTTTTACAAAACGGTTTTTTTTTTTCCATTTCAGGTATACGCGCTCCATCATCCAGTTTTCTAAAAAAATAAGTCATGCACAAAACGCCAGCGCCAACAGTTTTGTAACAGATGTCAACATGAATGGGCCTGTTATTTTTATCTAAAGACATTTTGTCCAATTCCAACCCGTTCGTCCCCTCAATCTATCTTATTTCTCATTCTTTCTTCTGATGAAAGACTAGCGTCCGAAACGTTAAGACCTTCTTCCTGCTATATCAAGCGTTCACCTAATATATCCCTTCCATACACTGTACCGATTGTGTTATTATTTCTGTTTACCTTTTACATATATATATATATATATATATAAATTGATGAGCAGAACAAACAAACATTAAACAATCCTTTAAATAAATTTAAAAATAATTTAAATATCTACCTGTTCATAATGCTATTACCGGCGGTTTCCATACACAAAAGATTTGAAATTCAGAGAATTTCCAACGGAAAGTAGATTTCATCAGATAGCTATTTACTTTCTATAGGACATACGTCCCATGGTCCGCAAATATGAGGCTAACTACCAGCTCGTATGAGTTATAGCCGTTAAAGTGATCCATACGTGCCCTAGCCACTAGAGCAAGCGGGAATATTACAGACTTGTTGATGGCTTGGCTGCTAAAAAAATAGCAGTAAGCAACAACGAATTTTTTTCTCTACATAGATTGGAGAATATATTAAAATGAAGTAAATATCTCACTGAGTACTAAGTACCCATAGAGATATATAGGGTGTCTATAATATAATTGTTGTTCTATGGTACTAATTAGAGATACCAGAACTATAAAAATTGATGAGCAGAACGAACAAACATTAAACAATCCTTTAAATAAATGTCCACTCTTTTGTGAATGGAAACCGCCGGTAATAGCATTATGAACAGGTAGATATTTAAATTATTTTTTATTTTATTTAAAGGATTGTTTAATGTTTGTTTGTTCTGCTCATCAATTTTTATAGTTCTGGTATCTCTAATTAGTACCATAGAACAACAATTATATTATAGACACCCTATATATCTCAATGTGTACTTAATACCCAGTGAGATATTTACCTCATTTATATATATATATATATATATATATATATATATAAACGAGGTGAATAATTTGGATATAATATCAGTTTCTTACCAAAAGCCCTTAGGATCGGGTACAGAGCCTAATTTCTAAAAATGATATATACATATATACAGTGGCGGTGGAACTAGTTGGACACACACACCCTGATAATTATAATTTTCTCCCTAAACTGACAAAACACACATCTATTTCGATATGTGCTACAATTTATGTTTATCACATATCGAAGATTTCTGACCATTTTAGAGTGTAAAGTGCTAGACTAATCACTACAACTAGATTAACCACATTTTCCCCCCTCCCCAATTGAGAAATGCTACCACCGGCCCTAGTATAGACTTATTTAGACTTATAGTATAGACTTATATAGCCATATAGTATAGACTTATATAGACTTATAGTATAGACTTAGTTTCCCACACAAGACATTTGACAACACGCTCTAACTTCGCTGCTCCTAACTTAACCAAATTCATATATTCTTTGTTGAGCAGAGTAATAAGCCAAACATGTTCAATCATTACCTATTTTTTCGCATCATTATTGATCAGTGCTCCTATTCCGCGACCTACAGAAATAGGAAACCGTTGAGTTGAAGCTCTTGTCCGCTACTACCCCAATCACTGTGCAAATTGCAGCAGGAAAACCGCACACAACCGTTCGATATCACGCAGCACGTGGCCGTTGTTGTCCATGTTGCACGTGGTCGTTGTTGTCATGTAGCGCCTCAGCCATGTGGGCCTTTTAAACAGCTTTCGTTGGTTCGTTCTTAGAGCATGCATCTTACATCTGACAATGCAGTCTTCGTGTTAAAAGCTGTAGTTTCTACTCTAATCGCCCTTTTTTTGCTCAGCATCACCTATTATTGATGATAGATCCAGTATCCTGTCGCTTAACAAGAACACTCATTCTGTCTATATGCTATACGTGCCATGAACGATGCATTAAGCTTCAAGTAACATGGACTCTGTCCACGTGTTCAAACATTCATATCACAAAATTGTAGTCTGAATAAATCTGGATGAGCCTCTAGTCGTGCTCAATGTCCACTCTGGCGCATTTAGGATAACCAGCCCTTACCTGTCAGACTGTTGGATCCAACTGGTTAAGTGTTTGACGCTTTAGACCCCACTATCCTGACATATAGGCCCTCACAGTTACTTTGTGCATCCGAAATGCTGTTTCAATCCCCGCTAATAGAAAAGAGCGAACTGTTCCAATAAAAGCTTCTAGACACCTGAGGAAATTCGGCCGTTTTGACCCATGTCGGCGACTAATATAAAATGAGCACCTTCACTAATATTCACATCTAGGACCACTAAAATACTGTTCGGGGTCCGAAACACTACCCTGATGCTGCCTCCCGTTCAAGGCAGGCTAAGTGATACATAGACCTAAAGGTAATCAGAAATTTAAGCTAGTTCGCGTTTATCAGAAATCATGGTCTCACTGATGGCTGTCAGTGCGAGAGCTAGTGATCTGAAAAAGCGACCTTTTTATGAGGACGAACCCAGGCCATGAACATTTATACACTTTTTTCTTAAAAATGGCGAGGATAAAAGAAAAAGGGGCTACTTATTCTCCTGTTAGAAATCGGATGCTTTGACCTCCTTTTCAGGTTGGGACCTCTTCGTGAATCCTTTAAAAAGGCTGCTGGTGGCTTTTACATCTGAGGACCCAATATTGTGTGGAGATCACACTCTCTCACTTTCTCTCGCTCTCACTCTCTCTCTCTCTCTGGCCCCCTCTCTCTTGCCCACTCTCTCTCTCTCTCTCTCCGTCCCCCTCTCTCATTGCCACTCTCTCACTCTCTCTCTCTCTCTCTCTCTCTTTCTTTCTTTCTTTCTCTCTCTCTCTCTCTCTCTCCAGGCTTTATGAGTCTACAGATGTTAGCAGCATTTCCAGAGATCCGGGAAATTTGAATGTATTCGCGCTAACCCTCCCCGCGGCCAAACATCTATATTTGTTACAGGGCAGAGACTATTTAATCAACTCTAGTACTTGATTATGAGTTCAAATACCGACGTCAGAGATGAATGGTTAAGTCGATATGTATTATGTAAGATCAGAACACAGATAAAATAGAGTAATGACAGTAGCGATAATGAGAATTTCTAACGTAGACAAAAAGAACCCCTCATACGATGGAGGGTGAAGGTGTGGTTAATTTCATTGAATATTTGTTTAGAATTGGTATTTAAAGGCAAGTATAATATTACAATTAGGTATACTATTACAAGTTGCTACTACGACCACGACTATCATTGCTTCTATAAACATTACTCCAACCACAACTGCAACTGCTATATCTGTTATTTCTGTTACTGCAACTGAAGCTACGATTGCCGTTACCACAAACACAGCCGAAATTTTAGGCTGGATTGGTTAAATGCAACAGCGCGTCATACCTGATACCTGTCCTGCCACCAACAACCCCATCACACATACGCCATTTACCGACCACCTGATTTCTAATAAATATCAGTAGTAGTAGAGGTAGTAGTAGCAGTAGTAGTAGTAGTAGTAGTAGTAGGAGTAGGAGTAGAACAATATGCATATATATATATATTATATGTATTCACATATGTATATATTCATATATATATATATATATATATATATATACAAATATGTATATATGTGTGTGTGCGTGTATGTGTGTGTGTATGTGTGTGTGTATGTGTGTGTGTATGTGTGTGTATGTGTGTGTGTGTGTATGTGTGTTCATGTGTGGTGTACGTGTGCTGAGAGACTGTGAGCGTGGGGCGTGGTAAACGTAGATAGAGAGATGAGTAGATTGTTAGATACACACGTCACACAATACTTATGCATGTATATATGTAAATATATATATATACACATATATATATATATATATATATATATACATATATATATATATATATATATATATATATATATATATATATATATATATATATATATATATATATATATATATATATATATATATACGTGTGTTTGTTTGTGTGTATGTATGTATATGTATAAATTCAGTGACAAAGACAATTTAGTATGAGACGGTGGCAGATTTTCACATTCTCATGTGATCGAACAATGTTTTACTATTGAACACAGAGGTAGAAACCATGAGAAGGGGGGAAGGGGGTAATGGATAGATAGAATGAAGTAGAAACACGGGTATGATGGGAGGAAGAATGAAAGACAGAAAGAAAGAAAACACAAAGCAATATAACAACAAGTAATGTTTTATAATGGCAAAGTGACATAGAAATGAACACCATGTGACTGACATCGTTTGCATAGACTTCAGTACTAGAGTGTGCGCGTGTGAGTATTTATCTCTCTCTCTCTCTCTCTATATATATATATATATATATATATATGCCTGTGTGTGTGTGTGTGTGTGTGTACATATATACAAAATACATAGATACATACATATATGTATATATATATATATATATATGAATGCACACACTGCACGAGGAAGTTGATAGTAGTGTTGCTGGTGGTTTCAGGTAATTTTCTAAAGAATTCCACACCCACACACATACACACATATATATATATATAGTCAGAGAGAGAGGAGAGAGATGTATGTATATATAATGTGCGTGTGTACACACATATATATATATAATTGTATATATGTATAAATACACATATATATATATATATATATATATATATATATATATGCATACATACGTACGTACATGCATTCATACATACATACATACATCCACCACTTACATACATTACATACAGACATATGTATGTATGCTTTTACACATACATTGTAAAATGTATACAAAATATAATTTTGAGGGATTATGAGAAAAAGAGAAAAGTGAGTTTCAGATATATATATATATATATATATATATATATATATAGATGGAGAGAGAGAGATGAGTAAAGAAATATATATCAAATATATATATATATATAGAGAGAGAGAGAGGGGGAGAATTGGGAGGTGTTGGAGAAAAAGAAAGGGTAACAGCGTGAATGGGAGGAAATTTGTGGAAAGGCGGCAAGTTAGTTTGCCTATAAATCCTATACTTCCTCCCTAACTCAAAAATCACTTCATCATCATCTAATTCTTGTTCCGCAACTACCCTTGTAAAACACCTACTTGTCCCACCACTGTCAATATTCAGTAACCACCGCCACTTCCACTGAAAGGAAATAGCCTATAAATTACCTGCTCTTCTGCAAGATATAGTAACAATATACCTATAGTTAATAAAAGCAGGAATTATGATATTTTATAAAATTTCCTCCCAAAACTGGTTGAACACATCTATATACTATATATCGTCTCTAATAAATATGATCTAGAGTATAATAGCTATTTCTAATTTAACTTGGAGTCCTTGCAGCAAATATGCTCCTTTTTCTCATAACTGTTAATTCTCTATCAATTTTTCTGCTTCAACTAACCAGACACTCCCTATATATATATATATATATATATATATATAACGAAATGGCTTGAGCTCTGTCATCGGGGTCATACGTTTTCCTATATATATATATAATATAGAAAGGCTTCTACAGGACTAGAACTGTTTCATTCCGGAGAAATCATCAGACCTTCCTGAGGATTTCTCCGGAATGAAACATTTCTAGTCCTGTACAAGCCTTTCTGTATTAAATATTTCTACTCTGTTTTGTATTGAGTACGTTACTTACTGTGGTTACCCCCGATTGAACCCGGGATGAAGTTATATATATATATATATATATATATATATATATATATAAAGATAACTTTGGTCTTTGTTTCCAGTATACTATTTAGTTTGCAATTAATTTTGGAAATCTAATGTGAATTTTTCTTTCATTTCTTCTTCTTCTTCTTCTTCTTCTTCTTCTTCTTCTTCTTCTTCTTCTTCTTCTTCTTCTTCTTCTTCTTCTTCTTCTCCTCCCCCCTCCTTCATTTTTGTGATAAATTGAATTATCTCCCATCCTTCCTTTCCCCACTCACTTTCCTCTTCTTACCACTCCACCTTCTGTTCAATTGTTACATATACTGTCAATACTGTTACATATACCATCAATGCCCATACATCCACCATCCACTTCACCCTCTCCAGCTTTTGAAATATGTCTTTAAGATGTTTTGCTCGGGATATCTCTTTACATTATATTTCTATTATTTTTGAATTTATTTCATTTCTTTTCCATTTTCACACAAACCCCAAATAGTTCTACCAAAAATACAGCCGTTGCTATTCTTCATTATTTTACTCTCACTGGCAGTATCGGTAGAGGGTCGGACACCATGCTTTGATGCATAGAGTTACAGCTCTTGCCATTCTGAGTTTAAATCCCGCCGAGGTTAACTTTGCTTTTCATCCATACGGGGTCGATAAAATAAAGTACCAGTAATGCACTGGGTGATTGCTGGTTTTGTGACAAAAGTAGAAACAATTATTTTACTCCCACGTGGTATACAAGCCGTCAGCAATTATTTCAACATTTTAATTCAATATTATCTTTCAATTCTTACTAAAAATACAAATATTATAAACAATTGTCAAAAAAAGTATATATATCTATGAGAATTATATATGTGTATGTATATATATATATATATATATATATATATATATATATAGTGAGTTAGAAACTCAGAGTAGTCTCTTACAATTAAATAGCTCTAAGAAAAAACCTTTTCCGTAATGTAATTGAATAAACAAGAGAGATTATTGTAAGAGACCACTATTATTGTATTGACTACTCTGAGTTTCTAACTCACTATATAGTTGTCGGCTCTATCATATAGAGCTAATATTAATGTCCTGTTAACCAGGCTGCTATTTTTAGCGGCATGGAGTTTCGAGACAAGCTGGGTTCCGAAGACACGTGCGATATTTCTTATCGCACTCAATTCAGTCTTCTAATAATTTTAGAAGTGGAAGGATTACTAATGTCTCAACAAGTACTGAGGAGCAGAGAAAAGTGTAGGCTTCACTTAATAAGATGTTGCGAAAACAGTTTCCAAAACTGTCTAGTTGTTACCAGGCGATTGCCCAATATAGGTCTGTTATTTTTCTTAATTTAATACTTAAAATTAAGTCTGACAAACCATATTGTTGTAGTTAGTATTTTTTCACCCTAGTAAACTTGGTCCTTACGATTCGAACACATATATATTTATATTAGTGTTCATCTCTCTTGTTTATTCAATTATATATATATATGTGTGTGTATATATATATATATATATGTATGTATATATATATAAGTATAAATATATATATATATATATATATATATAATATTAATTCAAAATATTAACAAAATAGATATTCTTGTGATCAATTATATTTTATTTGCCTTTCATCCTTACGGGGTCGATAAAATAAAGTACCAGTAATGCACTGGGTATTTGCTGGCCTTGTACCTAAAGTAGAAACAATTATTATATTTTATTATACATATTTCAGAGGTACTGATTTAAGTTCAACAGTACGTCCTCATCAGATAAAATAAGATGATGCATGACATACCCTGATATAGTAGATGGTTAAGATTCAGGCATGGTAGCCATGACTGAATCTTAACCATCTACTATGTCGGTATGTCATGCATCATCTTATTTTATCTGAAGAGGACGTACTGTTGACCTTAACTCAGTACCTCTGAAATATGTATAATAAAATATAATTGATCACAAGAATATCTATTGTGTTAATATTTTGAATTAATATTAATAACTCTGGAAAACCTCAACTGTTGAGTGCTTCCAATCTATTGTAAAACTCATTCTTTGATTTATTCATCGAACCTTATTTAACTTTTAAATATATATATATATACATATATATATATATATATATATATATATGTGTGTGTGTGTGTGTGTGTGTGTGTGTGTGTGTGTGTGTGTGTGTGTGTGTGTGTGTGTGTGTATGTGCGTGTGTGTGTATATATATATATATATATAATGTATATATATATATATATATATATATATATATACATATATATATATATATATGTGTGTGTGTATATATATATATATATATATATATATGAAAACAGGGAGAAAGAGATGATTATGAGGAAGAAAAGTATATTTTTTTCCTTTTTTTTTTATCTCTCTCTCTCTCTTTTCTGGGTTAGAAAATGATTAAAACGTAATGTTTTACTTTGTGTGAAGTGTTAAGGTATTAGTTGATTTATTTATTATTTAACAATGGCATTTATTTATCTATTTATATATTTAATTTCCAACACAAATTCTTTAGTGATGCGCTGTGGAAGTTCACTAGGGAAATTTTCCATCCAGAATTGTATTGTCTCTATACCTAAGTTGTCTGGGATATTGGAATATAAATTGATGACATCAAAGGTTACTAGTAGGGTATGTTCGTTATTGAGTGTTGTTGGGGGGGTGGTTGAGCATGTCAAGGTTGTCCCTTGTGAAGCTTTTTATATGTTTTAGGAAAGGTTTAAGCAGAATATCTAGGAAGTTGCTTAGGCGATGGGTTTCACATGTGAGGCCTGCTATTATGGATCTTAATTTAAGGTCATCAGGAGGGGCTATATTGATGTAAACGTCTGTGGCTTGCTTGCAGGCCCTGCCTATTACTTCGCTTTTGTGTCTTGGGGATACCGTAGAAGAGGCTTGTTCTGCTTTTGAAATTGGTGATGTAGTTGTATTCCTTGTCTGTAAGGCCTTCTTTGTAAAGGGTTGTTAGGGATTTTAGGTTTCTCATTATTTTCTGTTGTGTGTAGTGTTGGACTTTTCATAATATGTTTGCTTTTCTAGAGTTGAGAGTACTAGAGTTGTGTAATAATCTGTCTCCATAAGAACTACTGCACTCCCTTTATCTGCCTATTAGATTGTTAGGGTTTTGTCGTTTTTTAGACTGTTAAGACCATTCCATTCTTTTTTGCTTAGGTTTGGTTTTTGTTTATGTCTGTGTAGGTGGTGGTATGGGTAATTAGTAATGTGTTCGCAGAATTGATCGAGGAATTTATTCTTGCCTTTTCGTGGGGTGTAGTTGCTTCTATTTCTGGCTATTGAGTCATCCTCATTGTATTTGTTGTATAGTTGTTCGTTGAGTCTTAGTTTTCTACAGAATTCTGCAATATCTTCCTTCATTTCGGGGTAGTTTGGTTGTTGGGGAGTTGGTGTAAATTTTAGACCTTTGGAGAGTATGTTGATTTAGTCTGTTGTTAATTCTTTGGAGGTTAAATTGACAATTTTTATTGCATTTTGTGTTTCCTGTGTGTTATGTGTTATCTTGTGATCCTGTGTCTGTGTGCTGTGTCTAAAAAAGGATTACGGAAGTTGTGATGGCTGTTGAAGTTTGGATATCTCTTATAGTTGTATTGGCCCCTGCTGTTGTTGTAAGATAGTGTGTAGCTGTGGTGGTTGTTGAGTTTACGTTGTATCGTGTGGTTGTATTGAGCCCTGCTGATGTTGTTGTAGGGTGTGTAGATTTGATGGACGTGGTTATAGGGTGTGAAGTTGTGGTGGTTGTTGAAGTTGGGTTGTAACGTGTGGTTGTGTTGAGCACTGCTGTTGTTGTAGGTATGTAGACTTGGTGGTAGTTGTAGTAGGGTTGTCTTGTGTGTTCATATTGAGTCCTGTTGTTGCTGTTATATGGTGTGTAGCTATGGTGGTTGTAGTGGTTAGGGTATCTGGTGTGGTTGTATTGTCCCCTGCTGGTGATGTTGTAGTAGGGTGTGGTAAGTGGGGGAGGGTAAATTAGGGTTTCCTTATAGCTGGTGTGTGGTTGTAAGGCCCTGTGTGACATCTGTGGTAGTTGTGTATTTTGGGTTCTCTGTTGGAAGTAATGATGGTTGTGGGTTTGTTGTGTGGGGATGTTAGGGGGGTTGTAAGTGTGGGGGTTTCTCCTGGTAGGAGAGAAGTTGTAGTGTCTATCTTGTAGCTGATGTTTCTCTATTACTATATTTGTTGCTTCTGAGTTCGTGTGATAGTTGTGTGGAGGGTGTAGGAGGTAGGGGCGAGGTGATGCCTTCCTTTGTTGGTATGTGGGGAGGTATTGTTTTTTTTGTTGTTGCTGGTTGTTGTGTGTTGTTTGGATGTTGATTGAGTTTTCTTGTTATTATGGTTTTAATGAAGGGGTTCTTGGATGTGTGTTTTTTTTGGAAAAGTGTTTCATAGTTAGAGAACCAGGTTTCGTTTATTTCCCAGCGTTGAAGGGATTTTAATTCTTCCTTATTACAGTCCTCTAACCATAATTTTGAAATATTTTCTAGGGTGGTGTCTTTGGTTATATTGCTAGATTAATCTCATCGTCGATTGATTTGATCCTATCTTCATTTGCTTGGGCTCTCAATTTAAGGAGTTCAATTTCGGTTTTTATGTTAGCAAGTGCCATTCTTTCCCTGGGGTGTCTTTGTGTCTCTGGTTCGTTTGGGATGGATTTAATTTGTAGTTTCCGGGGGATGATTAATGGGGAAGATTTAATCCATTTTTCATAGATCTCCGCTTTGTTATTGTTTTGTATCATATTCCAAAAGGAGAATTTCCTGTTATTAAGAGATGTGTACCATTGTGATATTAATTTGTTTTTTATTTGGTAAGGTGTAAGTGTATTAGTGTCATGTGTATTTTAGTTCGTTTGAATAGGGTTTGTGTTGTTATTCAGGTGTGTTTTGATTGTTTCACATCAGTTATTGATATTGTCGTAAATTTCATAGGATGTGTATTTGGGGATTGTTTCTTCACTTGTAGAGTTTAGTTTGTTGGTGAGTATTGACAAATTAGAGTTAATTTTTTGTAGTTCTTGGAGTATCTGTTGATTGATGCTAATGAGAGTGGAGGCTGTTTTTGGTTTAGTAGGCATTTTCTGTGTCTCGTGTGGGGGTGAATAATAATAATAATAAAATGTGGAGAGGAGGCACACGAGTTAGGATATATATATATATGAAAACAGGGAGAAAGAGACGATTATGAGGAAGAAATATATATTTTTTTCCTTTTTTGTCTCTCTCTCTCTCTCTCTCTCTCTCTCTCTCTCTCTCTCTCTCTCTCTCTCTCTCTCTCTCTCTCTCTCTCTCTCTCTCTCGTCTGGGTTAGAAAATGATTAAAACGAAATGTTTTACTTTGTGTGAAGGGTTAAGGTATTAGTTGATTTATTTATTATTTAACAATGGCATTTATTTATCTATTTATATATTTAATGATTGTCTATTACCGGTTTCTGCATTTATATGCATTATCAAATGATAGTGAAATGTATTAGTGTGGTGTCGCACATGTTAAACAGAAGGTGCAGAAAGAATAATGTTATATACAAAGAAAGAATAATGTATATACAAACAAGGTTTAAGAAGTGAAATAAAAAAAGAAAAAGGAAAAAAAAGTGCATAATGTGGAACGTAAAAAGTCAATGTGGAAGAAAAGTTAATGTTATTTACAAGCACAGTCATTGAAGTTAAGCAGTTCAAAATGTGTTAATATCGCAAGAGTTCTTAGTTGAACCATGGTTCCGTGAAGGAAGCAAATGGTGGACTGTGGTTTGATATGATTTCCCTTTTTAGAGAGTTAATATGCAGGGGAAGCAATTCTTGCTGGGTGATATTTAATTTATTTAAGAAAAAGGATTAGGTAGTGTGTGAGGGAGGTAACTCTTGTAAATGTTTGATGGTTTGTTGCAGTTTTAGATTGATCGGAGTTTTAGATCATTGAGTACTGGTTGAAATTTATTAATGAAATGTGTTTCCTTATTGGTGCGTTGGATGAAAATAGCGTTGTCTATGAATTTTTAAATGGGGAAAATTTTAAAGTTTGGAAGTTGGTTGAGAGCACAATTGGCGATATGTTCACTAAATGCAATCTTTCTATATTCCTGTATTTTAATTTGTGATTTATGGATGGTCATACGTTGACAGAGGCTGTTTTTTGTCTGTCCTATATAGTGCTCTTGACAACCTGAGCAAGTCAAAACATAGATAAGGTTTTCAGATGCACATGTAAAGTTGTGTTTAACTGTGAACCGTTGTCCTTGTTTAAAATGGAATGTTGAACCTTCTATTAGATTTATGCATATGCCACAGTTGGGCCTTCCGCATTTTGTTACTGTAGGGTTTATTGTGAGGGTTTGTTGGATTTTGGCTTGTGTGAGGATGCTTTTTATGGATTTGGGTTGTCTTTTGCCCTTTATGATGTTGTGTGTTTGGAGGATATTGTTCATTCTTTGTTCTCCTTTTAGTAAAGGAATGTTCTGGATAATGGTATCTAATGCCTCATTGTTGACGGGTTGTGTGTGGAGATGTATGGTAAAGTTTTTTGTTGCGGTCGCTCCTGAGTTTGGGGTGTCTGAGTTCCTGGATGTCTAGTTTTAGGGCACGTTGGAATCCATTGGTGATTAGGGATGGTGGGTAGTTTCTGCTGATAAGTGTGTTTTTTAATTCTTCTAGTCGTGTGTAGCATGTGTATTTATCTGAAACTATTGTGCAGATCCTTCTGGCTAGGTTATAAGGAATTGCCATTTTGGTGTGTCTAGGGTGGCACGAGTTGAATGGAAGGTATTGTTTGGAGTCTGTGGGTTTGTAGTATATGTCTGTTTCTATTTTGTTGCTTGTTTTCTTTATGAGGATGTCGAGGAAAGGGAGTTGTTCATGGCTGTAAGCACATATATATATATATATATATATATATATATATATATATATATATATATATATATATATATATATATATATACTTCGTTTGAGAATTTGTTTCGCAAGATTTCCTATCTGAAAACGTGTGTTTCGTAACATATATTCTTATACTTTGGGAGGGTCATGCTGCCAATAAAAACACAGAACATGTTGATTTTCACTTCAATTTATTATACATTTCCGGTTGGTTGGTTGGTTGGTTGGTTCGATAATCGGATGATTGTCTGTATATTGTCCAATGCACAACACACATAAACAAGATGATGTAGGACAGAACAAAGGAGAGATGCAAAATAAAAACCCAGACCATGAGGAGGTCACAGAATGCGTGCCGAAAGAGCTTTGACAATATATAAACAACCATCCGGTTATCGAACCAACCAACCGGAAATGTATCATAAATTGAAATGAAAATCAACAGATGCGTTTGTTTTTATTGGCAGCATGACCCTCCCAAATTATAACAATATATATATATATATATAACTTTGATCACTTTGATAGTTTTTCAGTCAGTATTGGCCCAGGCCGTGTCTAACTTAATAGCACCACCTGGCGAAGTATTTCAAATCTGGATTTGGGCACCATGGCCCACTCAAGTAGAGAGTTATTGTTTACAGAGGCATATCCGGGTGTAGGAGGCTTATCCGGGAATTCTTGAAGTAATTTGTCCAAAGACTTCTTGAACTTGATTGGGTCTGTTTCTGTTTTAATGTGTTTTGGTGTAATGTAAAAGAGACGGGGCCATTTGAGGTGAAATAATTGTGCCATATTGTACTTATGAGATGGGAGTGAGATTTTTGTCGTGGGCGGACAGCACGGGCACCAAGCCTTGGGTGTACCTTAAAGGTTATGCCAGCATCATTTGGTCAAAGCTGATGGAATATGTTCCACGGCATGCAGATGATGTAGCGCTCAAGGCGACGTTGGAGAAAATGAAGGCTGAGCTTTTCTAATCGACTCCAATAGTCAAGGCCTGTCACGCTATCTATCTCTTTTGTAATTGATCTTTGGGGTGCTTCAACTTTCATGATACCTTGTTTAGTGTGTGGAGACCACAGTGGACAACAGTATTCAAGGCGGGATAGGGCAAAAGTGGAGAAGAGAAGGATAACAGTGTGGATATCTCTCGACTGGAAGGTTCTGAGAATCCAGGAACACATTCTGCGGGCCATATCAACTTTGGTGTTTATAAGAGTTGCCCACCTTATGTTGTTGTCCAATATGCATATACAATATAAATAGTTGTTGTATCTCTGTGTTTCCTTCTTTGTAGTATGTATATATATATATATATATATATATACAGGGTTATTCAAAAAGAATGAACCGATTTCATGACGCAGTGCAATGAAATCGGTTCATTCTTTTTAAATAACCCTGTATATATATATATATATATATATATATATATATATGTGTGTGTGTGTGTGTGTGTGTGTGTGTGTAGAATTTCTATTTAAATTGTTGGGATACAACAACCAAATATTTTTATAACTGATATAAAGCACTCAACAAATAATTGGAGTAAAAATACGATATTAACAAATGGAAACTATATTTATTAAACCATATTTATTTCGTTATACATATTTCAAGGACACCAAGTTAAATTATGGTGTGCTTTCATCACATAAAATATAATATAGAGCAGTTTTATGAATAAATATTGACATACCCTTAAAGAATGCAACCATTACAGTTGGAAGCTCCTGGATAGTGGGGTTATAAATTTATTTATACTATTATGTAAATTAGTATTGGATATTTTAAAATAAGCCGTTGGGTTACGGATAAAGAGAGAGAGAGAGAGAAGAACAAGAGAGAGAAAGAAAAAAAAGAGAGAGATATACAAAAGAGAAAAAAGGAAAAAAGAGAGAGAGAAAAAAAGAGTAGAGAAAGCAAAAGCTCTAAAGCATCAAAAAAAGAGAGAGAGAAAAAAAGAGAAGATAAAGCAAAAGCTCCAAAGCAACAAATTCAAAAACAGCTTCAAAGGCCAGGATTACATAAGAAATATCAAAAATAATATTGTAGACTTGGAGAAAACGGAGAAAAGTCTGATAAAACCAATAATCTTTACGGAATACAAAAGGACATTTATAACGATCTTATATTAAAGGAATTAAGAAAAAATAGAAAGTAACAAATAATGGCGACCTTGAAAAATTGAATACAGATGCCTCTTATATAATGCATGAACTAGGCATTGAAAATAAGACACAACCTTTCATGCCAAGGAAACCTAAAATTAATATGAAGGATCACAAAAGGAACTTTGAAACTGATTTACCAGTCAGATTAATTGCACCATCTAAATCGGACCTTGGCAGACTTAGCAAGAATATTTTAGACAGAATAATACCACAAATTAAGAAATTATCTTATTTAAAATTATGGAAAGGAACTAGTGAAGTTATCGATTGGTTTAAGGAAATCAAATATAACTATAATAATAAGTTTATTCAATTGGATATTGCTAATTATTACTCATCCATCTCTCCTAATCTACTTAATAAAGCACTAACTTACGCATTTAAACATACAGACTTAACTAGTAATGAAATGCACATTATATTATCGGCACGGAAAACATTAATAGAATTTAATAACCAACTCTGGACTAGAGCAGATAGAAATAATAACTTTGATATAACTATGGGATCATCCGATTCCGCTCAGGTAACGGATCTTGTGGGCCTCTTTATAAATAATTCTCTACATAGGAAAATACCTGAGATGACCGGAGGTTTATATCGTGACGACATGCTTTTACTTATAGAAAATAATAACTGTGAATTAAATAGGAAAAGAAAAGAAATTATATAATTTTTTAATTACCTTAATCTAAAAGTAGAAATAGAGAATAACCATAAAATAGTTAACTTTCTAGATGTAACACTAAACCTTAACACATGTCTTCATTATACGTTTCACAAACTAAACGAGAATTTAAACTACGTTAATTTTAACTCTAATGACCCTAGATCCGTTAAAAATACTATAGTGAACTCTGTACAGCAACGCATTTCTAGAATTTCAGCTAATAAGAATATATTTGATGATAAAGCACATTATTACAACGAAGCGTTAGGTAAAGCTGGGTATAGAAATAAAATTAAATACATCGATAATAATAATATAGCAACTAACCATAATCTTAACAATTTTAACTATTCTAACAATTTTAACAACTATAATAGAAAACCTTACAATAATTCGTAAAACAAAAAAAGAAACAGAACTAGGAATATATTATGGTTATCTCCTCCATTCTCATTAAATATTAAAACCCCTATTGCTAAACTATTCTTTAAAGCTCTTGACAAATGCTTCCTTAGAACACATAGATATTACTCAATTTTTAATAGACATACTATAAAATTAACTTATTCATCCACCAAAAATTTAGCGCCAAATATTAATAGAATTAATAATAGAAATTTAAAACCTAACCAAAATACCACTAATAACCCAAGCAATATCAAATTTGATAAATGTAACTGTAGAAATAAATCTAACTGTCCGTTAAATAACAATTGCTTAGCTAAAATATAGTATATAATTGTAATATAAAAACTAATTTTCACAGAGTTTAAATCCCATTTCAATAATCATAAAAATTATTTTACAAATCCAAACAAAAAATCTTCAACTTCTCTATCTAGCTTATTATGGGACCTCAATAGGCATGCAGTTTTTCATCCATGGATTCACTGCGATACTGCTGAGCGACATCCCTGGGTGTGAGTTTTTGATTATCACACAGGGAATATCTCTCAAGGAGTTCCTTCGCAACTCTCATGATCTTATCTGTTTCATGCAGATAGACTTGCTCGAGAAACGTGCTTCTGCGCTTCGAGGTTCGTAGATATTGTTGGAGGGATATGATGCGACATTCAAATGTTTTCTGGACTGATGTTAGGTCTCTGCCTCCCTGCTAATGTTTCAAGTAAAGGCAGTCTATGTCACTGTTGATGTGGAAGTTTCCGGTGTTGTTCAGTCCAACATCAACTGCTCGGATTTTGTCTATCGTCCAATTGAGTATTCCAAACGTTGGTGTTAGGACAGGCACAGGAAACAGATTGTGAGCCACTGTTTTGCGCAGAGAGTTCCGATGACCAGATCTTTCTTAATCGGGTGTAGTATTCCCTGGTTACGCGTTCTTTATTACAGATACCATTATAGGATATGTTCTCATCTATCCCCAGGTATCTGTAGCAGTCCTCATCAGATATTGGTGAAACAGTTTGGCCATTGATGACAATGTTGCTAGATTGGGTTGTTGTTTTTCCCCGCTTTATAGTCATGTATGAGCATTTATCTTGGCCAAACTCCATTCCTATATCCTTTGAGAACGTTGTAATGTAACCAGGTCAAGATTTTTCTTCATCCCATCCATGTTCTTGGCATAGAGTTTCAGATCGTCCACAAAGAAATTATGGGTTAGGTTCGTATTTCTGTCCTCCTGTGAGCCAATGATGGATCCCTCGCATTTCTTGAGCAGAAAGGAGAAGGGGTTTAATGACAAGATGAATAATATCGCAGAGAGACTGTCCCCCTGAAATATACCCCTGCAATATTTTATTTTATCAGTGAAAATAGAGTCCTCCCATCTGTCTTTAACCTTAGGATAGTAGCCCAAGAAGAATACAGCCTCTCTATGGCTCTGACAATAATGTCTGGGATTTAGCAAGTTGGAGGGCCTCTATCATCCAAGAGTGGGGATCAGTATCGAAAGCTTTCCTGTAGTCCAGCCAGACTGTAGTCATATTCCTCCTAAGTTGTCGCACTTCCGACATCGCAGTTTTGTTGATTAGGAGTTGTTCAGCACATCCCCAAACCCCTTTCTTTCCAGCTGCTTGTTCATCTGTGATGTTATTATTTTCACAGTGATCTTGGAGGAATAGGTTCAGACAGGCTGTATACATCTTATACATCAGGTTCTGGCATGCAGTGGGTCGTTAGTTTTTTGCCAAGTGGGTGTCTTTGTTCTTGGGGACCAGTAATGTTTGCGCTAATGTCAACCATTCTGGTATAAGTGTATCTCCCTTAAGAACTTGTTGGTAGAGGTCAGTAAGATACCTCCGATAGAATATCAGTTTTTTGTACCAGTAGCCGACAATCATGCCTCTTTCTGGAATTTTCCTATCACAGTCTCAAGGGTACTCTCACTTATTTCGTATGTTTTTGTTGTAGTGTAGGGGCATTAGTTCTTTTGGTTTCTCTTGGCCAGACTGCATCTTGGTTGAAATTCTTTTCATCCCATATTTTTCTCCAAAAGGAATTTATTTATTTCTGGGATGGGGCCTCAGTGACACTTATTATTTTGCCCTTCATATCTCTATAGACTGATGTTTGGTTTCGTCTGAATCTTTTAATAAGCACTTTTCTCTCAGATACCTTCTTCAGATATCTACGTTTTTCGCTAACGGTTCTCAATTCTTGTTTGAGCGTGATCTGCTTATATTGGAGAGTTCTAGTTCTACTGTTACCAAACATCGTCTCTATTTTATTTTTCACTCTTTGTTGGTGAGGAGTGAGGTTTTTTTGTGTTTGTTTGCATGTAAGTAGCATTGTCACATATCCTATGTTTTTTCGTAGGTCAACAATCTTTTTTTCTATTTTAGTTATATATGATGGTATTTTTGGTGGTGTTTTGTTCTTGTTAATATCTCTGCTGTCACCAAGATAATGCTTCACTGTCGTTGCTAAGGCATATAAATAGGCGTTGATTTGCCAAAATGTTGGGGGTTTTATCCGTCGTAAATATTCATCCCCTATTTCGTCAATAACACGTAATATTTCATTATTTGTTTTTTTATTCAACATTGTCGTTTTGACACGTTCAGCAACAGAGATATTTATACATGAGTTAATTTCTCTCTGGAAGATTTCGTTGAGGGAAATTTTCAATTGTTTATACTTTTGATTATCATTATCGATAGTATCTTCCACAACAGTCGAGGTAGACTCGGATGGTACACGTGGTGTCACATTTATTCGATTATTATTATTATCGATAGTGTTTTCCCCAGCATTCGAGGTAGACTTAGATCGTACAGGTGGTGTCAAATTTCTTACAGGGATAGTTCTTTCAAGGCGCTGTTCGACCTGGCTGCTAGGAAGTGTAGTAGCATGGCGACCTGTAGCAAGTGTTGTTGATAACATGTTTGTTGTTGGGACTTACAATTAATACTATTTATCTTATTTTTACGTTCAACAAACGTCGCTTGTTGGCGTAATTGTTTCGCTGTGAAATAATTTAGCTCTGGGTGCATTTCGTCCCACTGTAGCTTCATTCTATTCATATAGCCAATGGAGGGATTTGTTTTTTGCCATTTTATAACAATTAAATAGATCATTATTAAGTTCGCAACTCCAAGAGAAATAAGATTTATAATTTCGGTTTCTTCTGTAGCTACAACTGAATAAAGTTTGATTACCTTCTTTGTTATTTGTCTTCGGTACTTCCTTAATTTGGTTGTTGATGTCGTGTTCAGCCATGCTGTTTGTAGCAAATCCTTGTAAAATGAATTATGTATTGAGTCGGATATCTCTACAAATTCGAATAAAAGGTGTCTTCAGAAGGGATAGTTAGAAGAATAACCAGTTATTCAACCTGACTGTAGTTGTGGCATTACTGTCGGAGATAGTATTCATCTTAAATTTAATAAATAGTCTCCCACGCTAAAATATGCGACAGATCGAGTTGACTGTCTAGTATGTATATGTATGTATGTATGTATACATGTAAAAGGTAAACAGATATAACACCACAATCGGGACAGTATATGAAGGGAATATATTAGGTTAACGTTTGAAATAGCAGGAGGCGGATCTTAACGTTTCGGATGATAGTCCTTCATCAGAAGAAAGAATGATAAATAAGATAGATTGAAGTGACGGGCGAGGTGACATTGAAAAAAATGTCTAGAGATAAAAATATATATGTATATATGTATATATATATATATATATATATACATATATATATACATATATATATATATTTATATATATATATATATATATATATATATATATATATATATATATATATATATTTATATATTTTATATATATATATATATATATATATATATATATATATATATATATATATATATATATATATACATGCATACACATATGCAATTAGCTTTTAATTTCGTTCATATTTACCTCATTTTACTGCTTTTGTTAAATTGCATTATATTGTACACATTAAATAAATATGATTTAAAATATGGAAGAATCTCATTTGAATACACAAACCTACTCACGCACACACACACACACACACACATATATATATACACACATATATATATATATATATATATATATATATATATATATATATATATATATATATATATATATATATATATATATACATATACATACATAGGTATGTGTGTATGTACGTATATATATATATATATATATATATATATATATATATATATATATATATATATATATATATATATATATGTATGCATGTATGTATATATATAGAGAGAGGGGGATAGACAAATAGACAGATAGATAGATATACACATATCCACATATATACATATATATAAACACATATATATATACATACATACCTACATACCTACATACATACATACATACATACATACATACATACATACATACATACATACATACATACATACATACATACGGCCGTAGGTTCTCATATCCAATAATTTAACTATTAATCTATATGTATCAGTTTATCTAAATAATTCTAATCTTATTTCTGCAGTTCTTTATAATTCTATCTCTTCAAAATATCTTACGTATAGGTACACGCTCGTACACGATACTTACATATAATCCACATAAAATGTGACACACTCATTCACTTAAACATATATACACTTACACATATATCATATAGGTATAGATATATTCACAAAAACAGATTTAATATAGATATAGACATATATAAACACACTGAAACCTTCATTCCCTTACACATACTTCCACAAACGTACACATACTTACTTAAAATATATATTGAGGCACACATAAACATACATATACATTGATTTTACTGACACACACACAGAGTCACATGCAATACATAAGATATTGTCTAATCTTATTCGTTTACTTCATATAAAACATTTACTTTAACCTTCTTTTTATAAACAATTTGAATTCTTCATAAATATCATCATCATATTTTTCTTCTTCATTTTCTTGTTAATTCGGTTTCTTCATGCTCTAGTATTTGCAATTTAATATTTACTAATAATTGTTTCTACTTTTGGCACAATGCCAGCAATTATCCCAGTGCATTACTGGTACTTTATTTTATCGATCCCGTAAGGATGAAAGGCAAAGTTAACCTCGGCGGGATTGGAATTAAGACCGTAAACGGACGTAACTCTATGCTGGAAAGCATGGCGTCCGATTCTCTACCGATACTGTACCGCTTATAATTGTTTGGACATATTACAATTGTTACATAAGTAATTGTAATATGTCCAATAAATTCCTTTCGTTGCAACACTGATTCTCTTTTTTCTCTGATATCATACTCTGCTCTACGAGGGCATCGAGTGCTCATACGGCCTACCGCATACGGACGCTTTAAGCATCCAACACTAATTATATATATATATATATATATATATATATATATATATATATATATAGAGAGAGAGAGAGAGAGAGAGAAATAGAGAGAGATAGAGAGAGAGAGATAGATAGATATGTTTATTTATTAGCCACAGGGACACAAAAGAAGGGGACAAATACAAAGAGGGAAGTTTACATACAATAAAAACGTGTAAAAGACTATCACAAATGCAATTTAAAAATTAGTCGATTTTCCCCAATAGGGGGAGACATTTCATATGGGTAACACATACCCCCGAACAAAAATGTGCAACCCTCATCTCCAGGAGTACGAAGAATGAGTACCCCCTTCCTCTCTTCCTCTTTTTCCTCAACCTACAGGCTGATATAGAGAGAAGGCCCATTCACTCGGGCCATTCTCGCCACTTTCATCCACCTTTCATAAAACTTGCTGGGGTACAGCACCTCTCTCTCCATCCTGATTCTTCTTCCAAAGTGGTATTTGAAAAGAATAATCAGTTGTTGGTCGGAGAGAAAGGTGTCTGACCTCAGCCATTTTAACCTCGTCCACCATACAACCTCTTTCGCCATAGCTATCACACAAAGGAAAACCGCCTCTCCTTCGTTTTTGAAGGAGGGTGGCGGTTTTATCATGACAATGGACTCGGTGGTCAACCGGATTGGTCCCACCCGCGACAATAGTCGTTCTACATAGCCCCACAGGTCGGTATATAGATAGATAGATAGTTAGATAGATAGATAGATAGATAGATAGATAGATAGATAGATAGATAGATAGATATAGATATAGAGAGATTAATAGATAGACAGACAGCTAGGTGCATGTGTATGTATATATGCATGTGTGTGTGTGTGTGTGTGTGTGTGTGTGTGTGTGTGTGTGTGTGTGTGTGTGTGTGTGTGTGTGTGTGTGTGTGTGTGTGTGTGTGTGTGTTTTATAGAAGGGGTTAACATTTTTTATTAATATATAACAGATACAACGAACTATTTAATTACATCAGAAGATTTTCCTTTCACTGTTCTATCTGGCTGTAACACCATTAAGTAGCATGGTAAACCAGATAGACTTTGTTTACAAATGGTATTGGTGGGAAATCTACTTTTCTTTTCATACGAATGACTTCATGCTGTACATTACACGTCATGCAGTACGAGAAATGCCGTTGTGAAAAGCAGATGGACATGCTAGAAGATTTCATATGCGATTGGGATTAGAAAAAGCGTTTATGGCAATCTCACAGAGACGAACATAAATTAAGAACCCTAATAACGTGATAGAACATAGACTTAAAAATAGCAATTAACAAGCTAGACTGAACACAACGAATATCATAGATACAACACATTAGAGGGTTTAATGTAAATGGAAAGTAAGAATCATCGATTCTACAGCTGTCTCTGTAATAAGTTAAAATATTTTTCAACTAAACAGTAAAGCAATTAGTAAGACTAGACAGAAACATAAGAAAAATAATATCCAAACTCTTTTCATTTTAATCTAAATTAATTAACAACAAGACAGGAGCACAAAGTTATAAAATTTACGCGGCAAGGAAGAAAAGTAACTCCGCTGATTTAATACATTACGGTCAAGAAACATGATAGATCAAAAGAATGACTTTCAGCCAAAGGAAATAACGCACGAGAGTGTTGAAGTGCTTGTGTTTGTATTTTCCAGTGTATTGATCAGTTTGTTTTTCCTTTCTTAAAGGATCTGTATACCATTACCACATATTAACGTAGAGTTATACTCCAATTAAAGTGGCTTAAAGAAAAATAACGATTGTAATTAGAATACACCTTCCAGAATATGACACTTTATTTACCGAAAATTTAAGCGGCCTTCTACAACTCGAAAATATAGTAAATCTTAAGGCTACTAATATATCTTGTAAAGAATATTGGAGGTAATATTATAAGTTGTTACAAAAAGTGATGAATAGAAAGAGATGAAATAACAGATAGCGATGAGGAGAAAATGGGCAACAAAGGACATTTTGAATACGTGAAAAATACGTAGAAACAGGTTAAATCGTGGCAATAAAATCGCTTACACCGAAGAAAGAGATTAGGCGTATGTTTTTAAGCTAACCTTGAAGGGTTCTTGTATAAGATTTAAGACCAAAGGCCTCCCACACGGATGGACCACAAGCATGTAATGAATCAGAGTGAATAGAGAATATGTAGAGATTGAGAAGGTTCTCTCTGCCACATTGTACATGTTCGCTTAGTCTTAGCCAACAAAGAATACGTATAAATACCTGACACAGATGTGACTTTACATACAGAAAGGGAAACTAGCCAATGAAAATAAAGTCATTTAAACTACTTAAGTTTTTACCTCCCCACTATCTCACTACATCCTATTTTTTTTTTTATTTTTCCTTTACTCTATAAACAATTGAACTGCTATGTACGGATCTTCCTCACATATGAAACCATGGCTTCAATTTTGTTTTATATAGGAGGAAACATAATAGTACCACTGATGATGTCGCACATGTGTGAAGAAAGAACTTTGATAGACTATATATATATATATTTATATCTGTATTTTTAATCGCTGGTCAATCAATGACAAACATTGATTGCCAAATAAATTAACTACGGCGTGTCCTGTTATTATTTCTGGCAATATTATAACAATATGACCCTCCCCAAGTATAACAATATATATATATATATGTATGTGTGTGTGTGTGTGTGTGTGTGTGTGTATGTGTGTGTGTGTGTGTGTGTGTGTGTGTGTGTGTGTGTGTGTGTGTGTGTGTGTATGTGTGTGTGTGTGTGTGTGTGTGTGTGGGACTCATTATTACTTTGCATAAATGTAAACATTGTAACATTGCTTTTTCTTCCGACGAGCTGTCTCGCTTAATGATACAAAACAGTAAGAATTAAATTTCCGATAAATGAAGTCGCACTAGCTTTTCTAGATCTTGTTCATTTGTAAGATAGCGAAACACGTGTCAATTGTATAATTAATGTTTACCCTCTAACTGCAATGTTGTCCTATTCTTGTTACTTATATTATGAATAAACATTCCTGGAATTACATTCAATTCACCAATGTTAAACCAACACGGAAACAGTTGATAGACCCTGCACCTGTCGAGTTAAAACCATTGCATGTTGATATAGTCTTCGCTGTTCTGATCACTACTATACTCTCTCTCTCTCTCTCTCTCTCTCTCTCTCTCTCTCTCTCTCCCTCTTTTTTTATATATATATATATATATATATATATATATATATATATATAGGTAGAACACTGGAAGGTAATATCCGTAGTGGTAGAGCACTCAGTCAATGGGACGAGTTTGGTAGAAGTAGCAACACAACAGTTAGTTCACCATACCAAGAACAATTGTTTCACCTTATGCGGATCAACCGATACGGTTGTTCTTCCTGTTCCGTATAACCTTGACTAGTCCGAGCTGAAGATCCGCATAAGGTGAAACAATTGTTCTTGGTACGGTGAACTAAATGTTGTACTATATATATATATATATATATATATATAGAAAGAGAGAGAGAGAGAGAGAGAGGGAGAGAGAGAGAGAGATACAACTTCTATTTGAGTGCTTAATTCAGTTTGTGTAAGGGGATTTTATTCCTTTGTTCCAAATTTCGAATTGACCGCCAAAACGGAAAAGCACGTGCCTCTGCGCAGTTTACTGCTAGAACGCACACCCGTTGAGGAACAGAACGAAAAACATGTTGACGAAGTAATTCCTTTGTTCTGTCGTCAAAAGCCATTAACTTACAGACCCCTGCAAGTGGAATTTGTCGATTTCGGATTTACCGAAACCTAGCGGAAATGTTGTATGTTGCATGTGATGTGTATTGTATGGTAGACATTATAGGGTCGGACGCCATGCTTTGCAGCATAGTTACGTCCCTTTACGATCTGAGTTCAAATCCAGCCGAGGTTGACTTTGCCTTTCATCCTTACGGGGTCGATAAAATAAAGTACCAGTAATGCACTGGATAATTGCTGGCCTTGTGCCTAAAGTAGAAACAATTATGTGTTGCATGTAATGTCTACGCCCCGGTCCAGGTCAGTCAAAATCTTTTCCTGAGTTCAATTTTTTTCGTCGCTATGGTCTAAGCGGCCAGCCTATCAGTCGCTGTATTTGATTTGCAAAGCTGTCTAAACGTAATGTTATAACTCTGGGGTAAAATTCTCCTCTGAGTGCTTAGCTGCACACCGAAACAGAATTCGTTTGCTTGGCTGCAACCTAAGGCTTCGTTGATGCTGTACTAAAATTTGTATATAGATACATATATAGATATAGATACATATATAGATTTAGATATATATATAGACATATGTTGTAAACGCATGTGGCTTAATGGTTAGGTATTCGGCTCAGGAAGGTTGTGTTCGATGTACGGACCAGGCGGCGCTTCTGTCACTGAGCAAGATCAGCAGTGGCACACTTCGTCGGAAGAAATAGAGGTCCAAAACAATATATGTTATATAGGTTTGTTGCTCTATATTTATTCTTTTATCGTTTCGATAGTAGATGAGAAACGGTAAAATCTTAACCCTAGGGTAGAAAACCCTTATCATATTTAATCTCTGCCTTTGGAAAGTATTGAATATTACCGAACTAATCTAGTAACATTCTACTTACAACGAGTACTACTCAGATTGGTGGTATTTCCTCTCTTCGCATCACCGACATTCCATATATCACCCTGACTAACATAGGATTGGTACTTGTGTCGCAGTATCCACTCTACTTGAAATACTAACCCATAACACTACCCTCCTTCTCGCCGCCTTGATTTGTATCTGTGCCCGCTTGCCCTTTCTGTTGCTGATTTCTTTTGAGATAAAAACTAATACCCTGCCTCAAAGTTAACTTATAACCTTTCAGCGTTATTTTATTTCTGCTCTCCCCGGATTCATTTTTTTTCTATTTTCTCTTTCCTTCTCTCTTTTGCCATCCCCCTCCTCCTCTATCTACAATCCTTTCTCTTTCTAAACTCGCTCTAGACTTCTGGTGTCCTCGGCCCAAGGGCTAACTCCCTACTCACCACCTTAGACGCTAAGCTGACCAGCCGCAGGTGTGAGCCCCGTGAGTTGGAGTGGCTTTTCCAGCGCTTCTCCCTTGCCGTCCTCCGGGGAAACGCCTTCTCCATTCTGTCCGCCGGGGCTATGGGGAGGCCACCGATATGATTGGCTGATTTGTCATTTTATCAGTCAGATGTTTCTAGACCCGTTGGGTCATTAGCATTCTTATATATATATACATATATATATATATATATATTCACTCGCTTTACGCGTTTTAATTGTCCTAATAACTTAATTTAGTTATTATTGCACCGACGTGAGGTATATGATTTTTAATGCAATAAAATATCTATGATCGTCGGCAAATCACTGATGAGGGACTTATTTTATTACATGTTATCCATGTGCTACCAGAAGTATTTTTCTCCCCATTTTATTATATATATTTACCCAAACTGCGATTCTGTTTTTCTCTCTCTCTCTCTCTCTCTCTCTCTCTCTCTCTCTCTCTCTCTCTCTCTCTCTCTCTCTCTCTCTCTTACTGCTCCCCCATTCTCTCTGTTTCTCCTACTTTCTTTCGCCCCCTCTGTCATATCAGTTCACTCTTCCTCACACTTCCACTCACTCACTCACTGTTTCTCCTCTCCTCACTTCACCCCGTTCGCAAAGAAAGGCAATTTCTCTCTTTTCTCACATTGCATTCGTTCGTGAAAGGTCTGTTTTCTAAGCGCTCATATATTCACCTAGCTTATGCTAACAGAATAACTATGTAGCTTGTCTCCTTCCTTCTACGGTTAGCTCTACTCTTTGTTGTTTTCTTGTCTCACTCGCTTTACGCGTTTTAATTGTCCTAATAACTTAATTTAGTTATTATTGCACCGACGTGAGGTATATGATTTTTAATGCAATGAAATATCTATGATCGTCGGCAAATCACTGATGAGGGACTTATTTTATTACCTGTTATCCATGTGCTACCAGCAGTATTTTTCTCCCCATTTTATTATATATATATATATATATATATATATAAAAACCTAATAAATTCCTTTTTAAAAAAAGCACTTTCATTTTATATTCATCTTTTCTATATATATATATATATATATATATATATATATATTTCTGTTTACTTTTTATACGCGCACACACACACACACACACACACACACATATATATATATATATATATATATATATATATATATATATATATATATATATATATATATATATTATACATCAATCTACACTGCCAAACAGGAAAACCTGACAACTCTAAAATTCTTCTCATTGGTCATTTGGATTGTAATCCGCACCTCCACTTACAAATATTGTATCTATACTTGATATATTTATTGTAATTCATCATTTTATTCCTTTGTTTATTTATTATTTTTATTTATAACATTTGCTTAATATGTTTGCTTATTTCTGTTATTGGTTTATTGTATTTTAATGCTGAATTTCTCTATATACCAATATTTTGTACGTTATCTTTGTCAGCAGTAATGATTGTAGAAATGCGGTGCCCACACCTCGGAGTATAATAATGTTCTACTTCCTCCTTGTTAATTTATTTCTGGTGAAGTGCAGTAATAGAAACGTAATGCATACGAATGAGCATTGTATAATGCTGTCAGCGCATGTAGACGATTATGTAAATGTACAGAAACATATGTTTAATATTGGTCATTCAATAAACTTCCCCTTCTCACCACTGCTTCCTGCCTAGTTTTCCAGTTTTTCATAGTACCATATTTATACTTATAAATACTCCTTAATTTTCTCATTGGAAAATATAGGATAACCTTTTTAACAAAATACCTATATTACGTACACTACAAGGAACTCGTCGAGAAAAACTACTTGTTAAGCAATCCTCCATATATATTTTGTTTGCGCATTCACCTCAAACATAATTGATTTTATCTACACAAGCTTGATTTAGTTTATATTCTGATCTCACTCTCTATATATATATAGGTACTGTGGTATATTCCGTTACCTTTAAACTGTTTTGTAAAACTATGTCAATGTATAGACCAATCAATAATGGAAACAGTTTTAATGATTGTTCTTCTAATTTGTTTTGTTACGTGTATATCATTAGCATCTTTCTAGCTTGACACAGTTTCTGTAAATGTCATTCGACCGTCTGCGACGAATAAGGTCTCTTAAATCGGAAGAGCTATATATTTGAATAATTAACTAGCAGAGTGTAGCAATAGCATCAATGGAATACACTACATCAATTATCACGTATGTTTCTTAATTGCTTCATTATAAATAAGCTTAATATTGGTAAAATATTTCAAACTAAAATTTATACAAATAATGTCTAATAGCCAGGAATTATCTTCTTCTTCTTCTTCTTCTTCTTCTTCTTCTTCTTCTTCTTCTTCTTCTTCTTCTTCTTCTTCTTCTTCTTCTTCTTCTTCTTCTTCTTCTTCTTCTTCTTCGCCCACGTATTCCCGAGAGTGTCGTGGGGATAGAGTCCTCAAACACTCTTCCTTCCAGTGGGTTCTGTCAAAAGCAACCGTCTACCAACTGATCCGGCTGGACCCCCCCCCCTCCAAGCGATACCAGCCAAACTCATGGATGTTATCCAACCATCTTGCTTGGTGTCTATCTCTGGGCCTCCTGCCAGTTGGTTTTGCCCGAAAAATCTGTCCAACGATTCTTTCCTGAGACATTCGAACCACATGCCCATAGTATTGGCGCTGTAGTCTCTAAATTAGGAGAAGTAGCCGGTCTATCTGGAACTAATATCTGATCTCCGAGCTACCCTCTCCCTCGAGTAAGATTACTCCAAAAAACCCTTCGGAGGAACCCATTTCGATCACTTGTTTTCGCGAGCGAATGCTTTCAGTCATTACCCAAGATTCATGAACGTTGTTAAAGTTTGACATCAATACCAAATTGAAGATACTGCATTTAAGTTTTACACCTACCTTCATTCTTCTGACTACCGAAATCCAGCGCTTTACTGCACCAAAAACCGCAATTGTTCCAGAATTATAACATCAACATTTAACACTACAAATACCCAAGCCACACAGACCTGCAATCTGTAATGCAGTGACACCCCACAATATACATACAATTACTGAAATAGATAATTAATAATAATTTAATTTAATTTGATATAATATTCGTG
>OZ024740.1:411108734-411171234 GCA_964016885.1 Eledone cirrhosa | reverse complement strand
CCATGGCAACTGTCTCATTCCTAATATTACAAGCATTGTATGCTGTATTTGCATTTCAGGCACCCTGAATAATAAAACGTTTTTTTTCCTTTTTGCACCAATTGATTTTCCCTACATAATCTCTATTGTAATGGCTATCTGGCGTATATCTCTCTGTAATTAAGATTATTTTATGGTTAAGCAGTCAGTAATATATGGCATATTCTCCTCGGGGCTTGTGCAATATATTAAATTTAAAGTAATTTTATGCAAACTTTATTCTGTTAAATTATATTTTGTACCCATTAATTTCAGCAGGCCCTTTAATATTCCATGAATATCTTTTGATTTTATATTTCATAGTTATTGTATGTTGTACATTGTTAAAGTGATCTCATAATCTGCCGTCCAACAATTAAAGAAGGTTTACATAGTTTTAACATGTTCGTTTCTTTCAATTATTTATCGAATTCATCCTTAAAATAATACACAGGAGACTGTCATTTTTACCTAAGGCCACGATCGATCCTCTATAAAAAGTTGCATTTAGATGCGTTATCATTAGAGATAAAATGGTGCGCTTAACACATCCCAGATCGTCGCTAGCCGTTCCCATCTTTATAAAAGAGTCTTATTCTGTTTGACATTTTCTATTTTTATCCTTCTGCGTTCTGCACATCCTTTAAACTATTCAGCATCATTATAAAAACTGTAAGCAATGAGAACTTCCTGAAGTAATTAAAGTCTCAATATCTAATTCAAATAACTACTAGCATTCAATCGTCAGTTGCAACAAAATTAAATGAATTAATATGTAGACAAGAATTCACGTCTGAATAAATATTTAAGAACACAAATATTAATTCTCAATATAAATGCCAAAATCTACAGGTCTGTAAATTTTTAGGGACACAGGGTTGAACGGAAATACTTATATGGTTGGAAAGAATAGTTACTAGTAAACGAGGCATTATTTGAAGAATCAAGGAATATTTGCCTATTTTATATTAACAACTGAAATGTCTCTGATATAATACCACACGCTGAGGTATTGAACTAACTACGTATCTGATCTCTCGTAAACGTATACGACTTCATGTTTCCTTAGGATGTAATGGTATCAGAAACACAAAATATAGATAGTGGAAATGCATAGATTCGTGTGCATGCGTGGACTTTGGTGCGTTTACAGGATGCGACAGGCATGTGCTCACATCTAGAGTATTAGGGGCTATACCATCTTTTTATTTCAACCGCTACTGCTAACACGTTGCTGAATATCGTGATCGCTGGGCCTAAAAGTTAGGTGTATGGATATGACAAGGAAAACACGGCTCAGTCATCACAGTAGAAGTATCCAATGTCAACATGACCCCGAAAATCACGTGAGACATAGAGTAAAATCAAAAGGTTGCTGACAGTTCCCTACCACTACCGAAATATTGTGCATCACGAATACACACCGAAGTGTTACAAAGAAGTACAATCAGAAAACAATGACGTCTTCGTGAAGCAGATCGGCGCAAGAAAGCGGTTCTGTAAGTCACGCTATACTGGCGTTAGAAAGTTAGGTCAAAATTATACAAAGTTGAGGCAAATTAATTAAAACTAATAAGATTAAATTAAGGGAAATCACTGAAATCAGAGTAATCAAACGTTTTCTTATACAAATAAACCCTAGATGAACCCATAAGCAGCAAGATTCATAAAGGAAGAATGAAGAGTCAGTCTAAGTATATATTCTGTTACTCAATGCCAGAAATATCTTAGTTGGTTTAAATGCACAATTGATCGTAGGTATAGGCTAACCTTCCCTTACAATAAATAGGATGGAGCAGAAATGTTAGATTAAAATCTATAAAGCTGCATAGGAATAACCGAAGTACCAACGTTGTTTTCAGAAAAATATTTATAAACAATCACCTGAAAACTGATTAATGTAGTAACGAGACGCAGAGAAAAAACACATTTCTCAATATATACTTTTAAAAATAAAATTCAGACTAGTAGCTAATATCAATGACGAAAAAAAATGTTTTGTGTGAAAAGTTAGAATGAATAAAAGATAAGCTAAAAAATGATCTCCATTATCGATTAAAGAAAAACTAGAAAGAAAATTTACTCTATGTATAATATCCTACAACTCCCACCAGAGAGGAGGTAAATGTGTGTATAAGTAAACAAGTGTTCAAAAGCTATGGGATAACTGAAGGAGTGATTTAACATCGCTAGATCAACGTCTAGTAAAAAAACGCACAAAAATGAATTAATTTAAGAAAGAAATCTAACATGAACAGAACATTATGAAATCAGTATATTAAGAAAATTGATCACATAATTTCCGGTTGCAGACGCTTTGAAATACACAGTATAAACATATATATGGGCATATTAGCATTTATGTCCTTTGCGAAATATATTGATACTGCAACATGAAAACTAAGAATTGGCATAAATGCAAACCCAACGACTTAATATAATGGTGTGGGGGGAGCAATACCGATCTATAAAAATCAAACAATGGGTGGGGGGATAGCCTCTGAAATCTACTGCACCTCTCCTTCCTAGTTAATAAATGCATTGCACCAAAAGAACTCGAGGAGCTATTTATATACAAGAATCTTTAAATTGAAAAACGAAGTGACGGGTTTTGTGGTACAAATCACTACTGAAGATAATTGAGCTATTATGTGTGATGAATAAAATAAGCACAATCCACATCCTACGCCGTTCAGCTTCAATTGAATAAAACACAGCGTGTTTTAAGCTTTCTTAAGGATTCAGACAACACTTATACACAATCGCCATTCAGTCATACAGCACACACAATGCACAATCGCTATAAAATACAATAACTCGACCATTGTGTTCGACACATTTTTCTACCAGAAATGTAACTGAGAGTGATGTCATTCGACCTACCAGCAACAGAAACCAATTCTCGTTTAAATAACACCCTACCTTCTTGGGAAAGGAAACATCGGATAATGTCTGACATACATGGTATTTGAATATCTTTTGGTCTCCTTGATAATATTTGACCTAGAGCTATAAAAAAGTGACAACATTCAAACTGAAACAACTCAATTTATTCACAAACAGCAAGGAACCATAAAATAGTGGCTGTGTATATTTGTAGGTATATTTATTTTGTGTCCACTACTATACGGTTCTAAAACTTAGTTCGAATGAATGATATAAAATATGACAAATTCCTTTTTCAGTTATGTAATAAATAGGCAACTGTACCACTATGCAAGACGATACATGCTGCTCAAATATTAAAAACAATATCATCATGTAAAATATTCATAATGCAATATTTAACTGTCTGAACAATTAATATCAATATGTGTGGGATAAGGGCAGTCTTATAAAATTCAGAAAATCAGAAATAATATTGTAGTAAATTAAAGTAAAATAATGAAAAATAGCACAGTAACAAGAAAGGATTGTATGTTAGTGAAAGGATTCCGTAAAACCAAAAGCATATTTACTTGATATAATTATTTATATATCAAAGAAGTTTTGAAGATATGTGACAATCCACCCAATACTAATATTCCGTTTCATACAGTACCATATTTTGGAATTCATAAAAATCAATAACACTATTACTTTGATGTTAAGTGAAACCATTTACTGCATATACAGTTACTATCGTGGTATACATTATAGAATATGTATATTATACATGAATATTGAAATGTAATAACGGATATATACGAAATAATATTAAAACATACTATTTATCAATTCAGAGGAAATATATCCATTACCATTGTGATGCTGTTATATCTAACTTGGTTTTCACATTAACTTCTTTCTTAGTGATAGACCCCATCCGTTGAGAACAAAGCGTACGACAGGCATATGTTCTTAGAAGGAAAATCTTAATAATATTTGTATCTGGAATGAGCTGGAATGTAAACCATGTCATTTATTAAAATGTCTATTTCTATTATGAAATCAAAGCTCCCTGTCTATTTATGAAACCAATTTCTAACATGGTGTGATGACATCCTCATGATACAAAATCTGCGAGGCAATTTCTGTTATATTGTACATATCATTGAATAACTGAAACCTAAGAATTGAAAACTTGCCATAGAAAAATTTTACGATCTCCATTTACGATATTGTATCTCCATAATTACTATCTCCTAGTTTAAACGGTTTACTTAAGCATTTATGTCGGTATTGCTTGTGGCATTTTGCTCGATCCTAAAAGCTTATAAATTCTCTATTAAAAACTCTGACCTTGTAAAAGTCCAATATTAATAGTGTTTTGAGGCTTCTATCAACGTACGGTATTCATCTTTTTATCGACAACAATATATGTCAGAAATAGAGTTTGCAGTAAGACATGGAATCCTGTATCTAATCAATTCGTTTTGAATCCATGGGTTGCTTCAGGTACGTGGATAGTATCCGTATCAACTTTTCTATATTCTTTAAACGATGAAGGCCATGGGCCGGAAGAAATATGAAAAGCTTTCTATCCATGTTAATTTGTCACATTATCTCAATATAATATAATATAATATAATATAATATAATATAGCACAAGACTGGCACAAGACCATTTGTCACATTGTCTCAATATAATATAATATGATATAATATAATATAATATAATATAATATAATATAATATAATGTAGTATAGTATAATATAATATAATATAATATAATATAATTGTTTCTACTTTTGGCACAAGGCCAGCATACCAGTGTATTACTGGTACTTTATTTTATCGACCCCATAAGGATGAAAGGCAAAGTTAACCTCGGCGGGATTTGAACTCAGAATGGCAAGGGCCGTAACTCTATCCGTCAAAGCATGGCGTCCGACCCTCTACCGATACTGCCAATCCACCGTTATAATATAATGCAGTATAATATAACTGTTCTACTATTGGCACAAGGCCAGCAATTACCCAGTACTTTACTGGTACTTTATTTTATCGACCCCGTAAGGATGAAAGGCAAAGTTAACCTCGGCAGGATTTGAACTCAGATCGTAAGGGGACATAACTATGCTGGAAAGCATGTCCGACCCTCTACCGATACTGCCAATTCACCGCCCTAATGCAGTACAATATAATATAATATAATACAACATAATATAATATAACGTAGTATAATATAATATAATATAATATAATATAATATAATTGTTTCTACATTTGGCACAAGGCCAGCAAATACCCAGTGCATTACTGGTACTTTATTTTATCGACCCCGTAAGGATAAAAGGCAAAGTTAACCTCGGCAGGATTTGAACTCAGATCGTGAAGGGACATAACTCTAAAGCCGGTAAAGAAAAACATCGCTGTAATAGCTTCAGTTTGCTTACTTACGTGCCTTTACGAGAACAAAAGTTACTAATTTACCGTTTAGTATTTTAGAGAAGCACCAAATCGACTGTTTTCAAACTTTACACATGAAATACTTATGTTTCAGGGAGTGTTCTGAGCAAAACAGTTTCAAATTTTCAATGCCCTAGGGACCGTATTGGACGATTTAGCGATCTCGCTCTATAATTCTTAGTCTTTCTCTTTTTAGATAGATACATACATATAACGTCGCGCCCTTATAATATATGTCTCTATGTCTGACTGTCTGCATTACGTCACTTCCCTGAGGATGCCTGTGTGTGTGTGTTTGTGTGTGTGTGTGTGTGTGTGTGTGTGTGTGTGTGTGTGTGTGTGTGTGTGTGTGTGTGTGTGTCTGTCTGTGTGTGTGTCTGTGTGTGTGTCTGTGAGTTTGAATCCCTAAAACTCAAAAAGTACCCAACCGATCTTTTTCAAACTTTACATGTTTCAGGGAGTGTTATGCACATAAACAAATTCAACTTGTTGATCTCCTAGGGCCCGGATTCGGTGAAAGACTGCGTCTTTTAAGATTTTTAGGGGTTTTTTGAGGCGTTAGGTCAGACCGATTTCCTTGAAATTGTAACTATGTATTAGTCAGTCTCTTCTTCATACCGTAAACAAAGAAAATCCAACTTTCTTATGGCCTCTGGCCCGCATTAGGTGAAAAACTTAATTTTTTCAACTTCTTAGGGCTTTTTGGAGGCGTTTCGTCTAGCCGATTTTCCTGAAAATTCAAGACATTATGCACATTAAAAAAATTCATTTTCTTGATTCCCCAGGGCCCACATTAGGTGAAAATCTGCATTTTTCCTGTTTCATCGAAGAAAATCTTAAAGATTATCCAGCCATCAGAGTATCCGGTTTATTTTCTTTACATATTGTCTAGGCATGCAGTTCTTCCACGATTAGGTCTTTTGGCGGCCCGCATTCCAAAATACCTGATCCCGTGCTAGTATAATATAATATATTATAGTATAATATAATATAATATGATATAATATAGTATAATATAATGTAATATAATATAATATTCTAATTTAATGTATTGTACAATTTACAATTATATACATATATTGCACCACGTGTTATACCCATAAAATCTACGATATTTTAGGAGAGTACAGGTTGCTATGGTGGACTAATATGCAATAAGTTATACTATGCTGCAATACATTATATAAAAAAACACTTGGTATACCATACTAAGAAACATTACACTATCTGTTGGTACTTCATGTTACACTTGAAGATACATAGAGAGGTGAAGTTCATAACTCTAAACAGCCCCATATCTGGAAAAGTGATTAGAGTCGTATTTAAATCGGAAATCCATTTTTAAGTTTGTACATGATAGAGTCGTTAACAGTCAAATCTCATTCCGGCTCAATACTAAACATTCGGTACCTTTATATAGCAGACCAGGCTATAAAACAAGGGGGGTTTTGATAACATCACCAATGTCATGGAGGAGAACAGTGCCTCTACGTAATCACACGGCAGGATATAAGAGCACTAAAATCTCCAACAAATCACAACATAACACATTGAAATAAAACACAGATGTAGATATAAATACACTATCTCTAGAGGAAAGGTTGGGATGGATATGGCAACGCCTTTGGTGGGAGGCTTCATAGCGACTGTAATGGCGCTAAATGAAAACAATGCCAATAATACGGACAATGAATTATCGTTATCATAGAATTCCGTACTAAAGTTACATCAGTAACCAAGAGAATCAACATTTACGAAAGGTGCTTAAATGACTTATTAATAATCTGATCTCCAGCAGTGTGGTTTATCGTCCATCGAAATATATATCTGAGTAAAGAGTTCCACATCTTGACTAAAAATACATAATAGGCATCTCACAAAAATATAAAACTGATGAAAGATTAACATTATTCACCCAGGTTCAAAAGTAATGGAAAATATGAGCATGCTTTTAAGACAAAGTATTATATCTTTTTCTACCTTGAAAAACATATGTTGAATACCAATAAGGTATTTATATTTAAATATTCAGTGATAAAGGTAATATTTACACAAAGACACGGTTATTAATGTATATTTGCAGGAATATATGTATGCATGTATGTATGTTTCCATGTATGTGTATATATATATATATATATATATATATGTGTGTGTGTGTGTGTGTGTGTGTGTGTGTGTGTGTGTGTATGCTGTATATGCATATATATATATGTATATGTGTGTGTGTGTGTGTGTGTGTGTGTGCGTGTGTTTACATATATATACATATATGGATACATATATATGTGTGTATATATGTGTATTATTTACTTTTTCTCAAAAGACAGGATATGGTGAATACAAATAAGCTATGTATGTTTAAATATTTAATGATAAAAGTAATATTAACTGTATGTATGCATATATATATATATATATATATATATATATGCGTGTGTGTGTATGTTTATATACATACACACACGCGCGCGCGCACACACATACATTCATGCACACATACACACACGCTTCTTCCACGTTCCGGTTTCACATTAGTGGGCCACATATAAAACGTTTTGTAGCAAGTTCGCTGCCTCTCATAACCTGACTTGCAAGTTGGAGCCGCCTGTCACAGATTCTATGGCTAACAGGTGAAAGTTGCAGTTGAGAATTTTGTTTGTAGCACACAGTCGTTAGGTTCATTGTTTGTCATCGTACTCACCATTCCGTTGCAGTAACTGTCTAGATCTTTGGTGATAGGTATAGTCACTGACCATCATTCATAGGAATACAGTGAGATAGATTCCAAACTGTTGTTTTTGCCATTAAACGCACACACACACACACACACACACACACACACACACACACACACACACACACACACACACACACACACACACACACACACACACACACACACACACACACACACACACACACACACACACACACATAATAACTTTACTTTTCTCTAATATTAACTTTTCTCCAAGACAAACTTTGTTTTTTTTTATGCTTTCGATGTGATGCTTGTAACTGTCTGAAGAAATCATAGCTGTTGAATTGTGGCTCTCACCGAAATATAACTGTAATAAAAGAGGCAAATTATGAAATGTTGACTTATAACCGAAAGACATTACAGATATAAATCCAATACGCAGACTTCCGGTCATCGTAGATTTGTAAATCACAGAGCATATATATAAATGAAAAGATAATCAAAGTTAAGTACATTAATACATTATTCCATTGATTTACATATGATGTAGTATTTAATACCTTGTAGAGAACTATAGGAAAGACATTTATTTAACATATAGGTTCTTAAGTCTCCAGCGCGGAAACTTATGAACATGTTCGGTAAATAAATGTGTTTCTATATTATATATAATGATTCTGAATAGTTCTCTACCTTTGTAGTAGAATGAAACATATGTAATGAATTAAATAATGTGATAATGTAGTAATTCTGGGTGATCTTTCATTTATATATATGCTCTGAGTGTTTCCATTTGTTTGTGCTGGAGCCGATAATGTTGTTAGAATTCAATGTGGCCTTTGAAAGATGGGTTCAACTATATTAGGCGATCTGTGCTGTAGCTTTTATGGTAGGTGCCTACCGCGTAGGGCTTCCTCGAAAAGGAATATGCCCAGGTTACAGAGTCAGTTTGTGACATTTTGTAGATCTCTCGATTCACGTGTTGTAAACTTAAGTTGTGTTTTGAACAGAACTATCTTGATCCTATCCAACGAGCAAGGTGGTCAGCTCCTGTAAAGAACATATAAATATAGTACTGAATTTAACAAATCATATCTACAGAAGGCTATATTTGCCTATATAAGCCTATATTTGGTTGGCTCAATATCTAGCCAAAACAGCAAATTCTTCCAATCATGCTTAACATTTTCAATAAGGGTGGTGTAGTTGTACGAACACTTGAAAGGCCGGATGGTCATAGTTGACATTACATGGATTAGGTTCAACCTAGGTATAAATAAATACAACAGAATCAACTCAGAAGCTATAACCGAAAATGTATTTAGTTGCAATTTGACTGTGATAGTAACCAATATATTACTGTATCTGTTTCCATCTCTTTTTATATATATAAACACATGCTCACGCCGTCTCTATTATGCAGTCTTTAATATGTGATTGGTACTCTTTCTAGTTGTCAATATGATAAGATCCTGCGTCAATCGCTGTGGGATGCGAATTCAGAATGAAAAGGCTTCTAACGAATCTTACGAGGAATGTTTTCTGCCACTGTTTCAATGGAATCACCACTAGATATCGTATATGTTTTGATTTCTACGATTTTAAAACTCCAAAACAAGTGGAAAAGAATATAGCCAATTGTAGGTAGCGAATCTGCAGAGTCGTTTAAACGTCGGATAAAATACTTCAAATACTTTGAGGTAACGTTTCCGGCTTTCTGCTCTTTGAGATCAAATCCCACCGAGTTCAACTCTAAATTTCATTCTTTCGAGGGGGATGAAAAATGTACCAGTCTAGTATTTGGGTCGAGTTTGTCTCTATATCTCTTTCTCGGTTCCTCTCTTTTATTTATTATCCTTCTCTGGAAAAGAATTGTTTTGTTACTACCTGGACAATAATGGGCTCCGCCACACTTTAAAACTGTCTACGAAATGCTCTATGCCATTATGGGTACCCCTACGACTTGCGGGATTAAGAAGATATAATAATCGTATAATAATCGTATAATAAACGTATAATAATCGTTGATGCCAAAGAGATTTGAACTGAGGATATAATAGTCATTTGGTCAAACACAATGACACCCATCACCAATATTAATAAATATTGGTGATGGGTGATTAACATTATCATTAATATTAATAAATATTAATGATAATGTTAATTAACATGAAAATAAATTATAATAACGATAAGAACAATATTGCTGTCACTGTTCACGGTCTGTTACCCTATTGTTCTCCATACCAATGTAAATATCACTCTGTCTTAATACATGAGAGTATGTATTAAGACGTCGATCAACATACCATTTTATCTCACACGCACACCGATATTTATTTGTATGTATGAGTTTGTATATATGCGTGTTGTTAACGTTTGTTGATGAGGTTGGTTCAACTCTTCTGTATTTAAATTTTTGTTTCTAGAATCAATAATTAACAAACAAATATTGTCTGGGATGAATTATTAAAAAATATATTAATGAAGTTTCAAAGCTGTTAATTCTAAAAAATTGTATAAATAATGCGAAGTTACATAATAAACGGCAATTGCGTAATTTGCAGGCATATCTTTGTAGCATAAGTGATTAATGATACGAGATACGGTAAGTGGTATTATTCTAATTGGCCTTTTTCCTGTTATATAACAATAGTTCTGCTTTCAAATCTAGTGGTCAACAGGTGAGGTAAATATCTTCCTAAAATGATCATAACATAGAGCCGGACTTACCAAAATACACACCTGGAATTAGGTACATGAAAACTATTCGAAAAGAAGACATATATATATATATTTCGAAAACCAAACAGATGCGAGAAAAACCACAAACCCTCCATCTCAATTCTACTTTTGAAAAGCATATGAATTTTGAAACCGGTAAAGGAAACAAATAAATTTTCTTAAAAAGACGCCAGTTGCATTTTCGATTTCATTTTTCTTTTCCTAATATTTTCACTCGTGTTTTTTTTTTTTTCAATTAAAAAAACAACTCATTTTCTTATATATATAGATGTCGAAACGGCCGGAGCTCAGCCGTCGAGGTCTCTTTTCCTATATATATATATATACATATATATATATATATATATATATATATATATATATATATATATATATATATATATATATAAATATATATATATATATACAAACAAAATGGCGTAGGACAGAACAAAGGGGAGGCACAAAAACAAAGGAAGGAATCCCCAGTCACTGAAGAGGTCACATAGTGTGTGACGAAAGAACTATGACAATATATAAACAACTATCTGGTTGTGGAACCAACCAACCAGAAATTTATAAATTTATAAATTTATTATAAATTTATTATAATAAATTGAAGTGAAAGCAACTGGTGCGTGTGTTTCTTATTGGTAACATGACCCTCCCAAAGTATAACAATATCGGTTTCAACACACGATTTCAGATAAAGAATCTTGCTAAACAAATTCAGAAACGAAATATATATATATATTCATATATATATAAGTTTGAAGAACAGTCAGACGAGATATATCCAATTCTTTTCCTCCTTAGTCTGTAGAAATCAACTAGATGAATAATCATTTAAACGGAGCTAAGTTTACAATGAAACTTTGAAGAAATAACAGATAAATGTCACAGACTTTCCTCTGTGAGGAACAGTCAGATACAATTTACCTCCGTTTAATTGATTATTTGTCTAGTTAATTTCTACGGACTAAGAGGAAGGACAAGGTAAATTTTATCTGACTGATCCTCACAGAGGAAAGTCTGTGACATTTATCTGTTATTTCTTCAAAGTTTCATTGTAAACTTAGCTCTGTTTAAATGATTATTTATCTAGTTGATTTCTACAGACTAAGGAGGAAAAGAATTGGATATATCTCGTCTGACTGTTCTTCAAACTTATAATTTTATATAGCTCTCATTCACAATTATTTGCTTAATTCATTTTTTCATCGAGCGACACCGTTGAAGGTAACCACACTCATATCTGTGACTATGTCTAAATATATACATATATGCCCTTATGAATATATATATATAGGAAAAAGTATGACCCGACGGCAGAGCTCAACCGTTTCGACGGCTATTTCTAGAAATAGCCGTCGAAACGGCTTGAGTTCTGCCGTCGGGGTCATACTTTTTCCTATTTCCCACTCTACTACCCTAAGTATTGAGTACTCTGGTGCGTTGTGGTCCATCTGGTTCCTTACCACAATTCCTTCGTTATATATATATATATATATATAAAACAATGTGGATGAGTTAGGATACCAGGTGGACCATAACAACAGTTAGATCCGAACGGATCAAGCTGTCGAAATGGCCGGAGCTCAGCCGAACGGTTGCTGACTCTTTTCGTACATATATATATATATATATATATATAAAATATAGGAGGTGAGTTTTATTGTAGCACAATAAATCAATGCAAATATCGTATAAGTAGCACTCCACAGTTTATAGGGCTATAAATAATATAAGATCAAAAGATGGTTAAAACAGTTCAACGGTTTTTTAATTTCTCTCTGTGAGACAATGTTTTTCTCAGTTGTAAAGGATATTTCTCTCTCTCTATCACTCCTTTCTCCTCCTCTCTCATCCTTCCTTCTTATACCCCTACCCCTTCATCCTTTATTTTCTTTCTTCCTCTTCCTTACTTTTTCTTAACCCCGCCCCCCTCCTTTTTTCACAATCTCATATATCCATCTTACTTTAATTTTCATCCTTTCATTTTACACTTCACTGCTCGCAAGTGTTTTTTAAGCTTCATATCATGTCTCCCTATTTTATCTGATGAGAACGCAAATATCATCCCATGATATTTATTTTTGAAATGCGCATAATAAAATACTTGGAACTCTTTTAACCATCTTTTGATCTTATATATATATATATATATATATATATATATATATATATATATATATATATATATATATATATGCGTGTGTGTGTGTGCCTCTGTGTGTTTGTGGGAGTGTGCGCGTGAGTGTGTGTCGGAGTGTGTGTGTGTGGAGAGAGGTCTGTGTGTGTATGGGCATGTGTGTGTGAGTGCGTGCGTTTGTGTGTTTCTATGCGTGCATATCAGTGTAAAGGATTGGGTGAATAAAACTTAGTTATTCGCCCAATAAAAATCCAAACAAAATGTACTCAGATGGAATAGCACAAGTTTGATGGATTAAAACACTTCACTATGATGAACATGTGTGCATTATGATGAAGGAAACCGGTATAGTAATTAAACAAATAGTGACACGATAATGATGTCGACAAAAAATGCATATAACTACAATAACCTGATGAATAACTACAATAATCCACCAATACCAATAGCCATACTCCTTTGGTTCTCTCCATACCATGTCTTATATCTAAATGTTTATTAAGCGATTGTCTTTCAATGTTTGGAGCTTTTGTTTTTCATTTTCTATGTCTTTGACATATATAATCCAAACCAACAAATGATCTGTCTATTCCTGAGCATGGGTGTGTGACTGTGTGTGTGTGTGTGTGTGTGCGTATGTGTGTGTGTGTGTATGTGTGTGTGTGTGTGTGTGTGTGTGTGTGTGTGTGTGTGTGTGTGTGTGTGTGTGTGTGTGTGTGTGTGTGTGTGTGTGTGTGTGTGTGTGTGAGAGAGTGTGTGGGCGTTTTCTTGCCTTATGAAACAAAAGTAGTTTTCAGAACGATCTTTATTGAATTTAAACATATCGAGGCATGATTACCTATTTATTGTTGGTAAGAACATACATCATATTAAAAATATGTTTTTCATGTTTAAATGTCCAATCCTTTCTTTCTATTCAGATGAAAATTGTTGCAAGGAAGTATAGATAGTAGAACAACAATCAACTGATTCTTATATGTTAGCGTCTACATTATTTAGAAATATTAGAGCATACATTGTCAACATACACATACACAGAGACATATCCCTATACACATAACCATGGACACGCACTGGTATATGAGTGTGGGCTATGCCAGTATGTTATTTTGCATTCTCAGAAACTAAGATTTGCGGCAAAGAATCCACAATACAATTTCTTTTGTCTAAGGAGGCATAAAGGAAATATTTCAGAAGTCTTTGTTACATTGAGGAAAACATCTTGATGATTCGTGAGATATATCCCAAACAATTTTATTTCACGTAAACATTATGTTTCGGTGGCTGCTATTAGCAGGCTCTTCTACACATCTACAACTTAATACAATTACATATATGCAGGGAGAGATGTTTATAGATACATACATATGTCCATGTATTTAATACGTGAAACCGCATATGCACACATAAGCACACACCCACGCCTACATAATTGTATATCTATATATATATATACATACCTATATATATATATATATATATATATATATATATATATATATATATATATATATATATATATTTATTTATTTATTATTTTATTTATTTATTTATTTATTTTTTTGTTTATTGTTTATCTGTTTGTTTGTTTGTTTGTTACTTAATTCATTTATTTATTATTTAATAAGTGAATGATTAAATAATTGTTTCTACTTTAGGCACAAGGCCAGCAATTACCCAGTGCATTACTGGTACTTTATTTTATCGACCCCGTCAGGATGAAAGGCAAAGTCAACCTCGGCGGGATTTGAACTCAGATCGTAAAGGGACGTAACTATGCTAGAAAGCATGGCGTCCGACCCTCTACCGATACTGCCAATCCACCAATGATTAAATAATGAATAGATAAAAGATAGGTAATAAATAGTGAATGGTAAATAATAATTATTTACTTGATGATAATATTAATAATTTAGTAGTGATAATAAATATTTCAATCTTTTATCAGGCTCAGTTTATAATTTGTCCCACTACTTTTTCCCAATATATATAGATACATATGTGTGTGAACGAGTGCGTATATGTGTGAACGTATGTGTATATGTGTATATGTGTATATATTTGCATGTGTGTATGTGTATATATGTGTATATGCATATATACATACATATATATATATATATATATATATATATATATATATATATATATATATATATATATATATATATACATATATATACATGCATATATATATGTGTGTATGTATGTGTTTGTGTGTGTGTATGTATGTGTATGTATATGTGTGTATATGTATGTATATGTATGTATAGAATAGTTTATACTGAGAGACATACATACATGTATATGTATATATATATATATATATATATACGTATATATATATATATATATATATATATATATATATATATATATATATATATATATATATATATATATATATATGTATATATGTGTGTGTATGTGTATGTGTGTGTGTGTATATATGCGTGTATGTGTTTTTTTTGTGTGTATATATATATATGTATAGATATACATATATGTGTGTGTAAGTGTTTATGTATGTGGTTGTGAGTATGTAAATATATTTTATTCTTTTCATTCTACAAAAACACTCTGGCCACCTGTAGCTTGTATGTTAACTTGAACAATGGTCTGTGCCATGATTCGGTCTTGTTTATCTACTAATACCAACCCACCTAAAAAATTGTCCCTACTATATATCTGTTGAATGACTATTCTTGGGGTTTTTATTTATTTTTATTTATTTATTTATTTATTTATTTATTTATTTATTTATTTATTCATTTATTTATTTATTTATTTATTTACTTTTTCTTTTTATTTTTATTTTACAAAAGCACTCCGGCTAATTGACCACTCCCCAAAGAAAAAACGGTCTGTGCCATGTTATGGTCCTGTGTATCTAAATACCAACCTACCCCTCCCCCCCCAGCCACCACCCCTCCCTTACCACTACCTAAATGTATAAATACCAGAACTTAATATGACACCCAGCTTCCTGAAGATTTCATCTGAATGAAACAGTTCTAGTCCTGGAGAAGCTCCTTCTATACAATAATAAATATATATATATATATATATATATATATATATATTTACATGAAGAAGGGTTGTATTTTTATGTCTGTATGCCTACATACACGGATGCGCGCGCTTTCACACACACGTAGTATAGCGTGCATTAAATAGATTCTGTAATCAACACCTAAGCTTATACCATTTCAGTAGAACAAAATTGTTATCGAAACGGTATACGCTTAGCAGTCGAGCAACGAATCCCTATAATAATAATAAATCAGACATAAAAAGAGTATACCTACCAAGAACACAAGGAGAAAGTGGCCTTATTCAACTTGAAAACGCTTATAAAATAATTACTATAGGACTACAAAAATACCTAATATAAAACCAAGGAAAGCTAATATATATAGCCACGAAACATGGACAAAACAACGAAAACTCTTCTCTTTCTTCAAGGAAGCCAAAAAATTCAAATCAGAAATTGGACTAACACATAAATGTGAGGAAAATGAAAACAAAGAAAAAATAACAGAAATTGTAAAAGACATAAAATTTAAATTGAAAACTGACACCCAGAATCCCATGTTAAAACGATGGCAAGAGAAATCCTCACATGACCAATACTCTGATAAAGCTAATAGAAACGAAGTAGTCAAAGAAAACACACATAACTGGCTTCGAAGCACTGGACTAAAAGTTGAGGATGGAAGGATTTCTAATTGCAGCGCAGGACCAGAGTGTACCGACCAAAAGCTACCAAATACATAATGAAACAAAGCATGATAAGAAACTGTAGAATATGTGGAGAGAGGGGAGAAACAATCAACCACATAGACTCTGGATGCCCAGCTCTAGCCTAAAAAGAATATATCAACATATGTGATAGAGCTGGGACATTCATACATTGGAATTTATGCCAGCATTATGAAATACTAACTGAAAAAGATTATACAAACACACACCAGAAAAAGTGTCATAGAATGACAAAGCAACCATGCTCTGGGATATGCCAATACATACGGACAAAGAGATCAAGGCCAACCGACAAGATATTAAATTGAAAGACAATAAAGAGGAACAATACCTTCTAGTTGTTGTATCTATTCCCACAGACGACAATATATATTCTATGATGTATCGCATACGGTGGAGGTGTCGCGGTTAGATCTGTCTGGAATGGCGCATGTTCGCGCGTCCCTTACTTAACCAACGACCATTAGTGCCAAATTCCTCGCTAAAACCTTGGTCAAAATTGCAAACTACGTTTAGAATAGTTATAGGCCTGACGTTATCTATATGATCCTCCTTGTTTGGGTCATTTTACAGCAGTGCTGCCGTTCCACGTGTCACAGAATTAAGATTTGTGCCATGCTGTTGCCAGTGATCATAGATGCCTGCTAAGATGTCCATTAAGATGTCTTCGAAGACATCTAGCATATATGCGTAAAGCTTGTAGGCTGACTATCCAACCCAGGTGATGTGTCCCTGGTACAGAAAGCCATCGCGTTGCATATTTCAACGGCTGTTATCGACTTTTCACAACTCCACCTCCCTCGTAGAGAGCTGTGACAGGCTTTTTAGCTAGGCTTTGAAGTCTATCCTTTGATCCGACCCGTCTAGGTGGAGACAGTCGAATTATTATCACTATGTCAATTATATCTCCTTCACCTAATCGACCAAGCATTTTGAATTTTCCTCTCACATTATATCATAAGGGTTACTGAAGAAACAAGATTTATTTTGCGTTGCCATCAATCCAGCTTGAAGTATCAGTCAAATTATATTAAAGAAAATGTTCAATCTTTAAACAGGTCATGTGGACCTAATTTCCATGTTTCCTCATATGCCTGCTATATTAGAGTTAACATGGGGCCAAATAAAACAAATTAGCGATATTTGGAATAGGATAATTAACGGACAATCCGCATTTCTTGTTTACAATAATGATACTTTATTTGTATAATTAATCATAATTTCATTTTGAACAACAGACTGGTAGTGAAGCTGTTAGAGAAACATTGTTATTGTTATTGAAAGAACAATAAAAATTTAATTATTTACAAACAAATAAAAATCTAAAAGGAACGGGGAAAGTAATTAATTTGAGATCTTGTCTGTTCATTAAAACTGTGTAAAAGTAATTATCAACGAAGGTGTGAGTGTATAAACTATAAATGATTTCCAAGGAAACCAATAAAATAATTATTGCACAATCATTGGAAAAGAAAAGAAGTAGAAAGAAAGAACTGATGTCTGTGTTGTCACTTGAAAAACATGCTTTCTGAGTCGTATTGATATCTGTTGGAATCATGAATATATCTACTGTTCACGCACAAGGTTGTTTGGTGCGGAACCCTTCTGCGATTTTCTAAGTATTACAGACATTCTGCCACGCCCCAATTTAAATGACATTAAATGAGACAGAAATTCTTTTAGAAAGAAATTACTTATACAAAGAAAACTTATAATTCGTATAATTGTATTTGAGAAACATTGCTCTAGAAGATATAAAGCATGTTGAAAATATTTAACGTAATAACATTTTACAGATTTTCACCAACTATTGAATTTGTTGTTTCTCCTACAACTAAAGTGAAATTTCCAGTACTTAACTAGTTATATAATGCCATAAATGAATATCAATGTTGTCACTTTATCTACTGAGGAACCGAAATCTAAGCCCCATTATTTTAGAAATGTGAAGCTATCTTGGATATTAAAACACTAGACCTACGAACATACGAAATAGTCATGAATAGACCGCATTTGGTTTTTAAACCTGACTTGGTGCTAAACGGTAGCAACAATAACAACAAAATCGAAAGTGGCCACCTAAAACCTTTAAGATACATTACTTCCTCTGACAAAATAACTAATGAGAACTACAAACATCAGATTATATCGGTCGTTGGTTTCTTTCCCACCACATTTTCAACGAATTCACTCTGGAGTGGGAGTGATATCAATTATATTACCACAGTGTTATTATAACCAGAATTACTGAACTCGCTACTGTACATAATAATTGCTTCTACATTTGGCACAAGGGCAGCAATTTCCCCAGTGCATTACTGATGCTTTATTTTATCGACTCCGTAAGGATGAAAGGCAAAGTTAACCTCGGCTGAATTTGAACTCAGAATGTAAAGGGCCATAACTCTATGCTGCAGACATTTTGTCTGACGCTCTACCGATATTGCCAATCCACTGCTACGGTTATAGTTCTACAGCTGTTGAAAGCAACGGACCTGGAAGCGATTCGGTCGTATAACTCAAAATGCTGGTGAAGCGTGTCAAACCTGGAATGGTATGTTTATATAGATTGACTACACAAAACAAAATCATCGACATAAAAAAATAATAAATTCAATTATAAAGAATAATAAAGAAAACCATAATCAAGCCACTTCCATGTCATAAGGTACGACTAGATAGACTGGAGTGTTGTAAGTCACAGACGAATGATGGGATTATGAGAAGAACCGCTAATCACTTTCAAGTATTGCTTTACTTTGATACCTTTCATACGCTCTCGAAATACTAACATCTTCGAGTTCTAACAGGAAATTAAAATTCCATCATCTGAGCCAAGTTAGGAAGGCTGTTCAAAATAATTGTTTCTACTTTTGGCAAAAGGCCAGCAATTACCCAGTACATTACTGGTACTTATTTTATCGACCCCGTAAGGATGAAAGGCAAAGTTAACCTCGTCCGGATTTGAACTCAGAATGGCAAGGGCCGTAACTCTATGCTGGAAAGCATGGCGTCCGACCCTCTACCGATACTGCCAGAATGCTAGCCTTCAAATTAACCAATATAATTTTCGTGTATTGAAATCGGCGTCAGCTTTCTTTCTATTTATTGCTACTTTATGGTTTTCATTGTATTTTCTGAATGCTTTTTAATCCATTCGTGAATGCTAAATTTTCATTCACTTTAGATATATGGTAGATCCCAGCTGTTAACTAAATTCTTATTTGGAATATTGATTCACTTCAAGCAAGATATCTCTGATCGAAATAATGACGGTGGTATAGAGATAACAACATAAGTATCCAATAGTGAAAGTAAAATATAATAAAATAAAAGGGAACAGGCTTCAAGATGTTTATTAATAAGATTCAAGAAAGTAATCATTATCTCATCGACCATTGTCAATGGGTTGTTACTAGGTAGGTTAAACGTTCAGATCAGTGATGTCATTTACCTACAATTACTGTCTCATCCTAATTCTCAGGTAGGAGATATAAGGTAATTTGGTTTTTCCAATACAATATGACAGACTTAACATATTGGAAACGTAGCTTCTACTTTCTTGACATTTTTGGACAATCTACGGGTTTATTTTCATCTTAAATCAATAATTTCTGTATTGGTTTTAGGGGAAGACGTGTCATTAAGATTTAAGGTTCTAAGATACTGGGGATTGTGATAAAATGCTACTTTTCAGTGTATGCATGGGTATCAAAATTATAATTACCGAATAGTTGTATCATAGAAAGAGTAGATTATGACACCTTGTGGCATTATGATCCTATATATGTTGTATTTAGGATTTACCATGGATTTTATCCGTCTGTAGATGTATTCTCCCACGATTCTCCCAATCTGCCTATGTTACAAATGATTATTTCTTTTAATGAGAAGTCATTACGTCTATAATTATAAATCTTCTTCTTCTTCTTCTTCTTCTTCTTCTTCTTCTTCTTCTTCTTCTTCTTCTTCTTCTTCTTCTTCTTCTTCTTCTTCTTCTTCTTTATCACCCCTCTATATATTTGCCGGCTTACAATTTTCTATTTCGTTTGAACATGATTTTTCACCTGTTTTGTTTTGTTGTTCTTTTTTGTAAGATTGAGTCCTACATTGATAATCCTAACATCTTTTAGACTCTAGAGAATCAGTTACCTCCTTATGTTTGTACTAAAGTATCTCTTTGTGATATTTTGGGTGGTTTACTCTAAACACTAAAACATTTCTTGCATTCTACGTTAGTTTTAGTAAACCCTTTAAATTTCAGCTGAAAATATAATAAGTGTAAACTAATAATTGAACGGCTAAGTCAATGATACTTATTACATTATTTTGAGTATATATATATCAGTTTTCTGTATTTATCTAATACACCTATAAAATAAACTTTCGTTCTTTTCCGTGTTGTACACTTTCGATTTCAGTGATTCTGTAGAATGTGTAATTCACTAATTAAATTCTGTGACATCTTTTCCTTTCTCCCGCCTCCTATTGAATTCTATTTGCTTTCACCTGCTCACTATTTTTATGGCAAATTTAAATTGTTCACTCTGGACAGATTTATATTTTATTTTCACCTACTTCTTGGTACAACTGCTTGGAGATGGAGAGGAACAGCTTTTCATAACATTTAGCAACAATCTCTTCAATTACAAGCAATTTGATTCGAAATAATGTTTATTATCTTATACATATGTGTTTATTTCTCTTTTATGTTTTACTAGAAGTGGTACCCGGCGTTTCACGGCATAAGGTATTTTGGAACGCGGGCCGCCAACAGACCTAATTGTAGAAAAACTGCATGCCTCTACAATATGTAAAGAAAATAAACCGAATACTCTGATGGCTGGATAAGCTTTAAGATTTTCCTCGATGAAGCAAGAAAAATGCAGGTTTTCACCTAATGCGGGCCCTAGGGTATCAAGAAAATGAATTTTTTTATGTGCATAATATGCCTTGAAATTTCGGGAAAATTGGCTACACGTAACGCCTCAAAAAAGCCTAAAAAGCTGAAAAAAATGAAGTTCTTCACCTAATGCGGTCCCTAGGCCATGAAAAAGTTGGATTTTCTTTGCTCACCGTATGAAGAAGAGACTGACTAATACATAGTTCCAATTTAAAGGAAATTGGTCTGATGTAACGCCGCAAAAAAAACTAAAAAGCTGAAAAAACGCAGTCTTTCACCTAATGTGGGCCCTAGGGGATCAAAAAGTTGAATTTTAAGTTCCTAACACTCCTTGAAAAATAAGTAATACACATGTAAATTTTGAAAAAAATCGGTTGGTTACTTCTCGAGTTTTAGGGATTCAAACTCACAGACGCACACACACACACACAGAGACAGACATCATCAGTTTTATATATATAGATTATTGTAGATCTTATTTAGCGTTAAAAAATATATATTTTATTTGCTATTCTTATATGTATTAGTTATTGGTGATGATAATAATAATAGTTGTGTTATAGAAAATGGTACCGTAAGTTGTAGCACTGATGATAGATGATTGTGATGATATTATTGGTGTTAGTGGTGCTGTAGATAATGCTGCTTAGCTCAAGGATACGCTTGATTTAGTTTAACCATAGATCATAGATTGTAGACACTTAATCGAATGACTAGCTGCAAACTACAGATGCATAGTCACAGATGCATAGAAGAGATGACATGGTGAATCATAGACGCTATTCATCGGTAAGCCACTGACATGTGTTTCGCAAATTCAGATCATGATAATAAAAATAAGTATAAACATATAAATGTCTATTGTCAACAATAACCAAAGATTCGGGTTATATGACACACCAACTTAGTAATATGACCAACTTAGTAATAGATCATTTTAAAAGGAACAGGCAATTCGACACCCAACTGAGTACATGAGCTCATTCACTGAATTATAAAATTCCTTACAAAGTGTAGGCGGTGAAAAAGAACATATACATATATAATACCATACAACGGTATATTTTCCAAGTAAATCATATGCTTGTATACTTAACATACTAATGGAAATATCCGAATTTAAAGATAGAATGACTTGATATACTTGCTGGAGGTTCCAGAAACATTATATATAGCTACAATACCTTAACAAAACAATTTAAAATTCGTACAAGAACATCGATATATTCATTTTATTAACAGTGACAGAAGGAATGTGTTTATATATAAACAAGGTAGTGTGTTTAAGCAGTAACCAAATGTTAAATTATTCCAATTACAAAGCTTCCAGCAGTTTGTATGCACACATATATACACTCGCATATATATATATATATATATATATATATATATATATATATATATATATATATATATATATACGAGAAGGCTTCAGAAAATTCGTGGAAAAATTACATACCTAAAAATCATATGCATGGATTTTGATCTCAATGCACCTGTACGTTTTTGTACTAATGTGTCATAACATGTTTTAACATAAACCCTTAACTGCATCTGCATGTTGCAACGCGGCATGACCAGTCGGAAGTCAGTATCCATTGCTCGAACATGGCGTCCATCAAAATTGAAGCCAAGACAAACATCAAATTTCTGGTGAATCTAGGGTGGAAGAGCAGACAAATCGTTGCCTCTAAAGCAAGTTTATGTGGATAATGTCCCAAAGAAATCAACAATCTACAAATGAATAAGTCGTTTTAAAAGTGGATGAGATTGGGTTGAATATGATCCCTGCAGTGGCAGGCCATCCACTACAGTCTGTGTAGAAAACATCGATGCTGTTCGCGACCTAATTGCAAAGGTTACGGAATCAGTAGCTGACACACTCAACATCTCTGATGGGTCCTAAAGCTGTTGCACCCAGATTATCGGTAAACAAGGGCAGATTTTTCAATGGAAATTTTAAACAAGTGGGATGAAAACCCTGAAGCTTTTCTGCAGAGAATTGGTACCGGTGATGAAACGTGACTCCACTAGTACGATCTTGAGGACAAAACTCAATCGAAGCAGTCACTGCCCATAGGTGGAATTGAGCCAGTGAAGGTTAAATTGGAGCGTTCTAGAGGGAAGTTCATAGCCACTGTATTCTGCGATTCAAAGAGCATTTTGCGGGTTGACGTTGTCGAGAGCAAGAGAACGAATGCAGCTGCATATTATGAAGGCGATTTGAGAAAACTGGCCAAGAAAATCGCGAAAAACCGTCGAGGGAAGCTGCATCGGTGCGTCCTCTTCCATCACCTCAATGTGCCTGCCCACGGTGCTTATCAGACACGAACTGTAAGTGAATTTCGATGTGAAATCATCTGACACCCATCTTACATTCTCGATTTAGCCCCATCCAACTTCTTTTTGATTCCAAACCTGAAAAGATCATTCAAAGGGACCCATTTTCCATCAGTTGAAGATGTAAAGAAAGCTGCTTTGACATGGTTTAAATCGCATGGCCCTCAGTTTTACACAGATGGAATTGATGGCTGGTATGAACGCTTGCAGAAGTGTATTGAACTAGATGGATTATATGTTGAAAACAGCACAACTTAAACCTTTTTCTCCAACTGACCTTTATCCAAGAACTTTTTGAAGCACTCTCGTCTAGAAATCTTGTCAGAGTTGAGGGATGAGTCAAGCTTTGTAGAAAGGTTCAGCCTCCAATTAACTCATGGCAGCGTTCCCTTATATATATATATATATATATATATATATATATATATATAACGAAGGAAAAGTGGTAAGGAACCAGGTGGACCATAACGCACCAAAGTACTCAATACTTGAGGTAGTAGAGTGGGTAATAGGAACCAGTAAGACCCCGACAGCTGAGCTCAAGCCGTTTCGACGGCTAATTCTCAGAATTATCGACGGCTAATTCTGAGAATTAGCCGTCGAAACGGCTTGAGCTCAGCTGTCGGGGTCTTACTGGTTCCTATATATATATATATATATATATATATATATATATATATATATATATATATATATATATAGAGAGAGAGAGAGAGAGAGAGAGAGAGAGAGAGAGAGAGAGAAAGAGAGAGAGAGAGAGATCTTTCTTTATTTGGCACAGGGGCGTACAAAAATGGGACATTACAAAACGTGACGGCGGGGTTTTACATAAAAATCATATAACTAAAACATAATAACAATAAACTATATATAATAAAATAACAATTGAAATCCCCAATAGGGGGAACGTTACTGCAGGGTTCTTTTACACCCCGTGGATAGAACAACCCTCAACACCAGGAACGCGTTTTGTAGGTGTTCCTGTCTTCCCTCTGTTCATCTTCCTCAACCTACAGGTTTATATACAGAGAAGGCCCATTCACTCGGGCCATTGTCGCCACATTCACCCACCTTTCAGCGAATTTACTGGGGTCTAGAACCTCTCTCTCCACTCTCACCTTCCTTCTGAAGTGATACTTAAAGAACGGGATAAGTTGTTGTCCGGAGAGAAAGGTGTTTGCCCTCAGTCCTTTTAACCTCGTCCACCATATTACCTCTTTCGCCATAGCCACCAGACAGAGGAAATCCGCCTCTCCTTCAATCTTAAATGAAGGCGGTGGGGGTGATCGTCACAATGGACTCGGCTGACAACTGGATGCGTCCCACACGTGACAGTAGCTGTTCGACATAATTCCACAGGTCGGTCACCCCTGGGCACTGAACAATTGCGTGCAGAACTGTTTCGATGTCCTGTTCGCATCTTGGACAGGTCCTTTTGGCAGGATCTCTGTCAAGACGTCCGTGCCTTTAGATTGTGTCTCGAACTGGTAGAGCTCCTCGGTAGCACTGCAGGCCAGAAACCTCTGGAAGTTATCCATAGGCCCTGGACAAAAAGTCGTTCCGAACAGAATGGGCAGTTCGTCCTCCTTGATGTCTAGAGTTTCCCCGAGAACGTCGTCGCATTTATCCTCCACTAATCACCTATAGAATGTCGAAGTGGAGACGCCGCTGATTGCCGTTTCCGCTTGGGAGAGGGCTGTAAGCGCCTGTAGGCTTTCGAGGTGCCAGGCACCCATTTTCGGTCTTCGCTTCACCCAGGACTGCAGCTCTGTTAGTGAGACGAGTTGTGGAAGAGCTTGTCTCACAAACTACAGCCACACCGGTTCACGGTCAGGAATACCTGGAGATGGCGTAGCCTCAGCGCGTGTTTGCGCATCATCAGCCACGGCATGCCCAGCCCTCCGTTAGAAGGGTGTTGACAGCAGATGGATCTCTTCACCAATAGAGCCTGTTTCATCCAGAGGAACTTGAAGAGTAGACATTCCATTTTGGTGAGGTATTCGTGGGGGCAAGGCACGACTGTCAAGAGGTAGTAGATGATGGACGCTATGTAAGTGTTCGCCACCTCCGCTCGACCATTCACGGAGAGTTTGCACTCAGCCCACTTCTGGGTGAGTGCAAACACCTTCGCCGTGACCTCGTTCCAGTTCTTGTCCACCCGGAGGTCTGGACCAAACCAGCCCCCGAGCAATTTCACTGGTCCTTCTTTCCAGCGTCCAACGACACCGTCGGAAGGCATGGGTTTACCTTTCCATGTGCCGAGTTGCAAACCGACAGACTTTTGGGGTTCAATCTTGCTCCTGTCAACGTTTCGTATTCCTGTAATAGGTTGCCGATTACCCCGATTTCCGAGGTTTTTGACACCATTACGGTTATGTCGTCGGCATATACCGACGCTGCTTTCCGCAGTCCTGGTTCGATCGGGATGCCCTGCAACAGCTCCAACTTCCGCAGTAACAGCTCGAGAGTCAGTACATACAGAATGGAGGAGAGAGGGCATCCCTGACAGATGGAACGCATGATTTGAAATGGCTCCAATAGGTAGCCACTCACCTTGACTGCGGAGCAGATGCTGGTGTGCATGGCAGCGATCCAGCCTCTGACGACAGGACCGAAGCCGGCCGCCTTGAGAACCGCTTCCAAGTATTGACGGTCGACCCTATCAAATGCCTTAGACTGATCTAAATTGATCAAAGCCCCACCGAAGCCAGGTTTACACCCTACCGTCTCTATGATGTATCGGATGAGGTGGATGTTGTCGTGTATGGACCTGGTCGGGATTGCACACCTTTGCGCTTCCCCTACCAGGTTCTCTACGACAAGCGCCAGCCTCGCTGCTAACACCTTGGCCAAAATGTTTAACTCTGTGTTGAGCAGAGTTATCGGCCTGAAATTGCTTATCTCATCCCCCTTGTTCTCATCTTTCCTGATCAGAACAGGGAATCCTCCCGCTCTATTGCCAGTTGCAGTAGACCGCTTCGAGGACGCCAGCGAACAAGGCAGGCATGCATATGTAAAGCTCATAGGGTACACCATCTAAACCGGGTGATTTGCGTAGATAGATAGATAAATTTCTTTATTAGCCACAAGGGCACAAAAGAAGGGGACAAATACAAATGGGGAGTTTACATACAGGTATATGAAAATAAAACTATTAATAAAACAACAAATAACAATTGAAATCCCCAATAGGGGGGAGGTGTTACACAGGGGTTGTACACACCCCGACAAAATGTACAACCCTCATCTCCAGGAGCACCAAGGGTGAGTACACCCTTCCTCTCTTCCTCTTTTTCCTCAACTTACAGGCTTATATAGAGAGAAGGCCCAACCACTCGGGCCATTCTTGCCACATTCACCCACCTTTTATAAAATTTGCTGGGGTACAGCACCTCTCTCTCCATCCTGATTCTTCTTCCAAAATGATATTTGAAAAAACGAATCAGTTGCTCGCCGGAGAGAAAGGTGTCTGACCTCAGCTCTTTTAACCTCGTCCACCATATATGCGTAGATAGATAGATAGATAGATAGATAGATAGATAGATAGATAGATAAATAGATAGATACATAGATAGATATGTTTCTTTATTAGCCTCAGGGGCACAAAAGAAGGGGACATATACAAAGGGGGAAGTTTACATACAATAAAAACGTGTAAAATGTTATCACAAATGCAATTTAAAAAGTTAGTCGATTTTCGCCAATAGGGGGAGACAGTTCATATGGGTAACACATACCCCCGAAAAAATGTGCAACCCTCAACTCCACGAGTACGAAGAATTTGTACTACTTTACTCTCCTCCTCCTTTTCCTCAACCTACAGGCTGATATAGAGAGAAGGCCCATTCACTCGGGCCATTCTCGCCACTTTCACCCACCTTTCATAAAACTTGCTGGGGTGCAGCACGCCACTGTCCATCCTGATTCTTCTTCCAAAGTAGTATTTGAAAAAAAGAACAAGTTGTTGGCCGGAGAGAAAGATGTCTGACCTCAGCCCTTTCAACCTTGTCCACCATACAACCTCTTTCGCCATAGCTATCACACAAAGGAAAACCACCTCTCCTTCGTTTTTGAAGGAGGGTGGCGGTTTGATCATGACAATAGACTCGGTGGTCAACCGGATTGGTCCCACCCGCGACAATAGTCTATCTACATAACCCCACAGGTCAGTGACGCCCGAGCAGTGTATGAATGCGTGGGCGACGGTTTCTTCGTTAAGCACGCACCTCAGACAGATCTTTTGTGCAGGGCTCCCATGTCTGTAGAGCTTGTCTCGAACTGGTAGAGCTCCTCGGTAGCACTTGTCATGCCAGAGACTTTTGGAAGTTGTCCATCGGTCCCGGGCGGAAGGTCCTACCGAACAGACTGGCCAGTTCATCTTCCTCTATGCCTAGAGTTTCACCGAGCACGTCGTCGCACTTGCTGCGGATCAACCCTCTATAGAATGACGAAGTGGAGTCTCCACTGATCGCCGGGTCCGCCTGCCAGAGGGCTGTGAGCGCCTGAGCACATTCGATGTGCCAGTCGCCCATTTTCCTCGGTCTTTGCTTGACACAGGACTGCAGCTCGGTCAGCGAGACGAGTCGTGGGAAGGCTCACCTCACGAACGGGGCCCACACCGGTTGTCCGGTGAGGAATACGTAGAGATGCCGCAGCCTGAGCGCGTGTTTGCGCATCGTCAACCACGGCATCCCCAGACCTCCGTTAGAAGGGTGTTGGCAGCAGATGGATCTTCTCACCAAAGGAGCCCGCCTCTTCCAAAGGAATCGGAAGAGCTCGCGTTCCATTTTGGCGAGCGTTTTGGCTGGACAAGGCACAAAGGTCAAGCGGTAGTAGATGGCGGACGCTATAAAAGTATTCGCCACCTACGCTCGACCTTTCAAGGATAGTTTGCACTCGGCCCACTTCTGGGTGAGTGCAAACACCTTGGCCGTCACTTCGTTCCAGTTCTTCTCCACCTGGAGGTCCGGACCAAACCAGACCCCGAGCAGCTTTACCGGTCCTTCCGTCCAGCGTCCGACGACGCCATTGGAAGGCATCGGTTTGCCTCTCCACGATCCGAGTTGCAAACCAATGGACTTGTCCCGGTTCAGCTTCGCTCCTGTGAAACTTTCGTATTCCTTCAGTAAGATGCCGACTTCCTCGATTTGCTAGGCGCTCGACACCATTACTGTCACGTCATCGGCGTAGGCCGACGCCCCTTTCCGCAGTCCCGGTTCCAGAGGGATGCCCTGCAATAGCTCCAACTTCCGCAGTAGTGGCTCGAGAGTCAGTACGTACAGAACAGAAGAGAGAGGGTATCCCTGTCGAATGGATCGCGTAATATTGAACGGTTCCGAGAGGTAGCCATTCACCTTGACCCTTGAGCAGATGTTGCTGTTGTGCATTGCAGCAATCCAGCCCCTGAACACGCGTCCGAAGCCTGCCGCCTCGCGCATCGCATCCAGGTAACGATGGTGAACCCTATCGAAAGCCTTAGACTGATCCAAGTTGATCAGGGCCCCACCGAAGCCGGGTTTACACCCTACCCTCTCTATGATGTATCGCATGAGGTGGAGGTTGTCGTGTATGGACCTGGTCGGGATTGCGTATGTCTGCGCTTCTCCCACCAGATTCTCGACGACAAGCGCAGCCTCTTTGCCAACATCTTGGCCAAAATCTGTAACTCTGTGTTTAGCAGAGTTATGGGCCGGAAGTTGCCTATGTCATCCCCCTTATTCTCGTCCTTCCTGAATAGTGTGACCATTCCCCCGGTTACAGAACTGGGAATTCTCCCGTTCTGTTGCCAGTTGCAGTAGACTGCTTCCAGGAGACCGGAGAATAAGTCCGACATTGCTACGTAAAATTCGTAGGGTAGACTATCGGGACCTGGAGATTTGCGTTTGCCGCATTGGCTCAGCGCGTCCCCTATCTCAGCGGCTGAAATCGGCTTTTCGCAGAACTTTGCCTCGCTGTGCGAGAGTCGCGGCAGGCCGTCGAGGTATGGACCGAAATCCATAGCCCCTCCCGGCGCGCCGCCCCGCCCAAACAGTAAAGCAAAGTGCCGCTGAAAGGCCGCACACATCTGCTTCGGCTCACGTATCACGCGTCCGTTTTGGTCCTTCAAAGACCGAATCGTGAACTTGTTGCTACTTTTTGCCTCCGTCACTTGGGCCCAGCTAACAGCTTTGGCTCCTTCGTTTCCCAGAGCACGTATTTTGCTTCTGATAACGCAGCCCTCGTGCTTTGCGTCGAAGAACTGATCCAAGGCCGTTCTCGTTGCTAGCACGCTGGCTACGTTACCACTTCTAATTGCCTCTTCTACTTTATCTACCAGTTCCGTCTCGGTTCTATTTCTAACGCTAATTCTTTACTAAAAACTAACGAGTCTAATCTAACTGCCCTCTTGAGAGAGTACCACCATCTGTTGTTGACAATGACCCCTGTCAAGTGCTGTTTAACTAAAGTGTTAATCCATCTACTGTAGGCTTTGCTTGTCGGTAACGACAAGTTCAGCTTCCAGTAGCCGGGTCCTTGTCTATGGGTTCTCTCAAGGTTGGCCATGCAGGTCACTAGTTTGTGATCTGAATAGGCAACCATGAACATTTGTGGACAGCTTAACATGTCCCTACCTTTATTTCTGACTAGAACCCTATCTAGGTACGATCTAGATGTTCCGCCGCGATTAGTCCACGACCACAGTGGCACAGTCGGAAAATCTAGTCGATAACTATCGGCCAGGTCAAATCGGTCGATTAACTGTTTGAGGCTGTTACACCCCCCCCCCTTTATCGGGACATGCTCCCACATAGTCCCAACGTGCATCTAGGATTCCATTCCAGTCCCCCACTAAAAGCAAGGAGCGCGACGTTCCCAGAAATGTCTCTAGACGTTTGAAGAAGTCTGGCCGCGGTGTTCCGGATGGGGCATATGCGGCCACCAGCCTGAAGGCTCCACCTTCACTACCGTCAACGTCTAGGACCACCAGTCGACCCTCCGGGTCCAGATGTACCGTCTGTGTTACGAGGCCCAGGTGTTTCCGCAGCAAAACAGCAACTCCCCCCCCACCCCCCGGTTGACAGAGAGATGCGTAGATCTCAAAGTCATCGAAGATGGGGCCAGCTGTCGCTCACTGTGGATCCTAGACTCGCAAATGGCTACCACATCCATACTGTGCGACCTGAGGTCGTTTAAATGTTTGCCCTGTTTCCAGGGCATCCCCAGGCCCCGTACATTCACATATCCAACTCTTATATTGGCCATGTTGGTGCTGAAAAGTTAAAAGAGGAAAAGAGATCACTCACCCTTCGTCTCCTGGGGACCAGGCTGCACGATTTCCATGAGGGTGTTGGAGGGGTTGTCTGGGTGGGTGGTGGTTTCCGGAAGGGTGCGGACCGAGATGTTTGGTGGGGTGAGGTCTGCTGGGATGGGGGTGTCTGGGTGGGGAGACATTTGAGAAGGACGCGGTTAAGTGGTTTCACGCAGGAATTCCCCACATCCTTCTCAAATGTTTCTTTTAGGGACCTATAAGTTTGTATAGGGACCCTAATCAGTTTTAGGTTCAGTTTTTTGTTATTTTTAATAGAGAGGGCGAAAGTTTTCCCTTCGGTTTTCACCGAAGGGTCGTTCGTGATGGTCTCCATTAGTGTTTTGTTTTCAGTGTTTATGTAAGTGTAAGTGTAATTTTCTTGTATTGTGTTTGTTTTTGTCTGTAGTTCTTGTGTGTGCTTTCGTTTTGTTGTAGGTATTTTGTTTTCAGGAGGTGGGGGTTTTGTTTGTGATGTTTTTGTTGTTTGTGTTGGTGGTTGTATGTTTGTGGTAGTGTTTGCTGGTTTTTTTGCTTTTGTGATGTTTTTTCTTTCTTTTCGAGCGATGGGGTTCTCCCTCGTCTTCACTGGGTGATGCCGAGATAGCCTCATCTGTTGTATCGTCTGTGTGATTGGGGAGGGGTATGTCTTCGGGAGCTGTTGTGTATGTATGTGATTTTGCAGTGGTTTTAGGTGGAGTTGGGTTGGGTAGGACTGTGTTTGTTGTGGTTATTTTTGTGTGTTGGTGTTGTTGTTGTTGTGATGGTGTTGGTGGTTGTGTTGTTTTGATGGGTGTCGGCAGAAGAGCCTTTTTTTACTCATTAATTTAGGACAGGAAGCCCTCAGGTGACCCCTGCTAAAGCAATGGTAACATGAAGGCCGCCTACCCTCAACCTAAAAGTTTATGTAGGTGAGTCCGTCCAGGAGTACACGTTGTGGGATCATAGCTATTCGCTCTGGGCTCATTTGCACCAGAACTTCAATGTTAGTCCCATTGAATACATCTCTGGGGGACTTTCCTCCTGACAGTATTCTGTCTTCATCAAAATTGATGAAGCCGCACAGTATCCACCATATGTTCACCTTTGGTGTGACACTCGTGATTTTAATCTTTTGTGTCCTTTTTCTCATGTATGTAGGGAAAAAGGTATACAGGTTGGATACAATTGGCGACACAGAGTAATTTTGGGCCGTCAATTAATCCTTCATGAGTACCGAAATACTCCCAAAAGGGTTGCTTCTTTGAATGAATGCAATTGCATTCATTGAATTTTTGAAACCAGTTCAATTTCTTTCTGTGACAATTGGCTGGTTTTCAGGTAGAATTGGAAACTGTCCTAAAAACTATCGTTTTGAGAGCAGTTTCCTTGCGAATTTCTACCGGAGAATTGATGCAGAAAGCACCATTTTTTTCGAAAGTTACATATCTCCTAGCGTCCTTTAAAAGTTGTTCGGCATTTGTTATGTCGAGATATGTCAGTTCCTCCTTTCTTTGAACTGCCTGTGCAAAGGAGATTTTTGGTTTCTTTGTGGAATTATCCGTGTTAGTGGTGTTGTCATTATTGTTGTTATTCTTGTTGTTATTCTTGTTGTCAATGATGTTTATATTATTCGTATTTTCCTTGGTGTTGGTGTTGGTGTTGTTGTTGTCTTTGATGCTGATGTTATTGGTGTTGTTGTTATTTTTGCTGTCATTGAACTGTTTGGTGTCTTTTGTGTTGTTTGGATATGAATTTGTTTTTACATTTTCATTTCGTCTTTCCATCTCCATAGTATCTAGGGAAGAAGACGATGTTGACTGCGAGCTCTGTAGTCTTACCGACTCTCCACCACCATTATCGTTGAACGCAGCTTTCATAACGTAATCAAACTTCTTACGAGATATTTTCCAAAATTCGATGGAGAAAAAATTTTTCAAACGAATATTTCGCCCCTGTAGGGGTGAAAATGAGTTGACCCACCACCTGAGGGTCCAGACGGGGGTTCAAGTTACACAATAATATAAAATTTAACTGAAAACTCACGTTTTTTTCTTACATAAATTAAAGGAAACTTTTCCGCGAAGTTACACACGTCTGGTAGAGAGATAGAGAGATAGATAGATAGATAGATAGATAGATAGATAGATAGATAGATAGATAGATAGATAGATAGATAGATAGATAGATAGATAGATAGATAGATAGATAGATAAGGAATGTATGTCTAAAACGACGTTTCCATTTAATTCATACATATCAAGTTATACATAAGCTCGGTGTATTATAATCATCAGCAATCGTGAAAAATCAAAGTACTCCAAGGTGGTGGGGTGTTGTGTAAGGTCAGGATAATTGAAGACAAAAGTTTTTATAAGGCATAATATGTGATTATAGAAAGTTAAATAAAGATATCCATCAAATCAACATTTATTATTCGAGATATGGTTTCATTATAGCAGATAAAAATAAAATTAGTTCAAACATTGCATTTAAAACAATTGCATTATCGATGTAATAAAAACTGATAATTCATCAATTTATCTGGCACCATCTCTTCAGGAAAACAAAGTTTATCGAAATTGATATGCTAATTTATATTGCCGGAAATACCAGACAGTCTCCAAATAAACAATAGGAACCAGTTTACTGAAAGGGCTAACAATTTATTCTTATTGGAGTGAATTTTCTTTACAATTTGCAAAGTATAAAGTATACATTTACCAACCCTGTGTAAGCAAATAGCATTATGAATACGTCCAGATAAATTGTACTGGATACGGACAGTGTCAATGAACTGTTTAAAATATTTCCTTTCGAGAATATACCGCAAACGTGAAAGCCCAGAACAATTATATATTTCCGACAGTTCCATGCGCACATATATATACATAAGCAATGCTTCGTTATAGTACTGTGTTCTGGACAAATTTTACACCGCGATAGTTTCCAAATTACATTATATACATTATTGATGATAGATTTATTAACAGACTTTGGGCGATTAGATAGATTACTAACATTCAAATATTGTTCCCCAGGATTATGGAAACGCTTATGTAACCCGTATTTAGGTTAAATGTTACATGTAGAAAATTTACAATTTTAGTTTTAACATCTATAGTTATAGTTAGGTTACAATTTAGAGAAACAGAAAAGATTTAATGGAATAATTTCGGCGACTAAATAAAAACTTAAAGCGCTACTGTTTCATATTGTGGAGGGAGAATCTTGACCAAGGAATTTCAAACCCTACATCAATGATATAAACCAAAATATCCAATTCACTAGGGATTTCAGCAATTACAAAACTTCTAATTTTATATTTTAATAACAAAAAACAAGAACGAACAATAGAAACTGGTGCATGTTTCAAATATGTACACGCTCTCGTCGTTCGACTCATGAGAGTTTAAAATGTTACTTTTCTTGTCATCCCACATATTAGTGTGTGTATCTTCTGCTTTCATTTGAAAACCAGACAGTACCTTCACACACAAAACGTTGAACAGGTACTGTAATCATTAGACCTTGCATAGATGCTCAATCTTTGTATTGACATGGCTCCTGGTGCAATTTTGACAGATTTCCTCCATCCATTACGGCCAACCGCATATTTCTCAAATTCTGATGCTTATATTCCAATATACATATTTTTCAGCTTATCCATGTATCTTATAAGGGGTGTTCCTATGTTTCACCTTCTCGCTTGAAGTCGACGATATGTGAGAATTTACATCAGTTTTTCATCATTAATCCTAGCGACAAGACCAGCTCATCTTAACTGAAACTTTATCAATAAGGTTTCTTTGTTTTGAATATCCCATTTATGAAACAACTGTTAATTAAAATATTTGTCCTTCAATGTAATAACTCTAAGACTTTTCTTGTAGAAGGTATCTAGCAGTGTGATACGATTTCTATATGGTGTCCACGATTCAAACCCAAACAGCAGTATTGGGACTACAACTGCATGATAAACTGATATTTTGTTTCTCAAACTCAATCCTCTCTCATTTCATAAATTTGCTTGAAGCTTTCCGAAGGAATTTCTAGCCTTGACGATCATATTTAATATTTCATCATTCTAATGAAGTGCTTAGATGTTTATTGTCCACAAACGTTTGACGTGGTGGTACATCGTATTGAGGCTAGGTAGAACTGTATCTCTTCTTTAGATAGGTTGTGGTTTTGGCTGGTATATAACTTCTAACTTTTTCACACTTATTGTTAGGCCAAACAATTGTTACGTCAACAGGTGACTATAAATACGTCGCTCCTCTCTCGTACTTTCTTTGCAGCCCGTAGAAAGCAATATATCATGTCAATGGTTACTCGATCAGCTCTAAAGCCACTGTGGAATTCGTGATAAACATGATCTACCCGATGAACTATTATTCTGTTGAGAACAACTCGAGCAAGGATCTTGTTCGCCACAGAAAGCCGTGTTATAGCACGGTAGTCGGAATCTTGCCTCACTGAAATATCTGACGCAATTAGTGTACCTAAATGGTACCATATAATTGGAAATGTATCTCTTAGAATCACCAGGCTGTCCACCTCTGAATCCGCCTACAATGCACATGCTGATTATTATATAATGGCATCCCACAAAGCCGGCTACGAAGAACACATAAAATGTATTCCTAATGCAGCAAACAGTCGACGAATTTATTACGCCATCAGGAATAGCGCATCAAGTATGGACCAATATAAGAACCTAAATAACCACTTTGATGAATCGAACAACGTACGTGTCAATCTAAACCAGCCTCCCCATATATTAAATATCAACTCATGTGCAAAAACAAATGATGACTCCGCAGGCTAATAAATGTCCTCTAAATGGAAAATATATGAATATGTGGGTTCCCACATCCATTCATTAAAGAATCCTAGGCTACGTACATCAACTGCACTAGCCAAAGCAAATTTAGGATTTAAAACGGAATAATATGGATTACACACTTTCTTGGTCAGTGTTAATGTTCGCTCATCCATTCCAAAGTGAAAGAGGCCTCTGCAATCCTTGTGTGAAGGCTGTTTTGAATATTATGACTGGATCAGATCAGTTGAACACTTGACACGTCAGAATCCTTAACTGCCAACATAAGGCATTAAACACCTTCGCTAAATATCACCGACTAGCATATGATAGGATCCTGTGTATATGTATCCATTCTACTTGAATTACTCATCCCTTAAACGTCTCTCCATCTTGGCTCCCACTTGTACTCTCTGTTGTTGGATTCTGTTGAGATAAAACCTAAAGTTCTGCTCCTCAATTTAATTTATAGCCTTATTTTTCGTTCTGGTTTTATCTTTTTTTGTTATTTGTATATAGTATTTTAATTCTGAATTTGTCCATATATCAAAGTTTTGTACATTATTTTTGTCAGCAGTAGGTAATTATTGCAGAAATACGGTACTTTATTTTATCGACCCCGTAAGGACGAAAGGCAAAGTTAACCTCGGTGGGATTTGAACTCAAATTATAAAGGGACGTAACTCTATGCTGCAAAGCATCGCGTCCGACCCTCTACCAATTCTGCCAATCCACCGCCCTTAAAAAATATATAATGATTTGAGATTAATGAATAAATAAACCAAACAGTAATTTAAAAATACACAAAAGTTTCGGGCAAATTGTTACATATTTACACATATATATACCCAAGTTCGTAGAGAAAGGAATAGATTCAATTACCCAGTAGTTTTGTATCTATGTAGTCATACACAGTAGCCTGGTGTTCAAGAGGTACAGAATCAAACAAAATACACTTTTGAAAGGCAGAGAGGAAAGAATTGGAAACAAGTTTACCTCGAAGGGAATTGGCAGTCAATGATCAAATTATAAGTGTAAAATATTTTTGACACTTAAACGTATATAAAATAAGATGAATATAACGGCAGGATTATCTTATAAATGGCCATACGTAATTCATTACATATGTTTATATGTGCATATATATATATATATATATATATATATATATATATATATATATATATATATATATATGCATATATATATATATATATATATATATATATATATATATATATATATATATATATATATATATATATATATATATATATAAAGAGAGAGAAAGGGAAAGAGCGGGGGAGATAACGTCACAATTTTATGTGTTTTATTGATTTCATTATGATATTGCCAATAAAGGTGTAATATTATGACGAACTCTTAACATCTAAAGAATATTTTATGACAGATTTTTCATTAGTTCTGCATTCACCACTTCTATATTGAATCTTTTCATCTAGTTTTGCTCTCTCTACTCTTTGTATCATTGTTATAATCTCCACTGAATTAATTCCACTGCATACCTGAAATGTTACAATAAAAATGTCAATTCTGCATAATATTTTTATGTATAATCCCATTTTTTTTTTTTTGTCACTTGCCATTTCGTTATATCACTAACAACAATTACTTTTCGTAAAAGTGATCATCCTGATCTCGAAAGTACCTAAATATTTCTGACCTTTCTTTTATATATTTCGTCACTAGAAAAGTTGTAGATAGAATGTGCAATTTCACAGTAATAATGTTGTGAATTGAGGTTATAGTACTATAACAAGGCAACAAATAAGTAGCTGGAACAGACATAATCAATAGTTTTGCATTGGAAAGAAAATAAAACACGACTATATTTTAACAACTAACAAACTTGTGTATTTTAAAATAGCTGAGATATCAAAAAGCACTACATGGTTATGTTATATATTGGTAAATGTGACATATCTTATACATAGCATAAATATTTTCTTTAAAATACTGTGATGTATGCCAGGTATAACTTATTATTTATATGATGATGTCACATTCGATGGAGACTGGTTCGCAGTAGTGTAAACACTTATTTGGGGAACAATCAGAATCAGTCTCTAGTTCTTATAACAAATTCGAGCTTCTAATAGAACAGGTTCGCCTCCTTCAAAGTTAACGTATTGGATCCAGCACCCGTTTTATTATCTAATAGTGACGACGTACCTTCCCCAAACCCGGTCAGGCATTTTTAAATCATTTGTATACAGCATATAGTAATATAGAATTCATTACAAATATATAATTAGAAGGACTGAACTATTGAAAATTGTTTCAATCATTAATACAGAAATAACGTTACTTCGTTAAATCATGCAATTGTTTTGAACGCTATTTAATCGAGCTATAATGCAACAATTAATATAATATGTGATAGCGAGCAAAGCTTTGCATATTTTATTTCACTTAACTAGCTATAAAAAATATATCGATACTAGTATCATATATTATTCCTTGCTGATGATCGACTACATTTTGTGTATATTCTATTTACATCACTGCTCTCACACGTCAAACTTCATTTTGCAAGTGAACATGAAGTGATGCAAACGAATTGTAGTCTGTAATGGATAAGAAGGTAGAGTGCCAACACTCTATTTGCATTTCTGTACTGATTCATATCATGAAGAGCATGATACAAGCTGGACGATTAACACTCATCAAATATCACTATGCATTTAAACTGATTTCATCTTATACGCATACATTTCCTAATGAAATAATTGTTTCTACTTTTGGCACAAAGCCAGCAATTACCCAGTACATTACTGGTACTTTGTTTTATCGACCCCATAAGGATGAAAGGCAAAGTTAACCCCGACGGGATTTGAACTCAGACCGTAAAGGGACGTAACTATGCTAGAAAGCATGGCGTCCAACTCTCTACCGATACTGCCAATTATGAAATAATATTATTGTCTTATTCCTCTCGAAACCCTCCATTTCCATTGTATCTCAGACTCGAGACAATTTGACCATTGTTTTATCAACACAGTATATACTAATCCAATTGCATATTAATCAGCACCTTTACTAGAACCATATAGTTTTCGATCAAAATAGCTAGTCATAATTACTCTAGCTCTAAAAATGTTTAGTTATGACAGGCAATGGAATTTCTCTCTCATGAATTTGATAAATATCACGATGAATAAAATCATTCTAAAAGTGTATTTCCATATTCTCATGAAATTAATAACCCATAAGCCCTAAGCCTGTTTGATGACAACCGTGTCACTACTATATAGATAAAACTTACTGAAGACAGAAGAAAAATAACCATCACCGCCTTTTCAACGTTGACTCATTATTGCAACTCTTACAAGATGTTCTTCACGTTTGCAAAAGTCTCCTCCTATCTATCCAGACCTTCCTATTATTCATTACCAGACGTCAATTAAATTACTTGAATTTTTAGGGATCTTTAATGAAGATCATCCTGTACAATCATTTTATTTCCGCAAGATTTTGCTTCCCAAACATCTACTGCTCAACTCAAATAACAAAAACTATAAGAACGTAAACTCCGGTGAAATTCAAAGTGCCAGTGCGGTCTGATTTTCTCCTCCCAGTTGTGAATAGAAATCTGTCATGCCAGAGCCGCACCTAGAATGTACCGCCAGTTGGTTGCGATGGAAGAACACAAGATATATTAAGCAAATAAAATGGAAAATTTTAAAAACAACACCTAGACTTGAAAGTATCAGGAACAAACAAAGAAAACGTAGCGATTTATAACATTCATTTTCTTATTTGCAATCTGAAGTATGTTCAATATAATGTTGTGAGGTAAATACTAGCATGTATCATTCAAGAGATTGGATCTATAGGTTCTGGTAAGTACGTCTAAAACTAATACATTTTAGACGGAAGATATTCTGTTATTTAAGTGGGATTTTATTAACTGGACAGGAAATTACATGTATAGCATTTTCTAGACGTATGATAATATATTGTGTAAATATTGCCGTGTGCTTCATATAAAAGGGAATTGAGTGCTGCGTTAAAGTATAATACATGAAACAGAGCATTACACATCATATCGGAGGTAAGGTTGCACGTATACATTTATCACTGTGGAGAAAAGTGGGTAAATATATAAAAATATATACACCATTTCATAACGCCTGTAACATTGCAAGTATAAGACAAATACATACCTGTGCATATAAAGTAGAGTATTAACCAATATTTGTAAAATAACTGTATGAGTGTATAAACATACCAGATTTAGTCATTTTTCAGGTGTGTGGAGGATTTTGTAAAATTGATGAATTTTATATTCACATTAAATTCAAAATTTAAAGAAAGAAGGGATTTGCGAAAAATTAAGATAAGTATTTGAGAAGCGAAATATACCTTTACATATCTGTTTATTCCATTCGACAGGAAAGATGGGGAACAATGAAGAGAAAACGAAATTGTATAAATTCTCTGCAGAAGACATTCAAATGTATTGGTAGGGGAGTATGTGAATGTGTGTGTGTGTGTGAGTGTGTGTGTGTGTGTGTGTGTGTGTGTGTGTGTGTGTGTGTGTGTGTGTGTGTGTGCGAGTGTGGGTGTCTGTATATATGGGTTTGTGTCTGTATATTTGTGTGTTTGTGTCATCGTGTGTATGCGTTTGTATAGTTATTCTCTACCACATTTTCTTTTCCCCTCTCTCACCCTTTCTCTATCTCACTCCCCCCCTCTCTCTAGCGTTTATTTGTCTCTGTCTTTTTCTCTCGCTATTCACCTGCAACTTCGATCAGTATCTTCGTTGCTACTTTAACCCATGTACTAATTCACTATCTATCTCTCTTGTATCTCTATAGAAGTTCTTAAGTCTGGCATTAGACCATCTAATCAACCAAGAAGCCAGCCAACACATTGAGTATTATACATTAGAAAGGAAGCTTGAATTATTGAATAGCAATAACAACCTTAGATAGCTTCATAGGTGTCGCAATGTTCATAACAATATTCAAAGCAAATAGCGACACTACCTTTCAGTATCCGCTTTAATTATATATGTATATTTAACTTTTAACGATGGCAAGGGTGAAAATGCAATAGAAAAAGGAATAATTTAGGTAATCGGCTGCTTTATAGAATTCAGGATATTTACGATTAAGACAAACAGCTAATTCTTACGCGCAGAAATATGTGGATTGTACTGTTATAACTGAGCGGCCTTCAATGTGTCTTGTTGTAGCAAACATTTCAAAGAAACAGAATCTATATATAAAAAACTTACAGCGAAATATCTTACCACGGAAAATTAGAATTAAATATATCATAACTTCAAATTCTCTACTACTTAAACACATACACAACGTAGGCATTGTATTGGTTATCTGACCACGTTTCATGAGATGCAGATTCCTACCACTTCAATGATCAGTCTACATCAACAGACTGACATCTAGCTGCAACAGCATCGAACTACTCCTACTACGGTAGATCAAGAACTGAATCTTAGAGAAGTAGTAGCAGTTGCAACGAAATGATACCCAGGCAATTATTGTGTTACAACAATTGCAGCTCCCTGAAGTTAATATCTTAACATAGACATATTTAACACTGATGTTGAAAGTATATTATATCAGACAAATGTCAGGATGATCAAGGCTGGAACAATCTACATCATAGGAATGCTCTATCAGGGTTAACTTGTGTCTAAATAAGAACAACACCAACCGACTTGTTTATGAGCTGAGACGTAATTTGTATGCTGATATAATGAAAAATTCATTTGAAATTTTGAAGCAGTAGCTAAAAAACTAAAGCCCACTTTCGTACATACATCACATGTTAAGCTTATATATATTTACGAATGGCTGTTCTCCACAAATGGATTTTCTACACCTTCACCCCAAATACAGAATCCATGGCTCTAGTCACAGTATGCACGTACAATAGGCAACATGTGATTTTTCTACCATCAAAAGCTCAGAAAATGCATTTCACTGAGAAACTGACCTGTCTGAACTAGAAACGCATCAGGTACCATTTTTAGAATATACGACAGGAAAAGTAAACTAAATTCACCATTGCATAAGTGCCATATTTTCAAACATATGCCACTATGGACCAGCAAACACATTCAACAAACAAAATGATTAAACTTGACAAAGCCCCTCGCCAAACAAATTGACATGCATAAAAATATTTTCACAAACGAGCATCGAAATGGACAGTTCCAATTTTACTGATTTACCTAGAAGCCAGCCTGTGTATTCAAATTCAATGGACTATCACACATAATATCTACTAGACACCCGTAAATGAAAATGGTCAACCGCTCCTCAAATTTATTTTATTCTTCGACTGGACTTAACGTGCATAAACAACCAGACCACATTACGAGGACCTGACAATTATAGATATACATACTCGTAGATTTAATTCCGAAATACTCGAACTCACCAACCTAGGTTTATATTAATATCTTCTATTGAAATATTTTTAGATTCATCAATAGAGCTAACTGTCCCCAGATATAATACAGACTACTAAATGATAACGCTCTTCAAGCTATGATGCCAATTTGATAGAAGTAAGACAATATGTGTACATTCTGGAAGAATATTCGATTGAAAATGATCATCTCCGCAGATATATGGCTGCATGGCATGATCTACCCCGCTAAACATACAATAAAAATAAATACCGAACATTGTGAAACCATCGGCTTTGCTCTAACATTCCCAAAGGTATTTCGCGGTTGGTATATCACCTCTGTTATTTTCAGATAGGATCAGATACATGAAAAATAACAAATTAATTACTCATCATCAGCAACAAAGGAATCAATAGAACCAAAAGAACTCAAATGTCATTTTCAAAAATATTAATTCATCTTTCACAAGCAATATGTCTTCCGACCAAATTATATTGCAAAATAAGGGATATTCTGATTGTTTCCAACAATACCTAGAATAACTACTGTAAAGTGGTCCTAGGGCATACATTAAACTTTAACGTCAAATTAGGTTCACGTCAGTATCAACAGTTGATAAATCAGGTTGACTCCTTCCCTTTAACATTGATCCATTAAACATTAATACATCAAGTTCAAAATCTTCAATAGTTGAGCTACATCTGTTGTCACTATTCATAGAAGATCCAGATAGTAAACGCTCGTAACCGTGATCAGTGCTTCTACGCTGACAACTCCACGCTGTTTCATCAACAATATTGGAAGGGAAAACAATGCAAAGGCAGCTAGATTAAATTGAGACGTTTCCAGTATAAACGGCTTTGCAAATGCTTGAAAAGGAACATGTGAGCCATCAAAATTTACAACCGTAATGTATCAAGTCAAGAAATATATCAAACTTTGCACCCCAAATCAGGTGGCGTACGAACAAGTAACTTACGAATTTTGCTGTAGTTATAGTCTACAGTTAGATGTGGGCAGAACATACTTACATTATATGTAATATATAGGGCGGTGGATTGGCAGTATCGGTAGAGGGTCAGACGACATGCTTTGTAGCAAATAGTTACAGCCCTTTATGGTCTGAGTTCAAATCCCGCCGAGGTTAACTTTACCTTTCATCCTTAAGAGGTCGATAAAATAAAGTAATGTACTGGGTAATTGCTGGCCTTGTGCCAAACGTAGAAACTGAGCTACAGAATATATCAGACCACTCGGATGAACAAAGAAAATAAGTGTATCCGTTTATAAAATATAAACCCGAAGTATTCTTGGATACTTCTGTCTATACAAGCCGAAAGTCCTACAAATTATACTCGACAAACTGAATACAGTTTGACAGAAATTGCATCAGATCATTGCAGTTGATGGAGCGGAGACTGCCAAAAAGCTCTACCTACAACATACAACATAAGATTCTCAACAACATGGACAAACGATACAGTCTAATATAACTCTTGCCATATCCACAAAATATGCTTTCTAATGCTGAGAGTATAAATGCCTAATGTCATTCTCACCTTTGGGAATGCATTGAACCGATGATTAGCTGGTAGGAAACATAACGAACGGCGCTAATGATCATAAATACGTGTAATAATTTGCTTTTAATACTAATTTATGACCTTGAAACTGTGCTGTTGCTTATAGCAATAGATATGGATATAAAGACCTTAAAATATATAAATACACATTAACAAAACAGACTCATTTATCAGATATTATCACATGGTATTTACAATTAACTATCAATGATGTCATTTTCCATAATTTATTAATAATTAGGTGGTTTAATCTTTTTGTTGTGATTAGGATAACAATACCTTAAATTTCAACAATGAAAAATGTAATCCTTCATAAACAGATAGGCCCGAAAAAGAAGTTCAGCTATATTAATATGATTGCATTTATGAATTGTAATCACCGATTATAATATTTAGCATAAAGTGCTATCAGCTACCACTAGCAATAATTTAATAGAGTAAAATAAAATAGGTATTCAGGAAGTTTATAATCTGTGATATATGATTATATTTGTTGAAGATTGTTATATAAAATTGTTGATATTAACTTGCTGATTAAATAATATACGGCGCCCAACAGTTCCATGTGAAAATGAGGCCAATCAGCCTATGTATATCGGCGTCAAACTATATATTTTTGCCTATGTTGTTCCAGCAGAGAGTAGGGTAACGGCGCACTCTCTTGATAACGACCAGTCATATTTAATGATTGTCAAGAGTTACCTGCCTCTGCTTCTGCTGGAATCCGCTAGATGGCTCTACATCATCAGTTACCAAATTTCAGACCTAAAGGCTTTCTCATTTCTATTCGTAAACATTCCATATATCTCGAGATAAAGAAAATACATATAATACAATGTATGTGGAAAGTTATATTTAAATTGTTGGGTTACAACTAGTAAATATTTATAACTGTATACAATGTATGTATTAAATGGCCAGATCTGTAGTTGCAGATATCAAATCCCAACTGAAATACATATTTAATATGAACATATCTATTCATGTTATAAGTGTACACATAAGCTAATGAATAGATGACATCAAACTGACATCTTCCCCGATTCTCAAGCCTCAAATGTCCAATTTTAAATACTTTAAAAGTTGATGTCTGTGTGTCTAATTAAAAGAAGAGTGAAGAATTTGTCACATGATTTATTGCTCTATCGGATCCGCAATTACAAATATTAAACGGGGGATAATGTAAATTTGTCGCCCATCGTATAAAATTGTTTAAGAAGTATCGGGCTTAACATTAGGTGATGAGTGGATATAACACTTCTCTATTGATTGAAATAATACACTTCTAAAATCATAACATTTCGGCTTCATCTAGAAAACATCCGCTAAACCAAGACCCTCAAACATTAATCAGCAACATCCAGAGTCACATAGTTCTAATCTTGCGGTTATACAGCTGGAGGGACTTGATTTCACCAGAGGAAGAATACAGTGAGAATTAAAAAATTCAAACCTGGCCGTTGATATCTAATAAATTATTCCTTCATTAAATATTGAGGAAACTAAATGGAATTAAAAAGCAATTAATGCGACACGCGTTTCCTTAATCGAGTTGCATTATTTGTGTGTATGTGTGTGTGTGTGTGTGTGTGTGTGTGTGTGTGTGTGTGTGTGTGTGTGTGTGTGTGTGTGTGTGTGTGCGTGTTTGCGCGCGCGCGCGTGGGGGGGGGGGTGAATTATGAATTGTTTTATTTATTGAATAGAAAACTCAATTATTTTGTCACTACCTATTCTTTCTTAAGAAGAGATAATGATCAGACATTTTAGTGGAAATTTCATTTAGAGTTTTTGTATTCATCTCTCATTATAAAAATGTATGTATTTCATTAATCTTATGGATATTCTCCAAATTTATATTCACATAGTCACACACCGGCACACATATAGAGACGTGTGTGCGAGTGGCCGTATGGTGGAGTGCTATGATTTATAATCATTAGGTCCAGGTTTCTATACCCCAGCGCTATTTAACATATCCTCGGACTGATCCATACCTTCTGAGTAACACTAGACTGACTAAAATTCTTTAGAGGACCATCAAATGGATTGTATCTGTAATTCAAAGGGCTAGCCATGTCATACACTCCGTCACGACGAAAATTAACTTAAATGTTTGTGGAATGGTAAGTCATGTGTGGGTGTCCGATCGCTCATTAGTGATACAGATAAGATGTAATTCGTAAAACCTACATGCTCGAATCGTCATTGACTAATCCTGCATCCCCACTAGCTTTGCTTAAAGAATATTTGCTTAGCCCTTATAAGTCTTGTTTTGCAGTATAATCATAGTAGTATATATCTATATATATAAAAGTGAGGATGTCTGTCTGTGTGTGTGTGAGTTTGAATCCCTAAAACTCGAGCACCACCGAACCGACTCTTTTCAAATTTTACACATATAATACTTATGGTTTGGGGAGTTATGAGCAAAAACAATTTTCAATGACATAGGGACCGCATTAGGCGATTTAGCGATCTCTCTCTATAATTCTTAGTGTTTCTCTTTTTAGATAGATACATACATATAACGTCGCACCTATATAATATCTGGCTGTATGTCTGATTGTCTGCATTACGTCACTTCCCTGAGGATGTCTGTGTGTCTGTGTGTGTGTGTGTGTGTATGCGTGTGTGTATGTGTGTGTGTGTTTGTGTGTGTGTATTTGTGTGTGTGTGTGGGGGGGGGGGGAGTTTGAATCACTAAAACTCAAGACGTACCCAACCGATTTTTTTCAAACTTTACATGTGTCTTACTTATGTTTCAGGGAGTGTTACGCACATAAACAAATTCAACTTGTTGATCTCCTAAGGCCCGCATTAGTTGAAAGACTGCGTTCTTTTAGGTTTTTAGGGTTTTTTGAGTCATTACGTCAGACTGATTTCCTTGAAATTGTAACTATGTTTTAGTCAGTCTCTTCTTCATACCGTGAGCAAAGAAAATCCACCTTTGTTATGGTCTAGGACCCGCATTAGGTGAAAAACTTCATTTTTTCAGCTTTTCAAGGATTTTTGAGGCGTTACGTCTAGCCGATTTTCCCGAAATTTCAAGGCATATTATGCACATAAAAAAAATTCATTTTCTTGATCCCCTAGGGCCCGCATTAGGTGAAAACCTGCATTTTTCCTGCTTCATCGAGGAAAATCTTAAAGATTATCCAGCCATCAGAGTATTCGGTTTCTTTTCTTTAGATATTGTCCACGCATGCAGATTTTCCACGATTAGATCTGTTGGCAGCCCGCGTTCTAAAATACATTATCCTGTGCAACGCCGAGTACCACTGCTAGTATAAAATAAAACTTCTTATATTTGATTAATATATTTTAACTGGATTCAACCTTATGTTTTATCCAGAACAATAAATGGATGCATATATCACCCACCCCCAACAAAAAAGAAAGGGGTAAAATATATGTCTCAATGAATCGTATAGAAGGAATTGATGTCACTGATGTCAAAGTCAAATATTTTAAAAAACAGTTTTATTAACGATATTCTGTGACTTTGACAGAATCATTATGTCAGATATTCATTCTAGCTAAATACAAACTGAGTTCAAATCCACCGAGGTTAACTTTTTTTTCATTCTTTTAAGGTCAATAAATGATATGACAGTAGTTTCTCCCTCTACATTCTTCTTCTTCTTCTTCTTCTTCTTCTTCTTCTTCTTCTTCTTCTTTACCCTTCGTATATTTTCTACCGCCATTGTACACACTTTTAAAAAACTAATCGGTCCTTTACCACACACACACACACACACATATATATATATAGAGAGAGAGAGGGGGATAGATAGATAGATAGATAGATAGATAGATAGATAGATAGATAGATAGATATTAGGTATTAAATCAACAATGAAAATAAAAACAACAAAGTCAAGTTATTTCACCTATTCATATCATTGTTTTACGATCGTTTCGGAGGGTCGATCATATGGATATATTGTCTAATCTATAGCAGTTATATAACTGTATACTATCAGACCTTACATATAGGCACGATCAGGCCGTCTTCTTATATATATATGAAAAGAGTCAGGACCCGACGGCTGAGCTCCGGCCGTTTCGGAGCTCAGCCATCGGGGTACTGATTCTTTTCCTATTACCCACTCTACTACCCTATGTATCGAGTACACTGGTGCGTTAAGGTCCACCTGGTTCCTTACCACACTTCCTTTCTTACATATATATATATATATATATATATATATATATATATATATATATATATATATATATATATATATATATATAGAGAGAGAGAGAGAGAGAGAGAGAGAGAGAGGGAGAGAGAGAGAGAGAGAGATGTATATTGTTTGTGCATGTGTGTATTTTACTTTGATAACAGTTAATGCACGATATATCCGAGCTCAGCACAGTGTAAATGCGATTCATATGGAAATCCTCGGAAATTTAGAAGCGGTTCGATTTGTATGTGGACCGTCATGCAATTTTTGCACCACAAATTTTGTAATTTCTGTTTCGTAAACATACTGTTCTATATATTCTGTATAATATACTTCATATTATGTTGTTCCCTATTATGTTGTATGACGGTATGTTGGATTAAAAGTCATCTTAACATATGTTATACTATATAATATTATACTATATTATGTTATATTAAATTATATTATATTATATTATATTATATTATATCATATATTATATATATTATATTAAATTGTATTATATTAAATTATATTATATTAAATTATATCATATTATATTATAAAATATTATATTATAATATATTATATTATATTATATTATATAAGATTAAAGTTCAAACTCTATACTCTAGGCATTTTATTTCAAACATTACACTTTATTTTGTATACTGTTTGGCTTTACAATCTTTATGTCACGCCCACCATATCTGTGATGTATCACGTTTATTTACCGATTTATTCATCTATTTATTTATCTGTTTGTTCCGTGTTCTTCTATGAGATCCCAACTGATAAACATTATATAACTGAGCTACACATATATAAGCATGTCACCATCGACACGCCAGCATGGAGGAGGAATATTTAATATAAATTTAGAATATTTACTAAATACCTATATACCTTATTGTGGATGCATGTCATCTAACAGTCGCATAATCTTGATAAACAAAATTCCCTTCCATTCCCTTCCGAGATCGTGTTTATATCTGTGTATGTTATTGTTAATTTTCTTATTAATTTATTGAATTGTGACTTTAGCCACCAATCTCGTATCTGAATTACTTTATTTATTTTTAAACTTACAATATATATTTTTGAACAAGCTCCTCTCCCTAAGGCCTAAATACGTCCCTGGTTTTCCCATGCGATGTGTGATGCGGTATAAATTCTTTTAATGTTTCTGGCTATATTGCAGCGTCTTGGTGGTCTTATTCACACAAATCATCAGTTTGCTACTTTTCTCAGACCCGCGAAGACTGACATTTTTAGATGCGGCCTTTTCTCGCCTCGTTGCAATTATATCACTGGATCGTGAGAGTTTTCTTAGGAACTAATAGTAACAACCATTGATCAAAATCTCCTAGTACTTTACCGCTGTTGTTCCGGTGTTGCTCAGGAAGTAGCCCACTTATATCGCTAGTATCCTTCAAATCTGGTCACCATAACTCTATCCGCCACCAGAGACCCTTTCTCTAGTAGAGCAGCAGCACTGCCGAGAATTTCAATTTTTCTGAATTTTTTATGTTTGCGTATTTCGATATTGCTTCGTCTACAAAAGGGCAGTAAGACGTACGGAAAAGTGGGGAACTAAACCTGAAAAAATCCCTAAAAACAAACTGCATAAACTACTGAATTCAAAATGTATTAAGCGAATTTACAAAATAGAAAAAAAAAATGCCAGAATTTACCCAACGAACACTCAATTGGTAAGATCATGAACAAAAATACCAGCAAAAACCAAAGAAAGTAGTGTTATTAACAAGCCAACTAACAGCAAGTTCGTTTATTTAATTTTATTTTGAGGAAGGGATTCATACATAATTCAAATACAGTTGTATAAAAGATTGTGGCAACGGTTTGTCGCAAAGGTACATGCCTACTTACCAGTCCATGAAGAGGCGGAGATGAAGTTTGCATATGTCTGCGTCTCAAAAATTAAAGGGGGCTTTGATATAACCACTAAATCAAATAAATGAAGCCTTAGATGATGTAAGCATTTTTGATTAGTTCGGGATTATGGAAATGAGTGCATGGCTTACAACATTAAGATCGAGGACGGGCGAACTAGAGTGCCACTACAGACTGGCTCAAAATATATGTAGGATGACTTAGGCCGGGCGTCAGAGCAAATAGGATTGGTATCAAATATTCATCTATGATTTGTCGTCTTCTTTGCCTCAAAGAAAGCAACGTCAAATACCTTTATATATATATATATATATATATATATATATATATATATATATATATATAAGTTTCTTTTATTTGCCACTAGGGCATCAAAAGTGGGACAAGTACAAAGGGGGGAGTTTACACAAAAAGGCGTCCTCAATAAGGAGGAGGCAATAACAAAATATAAAAATAAAATAAGATATAACAAAAAATAAAATTTTTAACAAAATCCTCAATAGAGAGGAGGCGCCTTGGGGGGTCGCACACACCCCCGAAAAAAGTGTGCAACCCTTTTCCTCAGGAGCACAGAGAGGGGGTGCTCCCTCGTTCCTTCCTCTTTTCCACCTACAGGCTTATGTAAAGAGAAGGCCCATTCACACGGGCCATTCTCGCCACTTTCACCCACCTTTCATAAAAACGACTGGGGTGCAGCACCTCTCTCTCCATCCTGATCCTTCTTCCGAAATGATATCGGAAGAAACGGACCAGTTGTTGGCCAGAGAGAAAGGTGCCTGACCTCAGTCCTTTCAGACGCGTCCACCATACAACCTCTTTCGCCATGGCTATTACGCACAGAAACACCGCCTCTGCTTCATCTTTGAAGGGGGGAGGCGGCTTGATCATTACAATAGACTCGGTGGTCAACCGGATCGGTCCCACCCTTGACAGCAGTTGTTCGACATAGCCCCACAGATCGGCTACGCCCGAGCAGTGTACCAATGCGTGTGCAACGGTTTCCTCGTCGCACACGCATCTGGGACAGATCTTTTTAGCGGGGTCCCTACCCGGGCGCCCGTGTCTGTAGAGCCTTTCTCGAACGGGTAAAGCCCCTCGGTAGCACTGCCAGGCCAGGGACTTCTGGAAGTTGTCCATAGGTCCCGGGCTGAATGTCCTACCGAACAGGCTGGCCAGTTCGTCCTCCTCCATGTCTAGGGCTTCTCCGAGGGCGTCGTCGCACCTGCTGCGTACCAGCCCTCTATAGAATGTTGCGGTGGAGTCTCCACTGATAACCGGATCCGCCTGCCAGAGGGCGGTGAGCGCCTGGGCACACTCAGTGTGCCAGGCGCCCAGTTTTCTCGGTCTTTGCTTGACCCAGGATTGCAGCTCGGTGAGTGAGACGAGTCTGGGAAAGGTTCGTCTCACAAACGAGGCCCACACCGGTTGTCCGGTGAGGAATACGTAGAGGTGCCGTAGCCTTAATGCGTGTTTACGCATCATTAGCCACGGCATCCCCAGCCCTCCTTTCGAAGGGTGTTGACAGCAGATGGATCTCCTCACCATAGGAGCCCGCCTCTTCCAAAGGAATTGGAAGAGCGCGCGCTCCATCTTGGTGAGGGTTTCCCTTGGGCAGGGCACTACGGTCAGGCGGTAGTAGATGACGGACGCTATATAAGTGTTCGCCACCTCCGCCCGACCTTTCAGGGATAGTTTGCAACTGGCCCACTTCTGGGTCAGTGCAAACACCCTGTTCGTAACCTCCGCCCAGTTTTTCTCCACCTGGAGGTCCGGTCCGAACCAGACCCCGAGCAACTTCACCGGGCCCTCCGTCCAGCGTCCGACGACGCCATCAGAGGGCATCGGTCTGCCCCTCCACGTGCCGAGTTGCAAACCGATCGACTTGTCCCGGTTCAGCTTAGCCCCTGTGAACTTTTCGTACTCCTCCAGTAAGGTGCCGACCGCCTCGATTTCGGAGGCCGTCGACACCATTACTGTCACATCATCGGCGTAGGCTGACACCGCTTTCCGCAATCCCGGTTCCAAAGGGATGCCCTGCAACAACTCCAACTTCCGCAGTAGTGGCTCGAGAGTCAACACATACAGAAGGGAGGAGAGAGGGCACCCTTGTCGGATGGACCGCGCGATTTTGAACGGCTCCGAGAGGTAGCCGTTCACCTTGACCCTAGAGCAGATGCGGCTGCTGTGCATAGCAGTGATCCAGCCCCTGAAAACGGGTCCGAAGCCTGCCGCCGCTAGCACCGCATCCAGGTAACCATGGCCGACCCTATCGAACGCCTTAGATTGATCCAAGTTGATCAGAGCCCCACCAAAGCCGGGTTCGTTCCCAACCCTCTCTATGATGTATCGCATGAGGTGGAGGTTGTCATGGATGGACCTGGACGGGATAGCGCATGTCTGCGCATCTCCCACCAGGTTGCCCACGACAAGCGCCAACCTCTTTGCTAGCACCTTGGCCAAAATCTGTAACTCTGTATTTAGCAGAGTTATGGGCCTGAAGTTACTTATTTCGTCCCCCTTGTTCTCGTCCTTCCTCACTAGCGTGACTACGCCCTTGGTCACAGTACAGGGAATTCTCCCGTTCTGTTGCCAGTTGCAGTAGACCGCCTCGAGGAGATCGGGGAACAAGTCCGGCATAGCTAGATATAATTCGTAAGGAAGACCATCGAGACCCGGGGATTTGCGTTTGCCGCATTGGCTCAGCACGTCCTCTATCTCAGCGGCCGAAATCGGCTCCTCGCAGGACTTCGCCTCCCTGTCCGAGAGGCGCGGCAGGCCGTCGAGGTATGGACCGAAGTCCACGTTCCCAACCGGCTCCCCGCCCCTCCCGAACAGTCGGGCAAAGTGCCTTTGAAAGGCCTCACACATCTGCTTAGGCTCAAGAATCGCCCGTCCATCCAGGTCTCGCAAAGACCGGATGGTGGATTTAGTTCCACTGTTGGCCTCTGTCACGCGGGCCCAGCTAACAGCTTTGGCCCCCTCGTTCCCTAGAGCACGTATTTTACTTCGGACAACGCAGCCTTCGTGCTTCGCGTCGAAAAACTGGCTCAAAGCCGTTCTCGACGCTAGCACTCTGGCCACGTCGCCGCTTCTAATTGCCTCTTCTACTCTATCTATTAGCTCCCTTTCCTTCCTATTCCTATCCGCAGCTAGAACCTTACTAAATTCAATCGAGACTACTCTAATCTCTCTCTTTAAAGATACCCACCACCTGCTGTTGACGATCGCTCCAGTCAACCGTTCCTTAACTAACGTACTAATCCGATTCCTGTAGGCTCTACTTGCCGGCAAGGACAAGTTGAGCTTCCAGTAACCGGGGCCCTGTCTATGAGTTCTGTCAAGGTTGACCATGCAGGTCACTAATTTGTGGTCTGAATAGCCAACCATGCGCATTTTTGGACAACTTAAATAGTCCTTATCCTTAATTCTAACTAAGAACCTATCTAGGTACGACCTAGATGATCCGCTACGATTTGCCCAAGTCCAGGTTGGCGCAGTCGGAAAATCTAGTCGATATCTATCGGCCAGGTCAAATCGACCGATTAACCCTTTGAGGCTATTACACCCCTCTCTATCGGGGCAGGCCCCTACGTAGTCCCAGCGTGCATCTAGGATACCATTCCAGTCCCCCACTAATAGCAAGGAGCGGGACGTCCCTAGAAAAGTCTCCAGACGATGGAAGAAGTCCGGCCGCATTGACCCGAAAGGGCCGTAGGCGGCTACCAACCTAAACGCTCCACCTTTACCACTGCCAAGGTCCAGAACCACTAGTCGACCCTCCGGGTCCAAATGTACCATCTGTGTTGCGAGACCCAGATGTTTTTGCAGCAGAACGACAACTCCACCCCCGCCTCCGGGCTGACAGAGAGATGCGTGCATCTCAAAGTCATCAAAGGTGGGGGCCAGCTGTCGCACGTTGCTGATCCGGGCCTCGCAAATAACCATCACATCTATACGTTGTGACCTGAGGTCATTTAGAAGCATTGCTTGCTTCCAAGTTGAGCCCAGGCCACGCGCATTTAAACAGCCTACTCTTAGCATAGCCATGTTGGTAGTGAAGAGAAAAGGCACTTACCTCTCTGCGTCCCGGGTATCGGGCTGCACAATTTCCATTAGGGTGGGGGATGGGTTGTTGGGTGGGGTGGTGGTTTGTGGAAGTGTGGGGGCATCAGTGTGATGTGTGGTTGGGGAGCTTGGAGTTGTGTGGGTGTTTGGGGAGGGGGTGGGATAGTTTTTTAGGAGGACGCGGTTAATGGGCCCGACGCAGGGGGGACCCACGTCCTCTTTAAAATTGTTTTTTAAAGTTTTATAGGTGTCCTGTGGGGCCTTAATCATTTTGAGGTGGGGGAAATCCCCTGCCTGGGTGAAGTTAGGCCCTTGTGTTTTTATTAGATTGTTGTTGTACACAATGTTTAACAGTTTTTTGTTTCTTGTATTTATGTATGTGTATGCATGTTTTTGTTTTTGTGTGGTGTTTTTTGTTTGCTGTTGTTGTGAGCTCTTTTGTGTTGGTGTCAGTGTTATGTTTGGGGGAGGGTTTTTTTTCATTTGTGTGTCTGAGGTGTGTTTTCTTTTTTTTCTTTTGATTGTGTGGAAGTGCTCCTCCTCGTCTGACGACGAACTAGGGTCATCTTCCGCGTTGGAGGGGAGGGGTATATTTTCGGGTTGTGTTTGCGGTACGGGTGTTTTGGAAATTGTTTTTGTTTTTTGAGTGGAGGGGATGGGTTGGACATTGTTTTGTTTTGGTTTGAGCTGTGGTGGTTGTTTTTGTAGTGGTAGTTGTGGTGATTGTGTTGGTTGTGCAGTTGTTGGTGGTGTAGGCAGGATTGGGGTTTTCTTATTAAGTTGGGGACAGACAGCCCTCAGGTGACCTCTGGTTCCGCAGAGGTAACACGAGGGCCGTCTACCCTCAACGGTAATGTTGATGAAGGTTAGATCATCCAGTATGACGCGTTCAGGGATCTGGGCGATCCTTTCGGGCCTCATTTGAACTACAAGTTCGAGGCTCGTTCCACTGAACGCGTCACCCGATGCCTTTCCCATGGACACCAGCATGTCATCCTCCAGGTCCAGAAAACCTGTCAAAACCCACCATATGTCCATAATCGGCAGGATGGTGTGGATTTTTATTTTTTGTGTTCTTCTACCCATGTACGTAGGGTAGAAGGTGTATGCGGTGGATGTGATTGGTTTGATGGACAGTTTCACTGCTGTGTCCCTGTCCTTCATGAGAATGGATAGACTCCCGTAGAGTCTATCCTTCTGAATGAAGGTGATGTCCTTCATGACGTCTTTTAAAACCAGCTCTATCTCGCTCTGTGATGGTTGAGCTGGTTTTTTACTTTTGTTCGAGATTGTCCTAAACATGACCGTGTTTAGGAGTCTCTGGCTTTTTAGTTCCGGGGGGGAATGGATTGTGAATGAACCATTTTCCCCGTACACTATATATTTTTTCGCATCCGCCAGTAGCTCCTTCGCTTTTGTTATATCTACTGGCAGATAGTCGAGGGTTTTCCTTGTCGTCTCGGCGAAGGAGAAATTTTGTTTGTTTGTGTTGTTGTTGTCGTTGGTGGTGTTGTTGTTATCATTGTTGTTGTTGTCACCGTTATTGGTCTTGTTGTTGTTATTGTTATTGTTATTGGTGTTGTTTTCGTCCGTCGCATTGTTGTTGTTGCTGTTGCTGCTGGTTCTTTGAGTTGTTGCCATGGCAACGTCAAGTTGTCGGTTAACAGGTGGAGAGAATTCTTCCTCTGGCTGACCTTTCTTCTTGACCTCTGCTACTGTGACAGTGGCAGGGGGAAGCTGTAAGTTCATCTTCTCCTTTCCTCCTTCGAATATAAAGGTTAACATATACATAAAGTTATAGATATATATATGCTGCAACTGGTCACTTTTAAGCTCTATGAAAAATTAATAAATTAAAAGATCAGAGCAATATATCATAAATCATGTCTTTAGAATCATCAGATAAAATATATACTATTTCTTCTTCTAATTAGCATAACTAACCATATAAAAAATCAATTAGATCAAGCTATAAGAAGAAAGGCTCTTATGGAGAAATCTCCGACAAATAACCGAACGTAGCCTCTTCGCGGTGGCCCCAATCGAGTATTTATCCAACATTTCGACAGCATGTCGAAACTGACTAAATATATCATCAACCATACACAGTTAGGTGTAAAATTAAACTTAGAAGAAATGCGTACATACCATAATTACGGTATGTACGCATTTCTTCTAAGTTTAATTTTACACCTAATTGTGTATGGTTGATGATATATTTAGTCAGTTTCGACATGCTGTCGAAATGTTGGATAAATACTCGATTGGGGCCACCGCGAAGAGGCTACGTTCGGTTATTTGTCGGAGATTTCTCCATAAGAGCCTTTCTTCTTATAGCTTGATCTAATTGATTTTTTATATGGTTAGTTATGCTAATTAGAAGAAGAAATAGTATATATTTTATCTGATGATTCTAAAGACATGATTTATGATATATATATATATATATATATATATATATATATATATATATATATATATATATATATATATATTATAAGAACAGATTAATATTTAAGCAAAGAATCGCTACTTTCACCATTAACGGATTTTAGTCTTCACAGATATTATTAGTATACACACACACACACACACACACACACACACACACATATATATATATATATATATATATATATATATATATATATATATATGTATATATATATATATATGTTTGTGTATTCATGTGTCATGTGTGTGTGTATGTGCGTGTATGTCTGTGTGTCTGTGTAAAAGCAACTGTACAACGATCCCAAAAATAACTAATACATAATAACCATATAACTTTAACGGACTCAGCAGACAAAAACATGAGCAAGATTTGTTTTGCATCTCTAGCAGCATAAACGGCAAGAACTGTCAAAATCTCCCCGTTCAAAAAGAACACATGTCTAGTACAGGCAAGTAAATTAGTCAAATCGGAGTGGAGAAGGGCCCAATTAACAATACCATCTCAGATTATACAGCAAATGTCAGAAATGTGCTGTTCTGGCAGCGTGTGTCAATAATGGTCCAACGCATAGAATCAGGAACACATGTTCAGTATGTGAGGGACATAGAGCTTATAGGGCCCGAAGTATAATTTGTCACAAAGTCAAGGCAAGTTGAGGGCCTGGAATTGTTTTTCAGGGGTGAGGCCTGCGCGCTAAAATATTCTTGTCACAGATACGACTGCGTTCTTTTTCAGCCCTATTTATGGAAAATAACAACGAAAGGATTTTGGGTATCCCACCTCCCACCAGAGTGTGACATCTGGAAAGCGTCGCCGCCTACGATGTTTTGCAAGTGACCGACATCCTCTTGTGTGCATGAAATAATCCCGCTACTAATTAAATAATATCTTTGAAGTCAATCTGACCTGGATTGACTTTGTCATAAATATATTTTAAATGAAATAATTCTCCTGTGCAACTAACGCCTCACTATTGTGGAGTTTGGGATATGTTTAAACATATTTTAAAAGCCTATTTTCATATCTTAGGAATTGTTATCTGATTAATGGAGATATGTCGAGGTAAATTACCTATCACTTTTAGGATGCAATTTCACTGATGATAAATCCCCGTAGTGAAAGTTATTTTCATATTGTTGACGTCATAGCTGATGTCATTCTCACATTGTTCTATCTACTGTGAGGACTGCTGAATTGTAATGTTGTTTCTAGAGCCATTGTTAAGGTTTTGTAGCTAAAGCCATTTATGTCATTAATACTGTCATTATTGTTATTGATAGATTGTAATGTTTTCTTCTTTAATTTAGGTACTGTTGTTAGATTTCTACTTTATAATATGTATTCTCTTGAAGTTCCTGTTGCAGCTGTTGCTGCTCCATCGTTAGTGTTGTACTTATCATTGATGTTGTTTTAATGAGGGATGCTATAATAAACTTCGTCACTGGAGTTGCTACTGGTATGGATATTCGTGTTATATAAGCCGTTTGCTGCAAATTTGGCCATGAATAATATTAAATCACTTTGAGCATTTGCACATTTTATTGATTATATTGCTAGCGGTATTTTTAGATATTGTTACTTTATTTTTTCAGTTTCGAAGCTCCGGAAAAGGCCCAGAGCGATTTTACGTCAAGTATTGACTTCCGTTAATAAAAGGTATGCTGCTCTTTATGTGAAACATACCACATAAAATGTTGCATTCATCAAAGAGAACTACTACTGATAGATATCATCTTAACATGCTTTTAATTCTATATTATTTGCGTCCATGTTTTATTTATGTGAGTATAATGGTATGAATGTATTTATCCATTTATATATATATATATATATATATATTTGTGGGTGTGTGTGTGTGTGTGTGTGTGTGTGTGTGTGTGTGTGTGTGTGTGTGTGTGTGTGTGTGTGTGTGTGTGTTTATGTGTGTGTGTGTGTGTGTGTGTGTGTGTGTGTGCAAATACACGTTTATATACATACGTGCATACGTAAGTAATACATAATAGAATTAGAATTTAGCTTCGAGCATAGCTGTATACAGCTATGTATTGGGATTTTGTATCTCTATAGAAATACGGTATGTTTATAAATAAATATTTAGAAGGCTGTAGCTATGCAAAAACACCGGCAGCTATCGCCACTTGGCGGTGTCCAGCAGAAGCAAGGGGTCAATAGTCGATGCATTTTGAACTGAACTGTTTCTCATCAGGACGAGCCCTCCCGCCCTTGCAACTGCTAGACTTGAAAATAGGAGAAAATAAAGAGTTTTCTTGTCTGTGTAAATGAGGTGATTACTCTCATTTGCATACGAAGCTGCACAAGGTGGCTCAAATTAGCTTTTTGTAAGAGTTAACAGCTTCAACGTACTTTTATTGGCTACTAGTAGCAGTACCCAGCGTTGCCTGGGTAGGTAAAATAATATCTGCTTTGATGAAAAGGTGTTGATCTTAGCGACTGCTTCTCGATGACTCATCTATGGCCACACACAGGCCAGGCGGGGGAGGGTGGTGATGACCTCTATCACTGAGAAACGCGGGTGACTGACGAAGAGGCATGCTGGGGGAGGGAGGTAATGACATCTAACACTAAGCCAAATTTCCTCACGCTACTTGATTGGAAACCGATGAATTCTCAAATACACAACTAAAAGTTCAGACAACGTCAATGGCCAACGTTTTGCCTTTGACCATCTATAAGATGCGCAATGATAGATTCTATAGTAGTATAAAAGTTGAACCAAATAAATTGATTTATGTGTGAGGTGGAGCCGAAGTTTCGAATTTGAACGAAATTGATTGGAAAATGTACGAGCTAATGATAGGTTGCCGTCCCTGAACAAAAAATGCATAGTGTAAAGCTACTATAAGATGTGCAATGATAGGTTCTATCGTAGTATAAAAGGTGAACCAAATAAATTGATTTATGTGTGAGGTGGAGCCGAAGATTCGAATTTGAACGAAATGGGTTGAAAAATGTGGGAGCTAATGATAGGTTCTATCGTAGTATAAAAGTTGAACCTAATACATTGATTTATGTGTGAGGTGGAGCCGAAGTTTCGAATTTGAACGAAATCGGTTGAATAATGTGGGAGCTAGAGCCGAAAAGGCGGAAATTTGAGCGAAAAGGTGGTATTTTCGAATATTTAAGCGGCTGCCACGCCATTCCTGAACAAAAAATCCAATGCCACTTTAAAACGTGAAATAATCAGATCTAGCGTATTTTAAAATTTGAACAAAGTAAGTTGATTAATGTGGGAGCTACAGCCGAAAAAGTGGAAATTTGAGTCTAAAAGTGGTATTTTTGAATATTTAGGCGGCTGCCACGCGGTTCCTGAAAAACAAATGGAGAATATACAGCCATTACAGGATGTGCAATGAAAATTTTGATTTTGCTTTAAAATTTGAACGAAATCGGTGGTAGAATGTGGCAACTAGAGTCAAAAATCTTATTTTTCGATACCTAAAAAAAGGTGACCCCCCCCCCCCCCCCCATATCGATTTTTATATGCAGAATGACCCCGGAATAAAAAAAAAACGATACGCTGATATATAGAAAACACGCCCCGATGACTAATCTATGAGCCTGTAAAGTTTCATAAAAATCGGTCGTAAGATGTAGGCCCCTATAGGTAATACACAGAGACACAGACACACACACACATAGTTAATTTTATATATATACAGATGAGAGATAATCGAACAAGTTGGGCATATATATATATATATATATATATATATATAATAGTAATAATAATAAATTTGAAGACTAAAATACAAAGAGGGCTCGATAAGGATAAATATATATCAAATATATAAGAACCCTATATATATATAAATATATATATATATTTCCGAAACACTCACACCCATCACTGACCAGGAAAGAAATATCATTCTCAACGGCAGGAAGACAGTCCTACTTTTCGACAACTCCAAGTGGATAAAGAGAGCTCCCGTTCCCCCTTCGACGTCAGTATGGGCGCGACGGATTCGGCCGAGGTCACATATTATAGGATTATTCCTACTATTTATACTCACCGAAATGTTTCCTGCATTCCGCCGTGGATTGTACCGGGATGATGGGCTCCTCACCCTCAAAGGGTACAACCCCAGTAGTACAGACCCGGTCCGTAAACAACTAATCAACTTCTTCTGGGACTGGGGATTTAAAATCACCCTACAAACGTCCCTAACCCGAGTCGATTTCCTAGACGTTACACTTAACCTCGAAAATGATCTCTACTACCCATACAGGAAACCAAACCACAACCTGCACTACATCCACTGCCGCTCTAACATCCTAGAAACATCACCAATAACCTGGTTAAAAACATCTCCCTCCGCATATCTCGTTTGTCCGCTAATGAGCAGATATTCGACGAACACGCGCCTCATTACAACCAGGCCCTCAAGCGGAGTGGCTTCCGGGAGGAAATATCCTTTTATCCAGCTTCCCTTAGAGGAACGTAACCTGGTTCAATCCTCCCCATAATGCCGAGGTGGCAACACCTATCGGGAAAATCTTCTTTAGACTCCTCGAAAAACACTTCCCACAACAACACCGTACCACAACATAATCAACAAAAACACCATCAAACTCTCCTAGAGCACCACACCTAACTTCGCACAAAACATCGTCAACTCAAACAACAAAAAACTCAACCCCTATAGAAGAAATAACCTAGACATCAGTGGAGAGCCGACCAGGAGGTGTAACTGCCCTGATAGATCTACGTGCCCCCTCAACAACAAATGCCGAGAGCGTAACGTGATCTACCAGTGCAACGTGAGGACGGACACCTCCAACAAAGCTTATATAGGATTAACCGCGTGTGACTTCAAGACCCGGCTCTACCAACACCAACATACTTTCCGAAACCCGGTCCGGCGACATGCCACTACACTTTCGGGCTACATCTGGGACCTCCAAGATAATAATATAACCTACAATCTCACTTGGAGCTTACTGTCCAGAGCTAACGCTTACACGGGAGGACGCCGTTCGTGTAACTTATGCTCGGAGGAAACATTACAAATGCTGCTTTCGAAGGACCAACACTTAAACAAGAAAGACAAACTGGTAACCGCATGCAAACACAGACTGCGTAGGACTTACCTCGCCCTCAAACCCCATAAGGATCCGGGTGGGTAGACAAGGGCTGATACCCCCACTTGCCGAATAAGTTAGGGGAAACCCCAGCTTACTTAGGTAGATGTATCTCTTTTCTTTTCTTTTCCTTTTTGTCTTCTTCTTCCCCCTGTCTCATCCTATCACTTCCTTCCACCCCATATTTTCTTCCTCGTCTGCTTTTCCCCTTTCGCCTACCCCGATGCAGCCCATCGGTCCTCTGTAGCATCAGTTCCCACACCCCTGTAATTTTAAGATAGAATTGGCCGAATACGTTTTACTAACTACTTATAGCAGACGTGTTAAACCCCTTTAATTTTGATCAGTTCTGATACTACTCAATTTCTACAAGTTTTTTCTATTCTCAACTTATTAACCTGTAATTGTAAGACAGCAATGGTTTTTTTTTAATCATTTCTCACTATATATATATTTTTATCTATTATCATTTATTGTCTCCTACTCTCATTCGATTTACCTATTCTATAACCTCACTCCTCCACTTCATACACTATCCTTAGAATCTGCTGTATACATATCACTTCCAACGCTTGACCGCTCTACTCACACCCCTATTGTTCTACAGGCAAGTTCAGCAACCCCTACCTCCCACCAAATGCCATGATAGACTTATTTGTGTTTACAACAAATTCTAACCAATACTCTTGACAACTACAATGTTCCCATATAAGGAAGTACCCCCTTGATAAGTTCGGCTATTTATTCACCAGGCTAAAAATTATAATTTAGTCCAGAA
>OZ024740.1:411098734-411103734 GCA_964016885.1 Eledone cirrhosa | reverse complement strand
AATTTGTAACACACGGTCGTTGTTTTGTATCTTCCTAAACATTCGGTTGCAGCAACTGTCTAGATCTTTGATGATAGGTATAGTCACTGACCATCATTCATAGGAATACAGTGAGATAGATTCCACTGAAGCATTAAACAATCTAACTTGTGTTTCATATTATACTCACACATACATACACACGCGCGCACGCACGTACTCCCACAGACACACACACACACACATATATATATATTGTTATACTTTGGGAGGGTCATGTTGCCAATAAGAAACACATGCACCAGTTGCTTTCATTCCAATTTATTATAAAATAAATTTATAAATTTAAGAATTTATAAATTTCTGGTTGTTGGGTGGTTCCACAACCGGACGGTTGTTCATATATTGTCAAAGTTCTTTCGTCACACATTCTGTGACCTCTTCAGTGACTGGGAATTCTTTTCTTTTCTTTGTTTTGTGCCTCTTCTATGTGTGAGTGTGTTTTCATTTTGTCCTTAATTGTATTCATGTTTTCTATTTAATTTTAGTTGGACTTCATTTATGTTTATTGCCTCTGTGATTTGTCTAAACATTGCGTCTTTTCTGTGTGTAGATTCTATTTTTATTTCTATGTTCTCTAATTTGCTCTTATGTTCTATTTTAGCATGTTGTTGGAGTATTGATGATTCTTTTTTATCTTGAAGCTCTCGCCAGTGTTCATTTAACCGTTCTCCTATACTACGAGCTGTCTCACCTATGTACACTATATTCTTATCTTTACACTGTCCTTCAGTACATTTTATGCTATCTACTACATTTCTAGTTTTACAGTTAATATGGGGGCTTAGTTTACAGATTATGCATTTCTTATCTATACAGGGAGGTCTTTGAAAAGTGTATGTATTGCTAATAAGTGTTTTTATGGAGGTACCTGGTCTTTCTACTATCTTAATATTAAGTTTAAGTTTATCTAGGGCCCTTCTAAATTTGTAAGATAATTCACCTCTAGGGGTTGTATTGATGAACATTACACTCTAGTATTTATTGCTATCATACCATGAGTTTATTCTATTAACCTTATTCCTAGTTCTTTCTATTCTATTCCAAAATTTGCTCCTATACAAGTGCAGGTCCCATTTGTATCATTATTTACCATTTTTTCCCATTTGGTTCTGGCTCCTCTATATACTCTGATTTTATCTCTATGATTGTAATCAGAGAACTGCATACGGTGGATGAAGTGTTGTATGTGTCTTTCTAGTTGCACATGCAGGACACGTTTGTCATCACCCGTACCAAATCTGCAATCAGTATGTTGAATTTGGTGTGATCCGAAACAGTTGATTTTCGGTGGATCAGATATTTGGAAGTCATGGGTTTGGCATAATGGGAATGGAGGATTTGTTTTTTGTTATTAATGGTTTCTAACCAGAGCTCTGTGTCTAGTACAGGTAATCGATGGTTGGGTAGTCTATAGTAACTCTAATACTCTGGTGGATGGAGTTAGCTATTTGCTGGATGCTTTCCATAGTGTTTTTCTCTAATTCCTGACTGTTCTCTAGTTTGGGGAGGGGGTTTACTACGATGTTTATATCATCAACATAGCAGGAGTACATTATCAGGAATAAGAGGTTGCTGTCTTCTAATTGTTCTTTAAGTTTAAGTTTAAGTTTATTGTCCCACCATACCATGAATAGGACAAAATGAAAAAACACACACACACACACATAGAAAAACGAACCAACCAGTAACATTTATAAACAAATAAATAAACAAATAAAAACACACAGACACCCGGATGTAACACATGCGCAAACTAAGCACACAACACACACAAAAACAAGATCGCGTAGGACAGGAAAAAGGAGAGGCACAAAACAAAAAAAAAGAAACCCCAGTCACTGAAGAGGTCATATAATGTGTGACAAAAGAACTTTGACAATATATGAACAATCGTCCGGTTGTGGAACCAACCAACCAAACGGAAATTTATAAATTTTTAAATTTATAAATTTTTAAATTTATAAATTTTTAAATTTATAAATTTTTAAATTTATAAATTTAATTTATAATAAATTGGAGTGAAAGCATCTGGTGCGTGTCTTTCTTATTGGCAACATGACCCTCCCAAAGTATAACAATATCGGTTTCAACACACGTTTTCAGATAAAGAATCTTGCTAAACAAATTCAGAAACGAATTTGGTAACATTGAGAACCGAATAAATTAAATTAACCGTTATAAAAGACACAGAAGCGAAAACCAACCAAACAGTGAGTGTGTTCTGTTATTAATTCTGGCAATATTATTAAACAAATATGACCCTCCCCAAGTATAACAATATATATATATATATATATATATATATATATATATATATATATATATATATATATATATATATGAAGTGTTTCCGTAGGAAAGGTAAAGGAAACGAGAGTGCTCTCGAAGTCAGACGTCTGTGTCAGGCTCGTCTGTCTTCATGAAACATTTGCTAAATGAAATAATTATCTTATGTTGTTTATTACATGACTATAATATATGCAGAAATATATATAATTATCGATACAGTATGATGTACAGAACCAGGTTTTTATCAAAGTTTTTTGTTATATCAATAGAAATTTCAACAAAACCTGCCTGTCTTTCTATAAATAAAAACATTACTATTCTAACTGAACGATGCCCACTTGCACACGTAGAGCAGTAGCCTTATGTTTGCGATACAGATTTTGACTCAGATCCTCAGGTGGTAGGTAGAATATTTGTATGAAAAGCATCCACCAACATACCCGATCCACTGCTACCCTCCGTATTTATTCAGAATGATGTTTAGGGCCTTCAGAAAACCTCGATATATCTGCTGCCTGGTGGAATTTGGTCCACCGGTTTTCAGTGTGCTTCCTGTAGACCAAGCTATTGTCATTTTAGAGTGCCTTTGATAGGATAGATAGGGAATACAACCATTGCACCGTAATTATCATTTTCCACGGCTGATTTGGGATTTGTAATCTGAATGTTTTGTTATAATCATATCAAAGAGCAATATACGTACACAAAAAACACACGCATTCATATTAAATTATTGAGCATTACACGCATATCAATCTCCACATTTTAAAAGCAAATCTTCCAAGTGAAAGCCGTCATGCAAAAGTAACTGGCCGTTTGAAATAATATTCTCTTCCATTCAAAAGATCACATTTTACGCCTTGTGGGAAAGATAAAATCGTTTGATGTTGGACGCAGTGTAATTTGTGTTTGTCAATAAAGTTACACCACGCTCTCAATAATTGCATTTTTGAATGGATATTGAAAAAAACTTTCAAATCAAACCTGATCGCTATCGTATTTAATGGCTATTATCTCATTCAATTCCTTCCATTTTGTTATAAAACAGTATTTTGCTTTTGAATAAAAAGAAATTATGAACTCTTTAACTGTTTTCTAATATCAATAAAATATTCAAGATAAAAAAAACATAGCTGAATATATAACTAGATGTTAGGGTTATTCATTTTCCACGGAATCCAAATAGAAGATTTTACAAGAATGGAGGGCTCATGTTTCAACGTCATAAATTAATGGGGGGTTTTAAGCAACTCTAATAATAATATATTTACAGGTAAAAAACTAATAGAATCCGCGAAAAGTACTGATTTTGTATTGAATGATATATCCTGTTTTCTTTCTGGAAAAGGATAAGGGTCGGAAACGTCATATTACTCTATTTTCTACCGTATATTCCACTGTGTAATCTTAAATAATTGTTTCTACTTTTGGCACAAGGCCAGCAATTACCCAGTGCATTACTGGTACTTTATTTTATCGAGCCCGTAAGGATGAAAGATAAAGTTAACCTCGGCGGGATTTGAACTCAGAATGGCAAGGGGCGTAACTCCATGCGTCAAAGCATGGCGTCCGACCCTCTACTGATACTGCCAATCCACAAATAATAACCAATATAAAGACACTCCGAATTACATGTCATTTACTGATCCGTTGAATCAGTGTCATGTATTTGTAAATTCAAATTGTAAGATATATGGCATATCAAACGTTGGTAAATCTGTTTCGAATGTGTAATTTATATCTTTAATTAGGAAATCTGAATCATAGGCGCTCTATATATTCTATCGATGAATACCAGTGCAATTTCATATTATAAATGTGTTATATCGTGTTGGCTTTCCGGATATATATATATATATATACTTCGTTTCTCATCTGAAAACGTGTGTTGAAACAGATATTGTTATACTTTGGGAAGGTCGTGCTGCCAATAAAAACACACCCATCTGTTGGTTTCGCTTCAATTTATTATAAATTTCTGCTTGGTTGGTTCGATAACCAGAAGGTTGTTTATATATTGTCAAAGTTCTTCCGTCACACATTCTGTGACCTCCTTAATGACTAGGTTATTATTTTGTGTCTCCACTTTGTTCTGTCCTACACCATCTATTGACTATTGTTCTGTCCTACACCTACCATCGACTATAACTGCTGCAGTTATAGTCAATACCACCAAGATGGAGAGAAAGAGAGAAAGTGATAAACAAAAATGTGAACTCTTCTATATATATGTATATATGTATGTAAACCATGTTCTTTTATACCATATACTTTAAAATATACAACTTAACTCCATTATAAATTTTATGATCCACTTCCGTAGTATGAAGAAGCCCATGTGGCTGAAACCGGTACGATAAATTCCTTTTTTGTAAATAAATGTTTTGCTGTTATTCTATGAGAAAATCCCATTAGCATACATATTCTACTGTATTTTTCTTTTATACCATTATATATATATATATATATATATATATATATATATATATGTGTAAGTATGTATACGTACGTACATATATGTATACAAACGTACAGTAGTATGTATATATATACATACATGCACACATATATATATTTACGTATGGGTTTACCGAACATTTATTATAATGTTCGGTTTGTTTGTAAACAAAAAGCCCGAATTAAGCCGCACAGTGTTCGGCAACCATCGT
>OZ024740.1:411053734-411093734 GCA_964016885.1 Eledone cirrhosa | reverse complement strand
AAATATTTACAAGTGTCTGTTTATGGTAGTGCACAAAAAAGGACGAAATCAATATTTATAATGCAGTAATTACGCAGGTTGATATATTCATTTTCTTACAACATAGCTAGGAGGTTTCAGCTAATGGAGCACTTGCTATGCTACCCCCAGAAACGTTTAGCGAAACATCTTAGCTATGCTGTGAGAAAATATATAAATCAACTAATATATATATATATATATATATATATATATATATATATATATATATATATATATATATATATATATATATATATGTATATATATATATATATTTATTAGAAAGTGAGGGTTTTTTTACAAAATGAAAAATAACCGAGGTGTCCTACGCGAGTGAAAGTATAAAGAAAAAAAGATGAAATCGAAAATGCAACTGGAGTCTTATTTTAAAAAAAATATATATATATTTATTTGGTTCCTTTACCGGTTTCGCAGTTCTTCTGCTTTTCAGAAGTAGAGTTGAGATGGAGGGTCTGTGGTTTTTCTCACATCTGGTTGGTCTCTGAATGTTACTTGTTTTATATGGAAAAAGTGGCTCGAAATGCCAGATTTTTCGAGAAGTAATTTGATTGGTTGGTCAATAATTATAATAAATTTCGCGCTAGTTCGCGTTACAAAGTTCTTCAAACAAGGGGGGGGGGGGGCACAGTTTGTTTTTTCATATATGAGTGTTTGAATTTCTTTTTACTTAAAACAAAGGCTTTTTTTTAATAAACGTAATTTAATTGGTTATAAATGAAATTATCGCTGTCACGTGAACAAGTTATGCTTAAATTTTCGCGCCCTTATTTGTAAATCCATTCTGTAGCCTTTTTAGAGAATTTCATGACAAGTAAAAGATAATGGTCAAGAGAAATGGGATGAGAGAATTGTTCTGGTTCAGTGAATATGGTTAGTTCCCTAGGGTGTCAGAATTCAGATTTTCTATTGAATAAAGTAAAGATATGTATGTTTATTAGTGTGCTTGTGTGTGTGTGTGTGTGTGTGTGTGTGTGTGTGTGTGTGTGTGCGTGCGTGCGCGCGCGCGCGTGTGTGTGTGTGTGTGTGTGTGTGTGTTTGAATTTCTTTTTACTTAAAAAAAGGGGCTCACGAAGGCCTTTAGATATATATATATATATATATATATATATATATATATATATATATATTCAAATGAACCATTCTGATTATTCGCTAGAACCACTGTATGTAGATAGAAAGACTTCTTATCTTTCATCTATAAAACTTACCAATTCTTGCACTGATGTACCCTTATACCTAAATTTCCCCACCACTGACTCTTTCACAGTGTGTGAAAATCATGATTAGTGATATAGGTGCGTAGAATAGACTACCAATGTCTCAACATTGCACTCACAGCCAGAACAATATGGTGCCTCCGGTGGAAATATACGATTATTAATAGAGATTGTTTATTACGAAGTAAAAGGTCATTATTAACATATTATTGAGTCTACAAACAGTATAATAGTCTTCCTTGGGTGAAATGTTAATGTGTTTGTTCCGCATACACACATACACTCACATGCGCCATACCCACATGCTTCACCCACACTCACACACACACGTACACCGACCTATACTTACATACTCCCCATATATATGGCGCGTGTGAGTGCAATGTTGAGACATTGGTAGTCTATTCTACGCACCTATATCACTAATCATGATTTTCATACACTGTGAAAGAGTCAGTGGTGGTGAAATTTAGGTATAAGGGTACATCTTTGCAAGAATTGGTAAGTTTTATAGATCAAAGATAAGAAGTCTTTCTACCTACATACAGTGGTTCTAGCCAATAATCAGAATGGTTCATTTGAATATTTGGTAATGAACACGCTATGAATAATGTGAGGTAAACCTCTAGAAATCTTCCCTGCAATGCATATATACACACATACAAATATACAAATATACACACTCGTACAAAGACACGTGTAACGACACACAAACCCACACACATACAGACACACAGCACACACACACATATACACACATATATACATATATATCTATATTATATATATATATATATATATATATATATATATATATATATATATATATATATATATATATATATATAACAAAGACGGTGTGGGAAGAAACAAGTTGGACCATAACGCACCAGAGTACTCGATACTTAGTGTAGTAGAGTGGGTAATAGGAAAAGAATCAGGACCCCGGCGGCTGAACTCTGGCCGTTTCGACAGCTAGACCCGAACTGATCCAACTAACCTATTGGGTTAGTTCGGATCTAGCTCTCGAAATGGCTGGAGCTCAGCCGTCGGGGTCCTGACTCTTTACTCACACAGATATATATATATATATATATATATATATATATATATATTATATATAAATTTTGAGTATATGTTGGTTGTTTTCCGACACCCTAGTATGCAGATTGGAGCACTCGACGAAGTACGCAGGCTGGTTTGTTTACTCCGGAGTAATGTAAAATAATTAAGTCAAATATGTAAAATTTGGCTTCGTTTATTATAAATTATAGATAAACTGCTATATATATTTCGGTGACAGCCATCATTGGCTGTGACCTCTTCAGGCATTCCGAATTGGTGTGGGAAAGACAGGTGCACATGTTGTTGAAGTGTGTTTTACTTCGTCAATACATCGATATGTCCAGCTCCTGGTTGTATTGTTATTTCTCTGAGGAACTAGAATCATATGAATTAGAACAAACGAATTTCGGCGTCATAGGACACTCTCTCATCCCATTGGTCAGTTGTGAGAACCTTCCTCAGTCAAAAGTCTATAGAAATTTTTCTGAGGCAAGACAATCTGTTGTTTTTGTTTAAGTACAGCTGACCTCCTCCATTGTGTTGGTAGTGGTAGTGGTGTTAAGGGGTCAGCTGGCAGGTCATCTTTAGTGTGCCTCTGCTATGTTCAGAAGAATTTGTGTGTAGGTGGGCATCTATCCTGCCACTATTTCACGTGGTGGGGGGTGCCAAACAAATAAAAAAAATACAAAATGCATATGTGTTACAACCAATATCAAAATTTGAAACATTTGAAAAATATTAACTGAAGTAGAAAACCTGTGTCAGAATCGAGAAGTGTAAAGAATTACAATTCTTACACTATCATTGAGTGCGTTTTAAGGGCAAATGAGATAAAAGTGGAGTGTAAAACACCAAAACCTGAGTGTCAAAATCCGGAAATGCAAAGGACTACAGTTCCTATTTCTGCATAAAGTACATATGCGTGTATGTCAACGCACATCGCTGCAAGAACACACGCACAAACACAGGCTCAGGTGCATCCCATATGTATATATATATATATATATTTATATATATATATATATATATATATATATATACACACACACACATTATATACACACACACATATATACACATATATATATATATATACATACACACACATACATGCAAGTATTTATGTATGTATAATTTTAAACAACAGTATCTATGCATGGACATATGTATAAGTATGTGTTGCTTTAGGAGTCGATCGAGGCAGAAGTAGGGGTGGTGAGTGTGTAGGGGGTGGTTTACCTTGGGCTCGATGTGGCGGGGGCTACTGTCCCTATAGCTTGAGGGAAGTTCCCATCCCAATGTGTTGTTATTGTCCGTATAGCTTGAGGAAAGTTCCGGCCCTGAGGTGTCTACATGTACCGAAGAAGTCAGTTCTGATATTTATTAGGCTGCTTCCACCGCTGAGTATCTCGAGGGTCTCGCTCAGACATAGTTTGCAGATGCCAGATCCTCCTCTATCAAGTGGTACTTTCCTCATTTTGGACCAGGCCAGAGAGTACGGGGTCCTGTCCAGCTTGAGCTTCCAGATCAGTTCGGAAAGAGCCGTACTTTTCCTTTTGTCCTCCCTATTAAAGGAATGGTGATGGTTATACCATCGGTCTTTGAAGCTCGTTGATGTGGCTCCTATGTAAAGGTGCTCAGATTTGGAGATTTTACTCTACATCCGTATATTAAGTTCTTCCTTCGGCATTCATTACTAAGGGGGCATAATGTGGGGATTCTGCGGTTGGAGGAGGTGGTCGACCCCCGAGTGCCTAATGTAGGGTTCCCGTTGCGTATTATAGGGTGGTCATCTCCTGGGCTCGGTGGAGGGTGCTTGAGTATGTTTGGGTTCCCAGGGTGGGTACTGGGTCCACCCTTCCTTCCCTCCACATGGCTCTGCTGGGTGCTTATATTGCCAGCTTCTTGTGGTGGTGGTGGGTGTGATGGGTGCGACATGATATTTACAGGATCGAATGTTACTGTGTATTACAAGTTAAAAACTGACAGAGAAGACACAGAGAAAAAAATTGGTACTGAAATGAGGGATGGTGTGGTAAGGTGTTGGTGAGTATTCCTATTTCGAGTTCGATTTAGGGTTAGTCAATGACACCTGGCCGAATGTGATGGTTGTGGATGTATGGCTATGTGCTTGGTGGTGGTGGTGGTGGGGGGGGGCATGATATTTACAAGATATGATCGATCTTACAATGAGTTACATGTTAGAGAAGACAAAGGTACTGAGGTGAGGGACGGTGTGGCAAAGCAACGGTAGCTACCCCTATGTTGAGTCAGGGTTAGTGGCTGGCCCTCGGTCGAATGTTTGTGCGGATTAGGTGCTCATCCTGGTGTGTCTCCAGTTTTTTATTATTATAGAGAAACAATTGTAATACGTAATAAATTGTGTTCTGTTGCATCACTGATTCTTCGTTTCCATATTATCATACTCTGCCCTGAAGGAGCATAGAGTGCTCAACCGGCATACCGCCTATAGACGCATCCTAGCAACCATACTATACACACACATACACACACACACATACACACACACACACACACATACAGACACACATACACACACACACACACATATATATATATATATATATATATATATATACATATATATATATAATCAAGGTTTAGCAAAAAAATTCTCTGTACCTGCTGTAGCTACCCTTACCGTACGGTTTCAAGTCTCAAAAATAAATGGATAGTCCTTACGGACATCCATTGAAAAGAAATACACTCGTCAGAAGGTTCTTTTCACTTGGAGAATATAAAATTCCCGAGTTCAAATTACGAACTGGCGCTATTCAAAATTGTTCCCGAGATGAGAGTGAATGATATAGAAGCAATTCTGTCCAGTGCCGTGTGCAAAGATATACTATAAATTATATCCATTTCTTCTATTAGATATATATATATATATATATATATATAAAATACCTAAATAAACAGATGGTGGAATTAACGCAGTTATATTCTTATATTTTCAATCTGAGGAATTGTTTTATGTGATGAAGATGTTTCTTATTTACCATCTCTTTGATTTATCAGTATACAAGGAAATATATTAGCCATACTCTTTTGATTGCTTCAGTATTGATATCATATTTACTTACATCTAAATATATGTGAAATCTTCTAATAATACTTTAATTTACTGCAAAACGAAAATATTAGCTGATACTATATTTGAAATGTTATTATCTCGATAGAAATATTTTTCATTTCGTAAATGACAACTACCATAATATTATTTTCATATATAGTATATCAAGTTGCATTTTTGGTTCTATTTTATTTTCATGATATTAGTAATTAGCTTCTGCTTATGTACTTAAAGTTTAAAAGACGCTGTACTCATTGTCTTAAAGGGAGAGCATATTGTTTTAGAGATTGTTCGCTTCCTGGAAGATGCACGGTCGTTTGTTGTCAAAGCTTGCAAATAGCTGGCAGCCACTGACCATCATTCTACAGCAGTAGCCAAACGTAAAGGCCTGCTAGGCATTCTAATAGCATCAGCATATAGAAAGTTGTACGGAAAATGCAGAAAATGATCGATAAGCACGCAAGAAAATTAATTAGCACCATTGCTAAGTAGCTCAAGGTTCTAGGCAGCCTATCGGAAGAATTATGCACTAGGACGTTCGATACCAGTCATATGTGATGTGGAGAGTCCAATTCATATCAACAACGACAAAAGACGACCAGCGGAGTTCCACAAAGGACTTACTGGGCAACTAGAAACACAAGGAGCCTGGAATGCTTTGTATTTTCTCTGATGAGAAAAACCTTTGATCAAGACCGAAAGGTTAACCTAAGGAATGGCATATTGTTATGCAGAGATCCTAAAGATCTTTTAACAATCATGCACCTAAGTTCCCAATGATGACATCTACAAACATTAACATAATATAAGTCGGTAGTAGCTATTATACTAGCTCTGAATATTCTGTAATACTAATGAATTTACTTTACGTTCAGTTTATATTTTCAATGTATTCAAAATTATTTTCTTTTCAGCACCCAACTATTTTAGCCGACGCTTAACAATATTCTTTTTATGAAAAAGGCACACATGGGAACATTTCTAATTTCATTATTTTCCATGCTTTCCAGCATAGTTACGTCCCTTTACGATCTGAGTTCAAATCCCGCTGAGGTTGACTTTGCTTTCATCCTTACGGGGTCGATAACATAAAGTACCAGTAATGCACTGGGTATTTGCTGGCCTTGTGCCTAAAGTAGAAACAATTATTTTCATTGGCCTAATCAATGAGCGTTCTTCACCATCAAAACCTATTTCCATGAGTCGTTTTCTACTTCGTAGCTACAAAGTGAAGTGAGGTCCCATAGGAATTCCCAGTAAAAATAACAAAATAAAAACAAATATCAGACTTTCTCTTCCCAGATGTGAATAGCTCGATTTTACTCTTGGCGGTAATTTCGGCAGTTCTTTTCTTTGCTTCTCCTGAGAATAAATGTCCATTAATACAAATAACTTTATTTCACATTAAGGTTAAAATCTTAATTAATTAAAATCGTGTTTGCTGTATCACCCACAGTAGCCTGTAATTAATTGTTTCAGGCACAAGGCCAGCAATTTGAAGGGGAGGGGAAAGTCAATTAAATCGACACCAGTACATTACTGGTACTTTATTTTATCGACTCCGTAAGGATGAAAAGCAAAGCTAACCTCAGCGGGATTTGAACTCAGGACGTAAAGAGCCATAACTCTATGCCGCAAAGCATGATGTCTGACGCTCTACCGATACTGTCAATCGACCACCCTCAAAGTAGCCTGTAATTAATAAAACGTTCTTCATGCAGGTGACTCTCTTTAGTAATAATGAAATAATTCCCTAAGTATCATATGTTAAGCAATCCACACAAACCCCATTATATAAATATAATAACAGGAAACAGTAGTCGGAACTGTTTAAATGTATTCACTTGAATTTCTAACTATTTACTTTTTATTAAAGCCTTCAACAGTATAACATACAAAAGCATGTAATTGTTTTAACATAGATTTACATAAATTCATGAATTTATTTAATAATCTATATATAAGCAACTATTAGCTTCACTGATTCGGTAGTAATAAGTTATTAAAGTAGAAACTAGGAGTCCGGTGAATTTCAGGATATACATGTATGCAGTATTCGAACACAGTTACTTAGCTTTGGTGTAATCACTTGTTTACAGTACGATCGCTTGATATATGTATATTTGACATATATAAATATTATTGTATAACATTCCATGTAGTTCTATATTCTGAATTACGCGGGGCTAGTGATAATGTTTATAACAATACATATATACATACATATATACGTACATATATATATATATATATATATATATATATATACCACAAAATAAGAGGAAACAATTACCCAGAAGCTACTGCTACTGATACTCTGGCATTCTTTAAAGAATTTGTTTAAAAAATTCGTGTCTAATGTTTAAATTTTTGGATTCTGAGAATCCTTTGGATTTTAGTTCTTAACTTTTGACAGTTTTCTGAATTTTGTAGAAAAAAATGTTGCTTAATTCCATGTGTGTGTGTGTATTTATTTATATATACACACACTGTGTTTCGTTTCAAAAGAAGAGAAACAAATTATTCATTGCAGAAGTTACTGCTAGTGATACTCAGGCCTTTGTTAAGGAAGTCCTTTAGAGAGGGAAACATTTTTTTTTTTTTTTTGAGGATTTAAAAAAAATTTTTTAGAATTTTTTTAGAAAAGTTTTTTTTAATTTTTAAACTTTAGGATCCTGAGAATCCTTTGGATTTTAGTTTTCAAATTTTGACAATTTTTTGAATTTTGAAGAGAAAAAAATGTTTCTTAATTTCCCTCCACAAAAGTACCTGTGACAGACGGGCTGAAAAAGACACACACAAACACACACAACAACCCAACACATACATACACTAAAGAGACGGTGTCAGACAAACTGAAAAAAAAACACACACACTCACATGTGTGTACTGTTGACATACACCCTCACTCTCTCTATATATATATGTACACATACAATCCTACTACTACTCCTACAGAATTCAGCTTTAACTTACAATCCCCTATCACCTTTTCAAATTTTGACCACTCGATTAACAATTCATTACAGGATATTCTTCAAGACACAGCGTCCTCCCTTGCAGATAAACAAGTAACGTTTTCATTTCCAACCAACCTTTCAGCAAGAAGGATGGAAGAAAATTTATTCAAACATTTGATTTTGATTTTAATTTTAAACCTTTCGTTTTTAACTCCTATCAACTCTTTTTAATTTTTTACACTCAACATTTGATAAGATAGATGTTAATAACACATCGAAACCGGTAATTCTTCATATACTTTATATACATCATAAAAATTGTTTTAAAGAAGAATTGTCCCTCTCATTTTTTAATAATATTATCTTGTCAATAATGTCACTTTGACGAATCAAAAAAGAAAAACAAACCCTTAAATATATCTCACGTGCTATTTCCAACTTCATCTTTTCTCTCTCTCTCTCTCTCTCTCTCTCTATATATATATATATATATATATATATATATATATATATATATATATATATATATATATATATATATATTTTTTTTTTTTTTTTTTTTGTTAATGATGTATGGAGGCACATGGCTTAGTGGTTAGAGCATTGGGCTTGCAATCGAAATGTTGTGAGTTCAATTCTCTGACCGGGTGATGTGTTGTTTCCTTGAGCAAGACACTTTATTTCACATTGCTCCAGTTTACTCGCCTGTAGAAATGAGATGATAGGACTGAGGTCCCTATCATTCCACTGTAAAGTGGTCGTGGAGGTGCCACGGCAAAAAAGCACCCACCACTCACTGTAAATGAGGTTGGTGTTAGGAAGGGCATCCAGCTGTAGAAATCAAGCCAGAATCATTTCCCGTCCCACCCTTTCAAGCAGGGAAAAGCGGACGTAAAATGAAATGATGATGATGATGATATATATATATATATATATCATCATCATTTCATTTTACGTCTGCTTTTCCCTGCTTGCAAGGGTGGGACGGGAAAGGATTCTGGCTTGATTTCTACAGCTGGATGCCCTTCCTAACACCAACCTCATTTACAGTGAGTGCTGGATGCTTTTTTGCTGTGGCACCTCCACGACCACTTTACAGTGGAATGATAGGGACCTATGCTTTGGGAGGGTCATGTTTTCAATAAGAAACACACGCACCAGTTGCATTCACTTCAATTTATTATAACAAAGCATAACAATATCGGTTTCAACACACGTTTTCAGATAAAGACTCTTGCTAAACAAATTCAGAAATGAAACATATATATATATATATATATATATATATATATATATATATATATATATATATATATTTCATTTCTGAATTTGATATATATATATATATCATATCTATATATATATATATATATATATATATATATATTTCGTTTCTGAATTTGTTTAGCAAGAGTCTTTATCTGAAAACGTGTGTTGAAACCGATATTGTTATGCTTTGTTATAATAAATTGAAGTGAAAGCAACTGGTGCTTGTGTTTCTTATTGGCAACATGACCCTCCCAAAGCATAACAACATATATATATACACACACATATATATATATATATATATATATATATATATATATATATATATATGTGTGTGTGTGTGTGTGTGTGTGTGTGTGTGTGTATGAGATTCTACAGGACTAAAACTTTTATATATATGCATATTTATATATATAGGGAGGGTAAAATTCCCGAGTTCCATAGACGAGTTCTCTCCAACGGTCTCTGTCCCTCATTATCGCTGCCATGTGCTGCGTCTCCAAGAGACCAGTGTCTGTCCTTAGGGCATCAACATACGTTAACCTTGGTCTTCATCTTCCAGTGTGTCCATGTAGGGGCTCCCACAGGAGCACTGAGTGCAGTGTCAACTCTGGATGCCGGTGAGCATGTCCAGATCACCTCAGGCTCCTCTGTGTCACATTTGAGCTGACTTTTGTGAGGTTCCCGTACAACTCTGAGTTCTTCATCCTCAGTGTATACTGATTAATGTTCAGAGCCATCCTCAGCATTCTCGTGTAGCACCCATCCACCATCTGAGCGAATTTCTTGGTCAGTGTCCAAATCTCAGACCCGTACAGCAGCACAGACTCCACTACAGCAATGAATAGGTGGATCTTGAGACAGAGCCCTTCACCAGACAGGAGCTTCAGAGAGTCAATAAGAAGATCAAGGAGGGCAAGGCTCATGGAGAAGATGGAGTGGCATTAGAGGTGATGAAGAGGTGTGATTTTGATGATATCATCCTGGGGTTCTGTAACCAGGCACTGGAGAAGGGAGTTGCCCCGAATCAGTGGAGGATCAGTAACATCGTCCCAGTGCCAAAGAAGGGAGACCTCTCTAACACCAACAACTACAGGCGGATCTCACTGACGTCACTTGTGGCAAAGACCCGCAACAGGATGATTCTCTCACTGACTCTCTCTCTCTCTCTCTATATATATATATATATATATATATATATATATATATATAACTAGAAAGTGATTAACATATAAATAAACATGAATAATCACAGGAGATAATCTCCTGTGATTATTCATGTTTATTTATATGTTAATCAATTTCTAGTTATTATAAAATGCTCGCACCTACTCGTTAGAATCTTAGAGCTTATTTTGCGGGTGATATGGCGCATGTCTTTCTGGCATGACACCCATAATATTGATTTAGATTAAATTCATTTGATTTATCTTAATTTTATATATATATATATATATATATATATATATATATATATATATATATATATATATATATATATATATATATATATATATATAAGTATTGAAGTTTCTGTTGAAAATTGAAAAAGTCATAGGAGTGAAGAGTACTCTATGTAAGTTACAGAGCTAAATTTAATGTATAATAAACAATACAATGTAATTACCTCATTACCAGGGGTTTCCCGAATAAGACGAATACAAGAAACGTCCTCATTCATTCGTCACACAAGGCAATTTAAAACATAGTGAAATATTTGAAAAATTCTCCTCAAGAAAGGCAAAAGTTTAACGGGCAAAAAAATATAAATAAAAGTAATGCAAGAGATATATAAAAATAAAATAAGGAAATATAGTAAGGGTATGTGTATAAATTTGTGTATATGCACCTACAAATGTACATATGTGTGTATGTAAAAATGCATGTGTATAGTGAAAAAATGTGTGTGTAAGTACATACATAAAGGCAAGCATATCAGTGTATGTGTGACCACAAATACGTATATAATATATGTTGAAAAAAGAAATTGTAAGATAATAGAGTTAGCGTACATACAGACTTAGAGACTAAGGATTGAAATATATACACATACAAGGATGAAAGGACGCACGCGTATAAACATACACACACGCGCAACCACATACATATATGTGATATATACAGGGAAGGGAGTGTATCAGTCAAAGCAGTGTCAGACTGAAGGTCGATAAACATATAAAAATATAAAATATGAAAATTAACTAGGTCATATCGGTGGTGTTGAGTCAACCGTCTGCACTATTAATATTGGAAAATATTGGCTGTATGTCCTGCGGAAGAAAAACGTTTCTGCTAGACACAGCAAGAACCGTACGAATGGGAAAAAAGTTGCTGTCTAACACACAATTATTGGCAGAATAATGATGAAATACTGAGTGAAAAATAAGAACTATAATAAAAAATAATAGAAAGACATATAGACAAAATACACTTTAAATAACATCCGACTACTCAGAAAAATGAAGTCCAACAAACCAATGAAACTTTAAAAACAGAACCCACTAATCAATGAAATAGACACCGGCACAGCGGGGATGACAACATACAGAAAGGGCGAAGTCTCTAAACAAATTAAAGAAAATACTAGAAACTTCTACATTTAAGAAACAGCAAAACAATAAAGCAAATCAAAAGGACACAGTGAGAGAAGAAAATATCCATATGAACACCGTAGAAATTCCCATTGAACCATTCGACTGAATAAACAAGCAGAACAAAATGTCACTTGATAATTTATATATATCCCAATGAGAACAGAACCACACGGCAACGGCCTAAGCTGAATTAATTACAAGGAAACAATAAAGATACTAGAAGAGAACATTATAAACTCAATGAAAATGTATAAACATAAGAAACATCCAAGTGTGCAATCGAACTAATAAATATATGTTATAGGGGCCTTGTAAGATACATTGTGCAGCACAACAATATACTAGGCAAATATTGACCAACGAAGGGAACTTGTGAAGGCGCATGGCTTAGTGGTTAGAGCATTGGGCTTGCAATCGAAAGGTTGTGAGTTCAATTCTCGGACAAGGTGATGTGTTGTTTCCTTCAGCAAGACACTTTATTTCACGTTGCTCCAGTTTACTCAGCTTTAGAAATGAGATGATAGGACTGTGGTCCCTATCATTAAATCACTCAAGATATCTCCAACGAGATATACCCCAGGGGAGGCCAGCTAAATCTGCATACGTGTGAGCTGTAACAACAACAACAACAACAATGAAGGCAAGGCAACTGATCTTTTCATTACCTGTGTTACAACCGAAAGAAACTAGATGGGATGTAAATAGATTTACAACATCGGCCAAATTCGCAACAGAAAATAAGGAAAAGAATATAAAGTAAATAGAATCGAAAACAAAAAGTAAAACCCTATTATTACTGAGTGATATACAAAAGTAAAGATACAATTCTCTGGAAGCAAAAGAAGAGGTGAAACATATCATATGATTTCATTAGCCTGGATCCCTAATTGATTCCCTTCTCCCCTTTATTGTCACAAGACAATGGAATTGTGTTTCTGCTTATGAGTATGACAGTAGCTCGAGGATAGGGCATTCTACTTCAATGATTCGTGAGGTAAATCCAGTAGTACCATAGTTCCAGTTCGTATGGACATTAATAATACTTTACACGTATTTTACTAACCCTTGTATATAGGCAGGACGTTTTCACTCGAGCGTCTCGTCGTAAAGCTTTTCCCTTAGCAGCTAACGTAGAGTACAACCCTGGAATATTACTATGGCCGTGTAGGATCATGAATGCGTATGTTTATATGAATCTAACCTGACCACATAGCTTTGAAATGATACTAATTGTTTCAATAACAAATATTAGAAAGTATAATTATATAAGGTAGAATATAAAAGAATGAAAATAATTAGGACCAAGATTATATCTACATGTACATACATTAATTATATTTGAAAGTCAAATGACAGCTTAAGAAGGTGGAAGAAAAGTCATGAAGTGGGCTGTGGTATGATGTATACGCAGTTTCAATGTATATATAAATATATATATATATATAAATATATATATATATATATATATATATATATATATATATATATATATATATATATATATATATATATATATATATATATAAGCAAGATGTATGGTAGGTCGTATGTGAATCGCGATGACCACGTCTGACCTACCAAATACGCGACGGTAGCTAGTTAAGCTCTATGCGTATAAGCAGACCAGAAATATTAATGAAAAAGAACAAAGGAACTATTATGACATTATAACAAGTTTATTGCCGACAGCCGTTTCGTCCGACCATATGGTGGGACTTTTCAAGGCATATAACATGTGATTGTAAGTTCATTATTTACATCAACGTATCACTTAAGACTAGCAGTTTGAAATTGTGGTATACATCAGCAGCTCCGCTTGTATATTTGGGGTCTATATTCTAAGGGGGCTCTTTTATATTAGTTGTCGGAATTGTAAAAGGGATGGGTTATGGGGAGTTAAGAGAATTTGAGAAGGGCCTATGAGTCAGGGATTGAAGGTTAAAAATTAGATAATTTATAATTTACGCATTAAAAGTAAAAGACTTGGGATCTCGTAGAAGCACCTTAAAAAATCCCTCAATAAGTGCATAAAGCTTACAAGCCCCAATAAACTTAACAAACTAGAAGAGATTAAGAGACTAATAAAATAAAAAAATAAAGATATAAAGTTTCCCTAAAAAAATATAAAGTTTCCTAAGAAGTTCCTTCGAGAGAAAAAACATTTTTTCGAAAGAAAAAAACGTTCTTCCCCAGAGATCACGTTAAAAAATTTCAGAAAATTTACGAAGTTTTGATAATCCCTACTAAGTTGAAAGAAACTAATCAATTAAAGGTTAATTCAAAAAGCCTTCAATAAACCCCTCAGAAAAGGCCCCTTTAATATTTTTAATAGGAACCTCCTCCGAGAGACCCTTCGAAGAATTAAAATTTTAGAGAACCTTTAAGGATATATATAAACGAATTGAGGAAAATTATAAATTAAAAGTTAAAAATTACGGTATTTGGGATATCCGAGGAATTTTCAAAGGGCTGCTTCAACAGATACAACTTAGGTATAATAGATAAAATAATTTAAGTAATTTAAGTAATTTAATTAGGGAGCAATTCAAAGAGCTTATCAAGTTGGGCAAGATTAAAGAAAATGATAAGTAAGAAAATACATAAGCAAAAAGACAATAATTATAAAATGTATTTTTAAAAGACAATAATTATAAAATGTATTTTTAAGAAGGTATAAGGTAGCTTCAGTAATCTAATAATGTACTATCAAAAATTTATTACAACATTATCACAAAATTATTATAAAATTATTATAAAATTATTACAAAATTATCATAAAACTATTGATACAGGATTAAAAAATTACTATAAAATTATTGATACAGGATTAACAAAGACATAATAATATATTCCTGCCTAATTAACAAAAAATCAATAAACAATTAAGAGTCAAGCAAAATTAGCTCAGGGATATCCCGCTCTCGGATACTTTACACACATACAGCATCACATATGATTAACAAAGACATAATGGTATACTCCTGCCTAATTAACAAACAATCAATTAACAATTGATAGTCAAGAAAATATACTCAGGGATATCCCACGCACGGATACTTTACACACATACAGCAGGATGAACAATACAGGTGACCTTGTGGGCGCGATATCCATTATGCATATGTAGTCATCTGCATAGCTCCAGGCACATTTGGTCTTGTTTAAAAGTTCAGAGTTCACGAATCAACTGGGATTCACTATCAGCTGCGTGGACTCTCTGGGAAATGTACCTGTGGATCAAATAGCTAGTAGTTGCTGGGTGTGGTCCGTGCGATCTTTTAGTTACGGGGATTGCACGCTGCCGGTTCTAAATCCAAGGTCTCGCCGCATAGGATGTATTGGTTTACATGCTATATTGGTAAAAAAACCAGTGTGGATTTGACTGGGGTGGTATATTACGAACTCCAAGCACACACGCGACTGGTCAAATGCGAAGGGCTGTCCCCTCTTTGTTTGTTGTAGGGGTCGGTTCCAGCATAGATGTTGGTCGTGTTATCCATATTGCGTCAGCCATGCATATTCAAGACAGATCTGTATATATTTGCGGGTATGGTCCGGCGTCTACGCTATCCAAAGGGTCTCTCTTGTGTTATTTTCAAGTTTGTTTGTCATCTCCCGGTTAAGATTGCGCATGCTTCGGTGAATCTCATGCATGGAATCTTGGGGTATCATATTACACGGGGTGACTAGCAGAAAATATATATTCCATGCTATCGCGCACGCGCTGGCCTGTGGCTACGACCGTGTCCAGTCTCGGGTAGTAGCAGATAGCAGGTAGACCAGCTAGACACACCCCTGCTCAAGGGGCACAACCTCTAACTTATCGAGTGGTCAGACATCAAGGGAGTCAACTCTCCAAGCCCATTAAGTCAACCGTGGTAATATACAAAAAAATCCCTAACTCAAAAAGAACCACTAATAATAAAGAAGAACTAACTCAAAAGAAGTGAGTGGGGGAGAATGGGGAGGGGCATCTATTTGGGCGGGGGTTTATTAGGGGGGGGTGATTGGTTATAGGCAGGGAGCGGCCGCCATATTGGGTGTTCTGTTACTGTTTCCCTGGGCAAGTTCCCGAATTTGTTGACATACATCTCCGACGGCACCTCCCCAGATTAGTCAACGTGGGTCCAGGCACTCACAATGTCCCACACCGCAGGCATCCATATTGGGTGTTCTGTTACTGTTTCCTTGGGCAAGTTCCCGAATTTGTTGAAATACATCTCCGACGGCACCTCCCCAGATTAGTCAACGTGGGTCCAGGCACTCACAATGTACCACACCGCAGGCATCAGCTGCCCCTAGGGTGCGCAGCAACAATGCTGTCACCAATCCCAGGTTGGCAATAGGGACACAGGGTCGACTGTTCCTCACCAGAGTCCCCATCGGCAATCGAGGCGCCGAGGCATCAATGCGGCCGGGGTTACTAAAGAGCACCCTATTCGCCAGCGGGGCAGCCATGTGCGGGACAGGGTGGGGTCAGGGCTATGTGTCCGGTCTGAAGAAAAAGAAAGAGCTAAGTATAGTGTGGGGGCAGGACGAGAAGATTTCTGATCTCCTGTTGAGCAAGTTGAGTCCTGAGAATACTATGTCATGAGATTCAGTTAGGCACAGGCTACAAAACCTGCTCAACGAGCTATATGGAGGAGCTTTAGTAAGGCATCTCCAGCTTAGTGTGTAGGGGGTTTTTGTTTGTTTTAAGTTATGTATGTGCCCCGCTAACGACGTGGTATTTTTAAGCTTCTCATATCGGAAGCTATTCTGGTGGGCGTTGAATCTCGCCTTGAACTGGTTAGCGGTTGATCCCACATACGTCTTAGAATACGTGTCTGTGGTTACGTTACATGCATATACTACGTTCCTAATAAGGCAGTGTCCAGCTAGTGGGCATTTGCCCTTCCGTCTGCAATTACACTTTCTAATAGGGTCATGCTCCTCAATCAGGGGTGCATGTCCCTCCAAGCGGCCGCGGGGCTGCCTAGTGGGACCGGTTTTATTGCCTGTTATCCCCCTGGGTCTTTCACTCAGTGGGTTGGTCCCGTGTTGTCGTGTGTACTGGCGTGGTTCACTATTTCGGATGGCCTTAAGTCCCTCTTTAATCTTACTCTTATTGGTCTTAGCTAGGTGTGAGGCCAGATCAGGGGTTGTTGAGTACGATAGTTTGATAGTATTCTTATTGATGACACTACCGTACCTACTACCTGGGGGGAAGTTCCTATCTATTAAAGAGAAAAAAGATTTGGGGAGGTCTGTAGTAACATTAGAGTTGAAGGGCGGGTTAAAGAAAGTACTATCACGTCTTCTATTCCTTCCACTGCGTTTCTTATCCCCTATGCTGCTTACCCTCCCTTCATCTATATTATTACGGGTTCTACCAGGTGTGGTTGCTGGGCTCCCAGTGGTATGTGTTTTGGTCTCGAGTCTCCTAGGCCTCTGGTCCTCGTTTTCACTGTTGGACTTGCTTGGGGCGGCGTAGTGCTTTCCAGGCGCGTGGGCCCTATCCGTGTCTGCATTGCTAGTGTTGTTGTTCTTAACTAAATTCCTATTGTCCCTATTCGTCTTTCTAGCACTCCCTCCATCTCCCATGGACATATTATGCGTGATTATAGTGCTGGGTTGGGGTGGTGGGGTGGTGCCGCCTGTGTCTATCTTTGTGCCCTGACCCAGCTAGCGCCTTATTGTAATACTCCCCGTTCGCTTCAAATGCGGTCACGCTGCTAGATAGTCCGCTAATCCTACTAGATACTCCCTTAACTATTGCTTTGAGGACTGAGCCTGGGTGGTTGGAGTTGGCATTGACGTATGTCAGCCTCTCGTTAGGTTTATGGTATGGTGTATATTCTAACTTATCTAGGTCTCGTGTGGCATCTAGAAAGTTGACTACCTTACCATTTCTATCCATAATTATTGATAGGTTAAAGTTCTTGAAGAATTTATATAAGTCCTTTCTAGTTCTTTCTAGTTTGTTTCGTTTAAAGTCCACAGTAAGCAATGCGTCGTCACGGTATAGCCCACCTCTGAGGTGTGGGAACTGCTCGTTGAGCTCCTTGAGCAAGTACAATCCGACGAGGTCTGTCACCTGTGCTGAGTCACTAGACCCCATAGTGATGTCGAAGTTGTTACGAGTGTTCTTGCGCGTCCACAATTCATCCTCAAATGTGATAATTGTTTTACGAGCGACAAGGACTATGTCAGTCTGGGATCTAGTGAGTCCGCCCGCCGCATTGCCATCATGAGCGCCTTATTCAGTAGTATGGGGGATATAGACGTATAGTAGGAGTCTATATCGAACTGGATGAAGCGTAGTGATTTGTGGTTGCTAATGCTTGAGAACCACTTTATCACTTCTGCAGTGTTTCCCCATAGGTCCAGGCTAATCCTGTCCTTAACTTTCGGTATGACTTCATCTAGTATTTTTTTACTTATAATCCCTATGTCAGATTTAGAGGGGCTAATGAGCCTGACAGAGGGGCTACTTGCAAAGTGCTCCTTACGATCTTTCAATGTGAACCTTGGTTGTCGGGGGGTGTAAGGTTGTGTGCATTTCTCTAATCCGAGGTTCGTTACTATCACTTTAGCCTCCCTGTTAATCTCATTTAGGTTGCCTACAGTGGTTTTTTTATAGTTTTTATGTAGCTCATTGTATATGAATCCGCGGTATTCTTCATAACTCAGGTTGTACATATTCTTAGTCTTGTCCGAGGGTACGAGTATACAGTTTCTGTCCTTAAACGATTTAACTAGTGATTCTAACTTAGTTTGGAAGCCGCTACGCTTACCGTTTTTCAGGGCCTATGAGTCAGGGATTGAAGGTTAAAAATTAGATAATTTATAATTTACGCATTAAAAGTAAAAGACTTGGGATCTCGTAGAAGCACCTTGAAAAATCCCACCATATGGTCGGACGAAACGGCTGTCGGCAATAAACTTGTTATAATATCATAATAGTTCCTTTGTTCTTTTTCATTAATATATATATTTATATAATAATTAACTAATTAATTTAATTAGACAATTCTGTTGATTGGTTAATTATTTGTGTTTGTTTAATAACATCTGGTCGAGAGCTTATTTTGAAAGTTAGCAGAAATTATAATATTTCCTTTGTCTAACATTTTGAATGACCCGCCAAAAACCGGGGGTTATTTCCCTTGCTGGAAATAACACGTGACAACTAAATATACGATTCGCTGCTGCTAGCGGCAACATTTAGAATCTCGCCCCGTTCTTTGGGAGAACGAAAACCAGTTGATGAATTGAATCCTCTGTTCGATCATGGATACCACGAGATTGCCAGTTACGTAAGTCTGATATTTGATTTCGGATTCATAAAAACACTTTAAACGTATAACGTTTGATTTGTCCAGGTGTATTTTTTCTCAACCTGTTACTTCTTTCGTTACTTTGGTATTGTGTGTTGGATTGTGCCTACCACAATGTTCAATTTGTCAAGCTATTTAAACGTATGTTATTACTCTAAGGACCTACCTTGTCGAGGCTTTGCTAACTCATTCATATAGTAGGTCGAATTTGCTTGCACACCGCCAAAGAATCGATTTTACTAAGCATCCAATTATATATATATATATATATATATATATATATATATGTGTGTGTGTGTGTGTGTGTGTGTGTGTGTGTGTGTATGTGTGTGTGTGTGTGTGTGTGTGTGTGTGTGTGTGTGTGTGTGTGTGTGTGTGTGTGTGTGTGTGTGTGTGTGTGTGTGTGTGTGTGTGTGTGTGTGTGTGTGTGTGTGTGTGTGTGCATGTGAGTGTACATCTGTATATGTATGTCTGTTGTGTGTGCCCGTATCTGCGGCTTGTGTTAGGTTTACGATGGGCTGATATACATTTGGGTAGGGGTTCGATATATAGAGATCGATAAAAGAATCATCAGCCTTAGGATATATATAATCGATCGATATAATCGTCTAAAATCCCTTGATACAGTGAATTGACTGAATACAGGGAAATAATGGTTTCTTATATAGCCACAAGGCCAGCAATTTTGGAGGCTGGGAAAGTCGATTAAGTCGACCCCAGAGCGTGACCGGTACGTTATTTTATCGACCCCGTAAGGATGAAAGACAAAGTTAACCTCGGCCGGATTTGAACTCAGAATAGCAAGGGCTGTAAATCTATGCGTCAAATCATGTCGTCCGACCCTTTACTGCCAAGAAAACGAATATGATTATATATGTTTATCAAATCCTGTATGAGATACACTCTATAATTCATATAACATAGCTTTCACCGTAATAAAATACTATCATTATACAACAAAACGATCGAAATCGATATTTAGAAATGATATAAATTGTATGACAAACGCATAAGACGCGTAGATACTGGTTTCATTGATGTTGCACAATGAAAGCAGTATCTACACGTCTTATTTGTTGTTGCACAATTGAACAACAATTACAAAGAGATTATCAAACCGTCTATAACCGATTGCTGGCTTCTACCATGAGACAATTATTATTGTAGCATTGTGTTAACCCATTAACACATCTATGTTGTACCACGAACGTAGCTGTGGTATTTCTAAAGGAACTGACACAATGTCCGCAAGGGAACGCATTGCAGTGAAAGCAGTATGTATGCTTATTTATATGTACATGTATATATATATATATATATATATTTATATGTACATGTATATATATATATATATATATATATATATATATATATATATATATATATATATATATACATAAATACATATATATATATATACATATATATATATATATATATATATATATATATATATATATATATATATATATATATATATATATATAGGAAAAAGTATGACCCCGACGGCAGAGCTCAACCTCTTTCGACGGCTATTTCTGGACTAGTGTATATACATACATATATATATATATATGTATATATATATATATATATATATATATATATATATATATATAAGAAATAGGATTTCGCTTCAAGCATAGCTTTATACAATATGTATAAATATTTCGTATCTCCAAGGAAATACGGTGTTAGGAAGCCGTAGCTATGCAGAAACCGGGGGTCTAACGCCCTCTGGTGATGTCCAGCAGAAGCAAGGGGGACAACCGTCTACGCATTTCAGGCTTAACTAGCCTTCGTCAGGACGGTCCCTCCCACCGCTTGCGACTGATGGACTAGAAGACAGTAGTATATTTTGTCCAGAAATAGTCGTCGAAACGGCCTGAGCTCTACCGTCGGCGTCATACTTTTTCCTATTTCCCACTCTACTACCCTAAGTATTGAGTACTCTGGTGCGTTATGGTTCATTTGGTTCGTTACCACAATTCCTTTGTTATATATATATATATATATATATATATATATATATATATATATATATATATATATATATATATATATATATGTATATATATATATATATATATATATATATATATATATATATATATATATATATATATATATATATATATATATGTATATATTTATATATAGATTTATTAAAATAACAGATTTAAGCAAAGAATAGTTTAAGAAAATAACAGTTTAAGAAAAGAATCGCTGCTTTCACCCTTAACGGGATCTTCTGAAACTAACAAAGTCAATCTGTAAACGCAGAACTGGATATTTCAAAAAACGTTGCAACCGGAGGAAGACAGGAAGACGATACTTTGGTTCGTGGAAACGTTCGCTGGCAAAGAACGGGAAAAAACGAATAAAACGTCATTAATTAGAGCGGTGAAAAACAATTACGCGCAGAGACAGAACCACGTTTATGGTATAAAAGAGGTCGTAGACTAATGTTCTCTTAGTTGGTGCATAGAGACGTTCTCTGGCAATGAACGAAAAAACGAAGATAATACGTCAATGTGGATCGTGGAGAACAATAGCACGCAAACACAAAACCACGTAAATGGTATAGCAGAAGTCGTAGACTAAAATTCTAACTCGGAGACCAGATGAATCTCCGCTACAGAGTTAAGAACAAAGTAAATAAAATACAATACAGAAGTAATAGAAATAAATAAATACATACACGCAAACAAATACGTACATACACAAGCATACGCAAATCCTTACCATAGGTATACAAAACCACGAACATATAATTACGCATGTGTGTGTATGCGTGTATACAAATAAATAATTATATAAACGTATATAAATAAATACATACGTATATAACAAGCGCACACACATACGTACATGTAAATACACGAATGTTCGGAGACGTAAGTCAACTAAAACAAGAGATACACATATACACACACCCACCATACGTACGAACCTGCATACTCACACAGACGCAAAACTCCCGTATTCACATAGCCAAACCCTATGTACCAGAATATATAAAAAATGATACGCCATAACAATCAAATAATCGTACGAGAAGGTATACGTACCTTCACAAAACATACGGGTAATATATACTTACCTATGCAAATAAGTAAAGGAATAAACAAAACATATACTTAGCTCCCACATCAAGACGTAAAATATCCACGTATAGATCGTACTATCCGTTAGGGTATAACGTGGGGCTGTAATACAGGAAAGTTTTGTGCAATTTATGTTTACAAGCCGAAATTGCCTCAGATTTTTTGTTTAAGATGTGGTCTGTGGCGTAGAGTATTTCCAGGGCCTCAGCGGCGCAGAGATCACATGGTCTTTTATTTCCGTTATACGAACTAGCCCTAGCTAGGATCTCCCAGTGTAACTTATATTGGGTGTGGTTGTCTTTTAGACTCCAGATATAAGCTGAAAGTGACGTCATATTCCTTCTTAGAGGGTAACGAAAAGAATGGGTATGCATGTAAAGACGCTGCTTGAAACTATTGACGGTTAACCCTACGTAGGCACTACGGGACGTGGGTGTTACAACCTTAAATTTGTAGACAATGTTACTAGAGGGGCATTTCCCGGATAGGGGGCAATCAGCTCGATTCCTACAATTACAGTTAGTACTAACTACAGGGTTGCACGTGTTTCTACGGCTAGGTAGTTTAGATAAATTTGAAGCTGTGATGTTATGTGCAAGGTTAGGAGTCGTAGAGTAAGAAATTTTAATAGTATTTCTATTAAAAATGTTACTATATTTATGTGTAGGGGGAAAATGCTTCGTAATAAGGGAAAGAAAGATCTTAGCTAATGGTGTGGCCACCTCCATATTATATGGTGGGTTATACCAACAAATGCGACGGGATCTATTTATTCTAGGTCTATTTTCGTACTCTGTATATGCTACCTTATCGACAAATCCACTTCGAGCAAGAGCTTCATTGTAATAAGTGGAATGGTCGTTGAAAATACGCTCGTTGGTGGAAAGACGGGAAAGCCTCAACGAAACGTTTCTTACCAGGTTTTTGGTTATGCTGGCAGGCTGGTTGGAATGTTTACTTATGTAATTAAGCGTATCATTCGGCTTTCTATACGGGTAATACAACCCATTCAATAGGTTGAGGGTAACGTCGAGGTAATTAACGACCGAGAGATTGGCCTCAACCTGTATAGAGAGGTTGAAGCCTTTAAAGAAGGCTGGGAGTTCTTTTCGGAACCTGTCGCAAGCACGAGGTCCGCACTTAGTCATGGTCAAAGGACCATCGTCACGGTACAAACCACCGCCCGCGTTGGGGAATTCGTCCTTGATAGAGAAAAGAAAGTAAATGCCAATAAGATCAGTAACCTAGCGATTCTTTGCTTAAACTTTAATCTGTTATTTTAATAAATATTTGTTCTACGGTTCTTATATATTTGATATATATCTATTCTTATCGAGCCCTCTTTGGATTTTAGTCTTCAAATTTATTATTATTACTATATATATATATATATATATATATATATATATATATATATAAGTTGTAATAGAATGAAAACGAAATTTCATTTCTCACTCTTAGTACGGCAAAAAAAAAAAAAAAAAAAAAAAAGTTGACGTGGTTGCCTTAACACCGTACGGCATAAATTCAGGCTGTCAGTTTGTTTACAAACGGACAAAGCGGGCGTTATAATAAACGTCCGCTAAACTGATACGTACATATATGTATGTGTACCTGTATGTATATATATGTATATGTATATATATATATATATATGTATACATGCATGCTACTGTACGTCTGTATACATATATGTATGTACGTATACATACATACTTATATATATATATACATATATATATATATATATATATATATATATATATATATATATATATATATATATATATATATATATATAGCGCCCGAAACGTTAAGAACCTCTTCCTGCTATATCGAGCGTGAACCTAATATATCCCTTCCATATACTGTACCAATTGTGTTGTTATTTCTGTTTAACTTTTACATACATGCATACATATATATATGTATGTTATTACTCTTAGGTCTATACCTTGTCGTGTGCTTGGCTGCACTGCTGAAGGCATTCGTTGGCTTAGCTGCTGCTCGAACTTCGAATGTACTGTACTTTCATTTGTATTTATATATATATATATTGTTATACATATGGAGCGTCATGTTGCCAATAAAAACACACGCATCTGTTTCACTTCAATTTATCATAAATTTCCGTATTTTTATTGGCAACATGACCCTCCCAAAGTATAACAATATCTGTTTCAACACACGTTTTCAGATAAGAAATCTGGCAAAACAAATTAAAAAAACGAATTATATATATATATATATAACGAAGGAAATGTGGGAAGGAACCAGGTGGACCATAACGCACCAAAGTACTCAATACTTAGGGTAGTAGAGTGGGTAAAGGAACGAGTAGGACCCCGACTGCTGAGCTCAAGCCATTTCGACGGCTAATTCTGGACTACTCGGGATTCTACTCGTTCCTATATATATATATATATATATATATATATATATATATATATATATATATATATATATATATATATATATATATGCGTAGTTGTGTACATATGTATTGGAATTTCGTATTTCAGAAGAAATATGGTATGTTTAAATTAAAAATTTAGAGAGCTGTAGCTACGCCAAAACAACAGCGACTACTACCGTCTCGTAGTGTATATACATACATATATATATATATATATATATATATATATATATAAAAGTTTACATATATATATACATACATATACATATACGTGTTTTGCAACTGGTCACTTTGTGGCTCAATGAAAAATTAATAAATTAAATAATCAGAGCTACATATCATAAAACATGTCTATAGAATCACAAGATAAAATATATACTATTTCCTCTCCCAGTTAGCATAATTAACTATATAAAAAATCGAATAGACCAGGCTATAAGAATGAGGCTTCTATGAAGAAATCTGCGACAAATAACCAAAACTAGCCCTTCGCGTCGGCTATAGCGGAATATTTATCTAATATTTCGACAGCGTAATCGCCCAGATACACTCAACTAAACAGATATATAATTATTACATAATTATTAGAAGACTCAAAATACGGATGAAACCATGGTAGAGGTATTTAAATGTATTCTATTTTCTCCTAGTTTATTTTACACCTAATTCTCTTTAGTTGACTGTATCTGGGCGATTACGCTGTCGAAATATTCGATAAATATTCCGCTACGGCCGAGGCGAAGGGCTAGTTTTGGTTATTTGTCGGAGATTTCTTCATAGAAGCCTCATTCTTATAGCCTGGTCTATTCGATTTTTTATTCGATGCATTGTGTCCACACTTTCTCAAAAATACTTTATATCGCTCTGATCAGGACATTCTACATTGCAATTCACTGTCCATGGCGCCCCCATTGTCAATGGAGCTTCCTAGGTAGGTGAAGTTGTCCACTATCTACACCTCCCTCTGTTCAATGAAAACACCAGTTGGTGATGGGTGTGTCCCAGATAACATGCTTTTGGTCTTCTTAGCACTGATATTGAGACCTAAGCTTCCTGCTTCGACATTGATATTGTTCATAATATTGCACTTGCAGAGAGCTGTGCTCTCTGCAAGTGCAACAATATCGTCCGCAAAATCCAGGTCAGACAACTTTTGCTTTGCCACTCAAGATATACCCTGGTCTTTAGACGCTCTTCTTAGTACCAAGTCAATGGCTATGGCAAAGAGAATTGGAGAGAGCGAGCAACCCTGACGCACACCAGTAACCACCTCAAACCAGTCACTGTAACCATCCTCTGTCCGTATGCAGCACTTGGAGTTTGCGTAAATCTGTTTGATTGCCGAAATGACTTTCTGGGGCAGACCATGCTCATGCATGATGCTCAGCATGGGAAAGGCTTCAGCAGCATTTAACCAGCTTGTCAAGATCTGGAAGAGCAGGAATTTCACCCTCAAAACAAAGATGAGATTCTACAACAGCAACGTGCTGTCCATACTCTTGTACGGAAGTGAAACATGGCACCTTAAGACCAGCCAAGAGAAGAAGTTGGACGCATTCGATTCCAGGTGTCTGTCAAAGATCCTGGGGATCAAATGGAGTGTCTATGTAACAAACCAGGAAGTCAGGAGCCGCACCAACCAGCAGCTGGTCTCTTCTGCCATCTGCAAGCGACGCCTGGGCTGGTTTGGGCACGCTTTGAGACTTCCCCCGGAGAGACTGGTGAACCAAGTACTTAAATGGAACCCACAGGGAAGCAGACGGAGAGGGCGACCCAAAATGAACTGGCGCCAGACAGTTGAGAGGGACCTGCGAGCGACAAACAGACAATGGCGGGACGCTGTGCAACTGGCTGCTGACCGAACGCGGTGGAACACTATGATTGCCTCATGCGTCGCAAGACGCGGGAGCTTCTGAGTCTGAGTCTGATCAGGAGAGGGTGATGGAGACTGGATGTTGTGACACTGTGGGTAATACAAAACGAAAAATATCTATAATTACTCATGTTTTAAAATGTACCCTGGTTGTGATCTTATTGTGGTTGCGTGGGTAAAGAAATACAGTTGTGTGTATGTGTATGTGTATGTGTATTTTGAAATTGTCGTATTTTTGTTTGAGCCTGTGTGGCCTATATAACGCAGAGATTTTCTCAATGGAAACATGTCATTAATTTAGAATTCGCTGATATTACTAAACAGAAAACAATTTGAAGACATAAAAAAATTTTACCATTTAAAAAGTAGTCGTTATCACTATTGATCTGGATTATGCTGTCAGTTTTAATCTTCTGCGATGTGTTAAGTGTGCAAGGAATATTACTAACATGCAAATGATTATCAAATGACTCACAGATTTAAATCATTTCTCCCATTATTCTATTATTTTATACTTATTATTAATTTACTGATTAAGGCGTGGTCTTGGACAAATGCTTCACGTTTTTAGTTTCGGATCTATATTTTCTGAGCTCAAATCCAGTCTCTGTATGCTTTACCTGTCACCATTCCGATGTTGATAAAATAAATTGCCAGTCAAGTTCTGGAATCGATAAAATTAAATTTGCCTTTCTCTCAAAATTGCTGGGCTTGTGTCAAAATTAGAAAGCAATATTATTTTACTGGTTTTAGATATACTGGAATGTGGGGTTGCCGGGGCATCTAGGTCACGTGAGGTCGATTATATTGAACCTTGTATTTGGCTAAGGTGGCATATCTGGCAGAATCTTTTGAACATCGTATATTTCTTTTGGTTTCTTTGCATATTTTGTTCAGATCCCGTTGTGATTAACTTTGCTTTTCACGCTTCAAAAATCTAGACGCTCCTATCAAGGAGGAAGCCTATGGACCCCCCTCTCCTCCCCATCCTATCTTTATCACTATCACCTATATTCAATGAGGAGAACATTAATGGAGAATATAAGTAACGAATCTTTCTCCAGGAATCGAGAAGGATAGAGTCCCTGGCTAAAAAAGATTTCGCGTAACAAAAAGAAAAGACAATGTGTGCTGCTGGAGCTGTGAACGAAATGGTGCGAGATCACGATGGAAATGCGATAAGGTAGTTTTTGATTGATACATATTTAGTCGACCTCAAAATGATATGGTAACAAATCCGCCAAGGTCGGTCCAACTCCATCAAAGACGGTCACAAGTCAGGCTGCAAAAGGAGTAGGATGGTTGCCTTCCCGACGTAACCAGAACCAAGAAACTGGGGAAAGGAGGCCAGAAACCGTATGGATGGTGCTTGACAAAATTTACCCATTCATGCTACCGCAACCAGGTAGTCATAGGGAGAAGGTTAGTTTAAGTGTGAATTCTTCGTCTTTTATATCGATACAGTTGAAAGTATACAGTACATTTTGACAGTTATTTGACCGCAGTTTCTTGTAGATTGGATGGCAGCTTAGAGACATATACTGCTTGTGATTGTGGCAGTAAGTTGTGATGATTTTTTTAGCATCGTGTCATTTGATCAAATTGTAATTATTTGCGTTATTTTTATAAGAATTTGCTTCCATGTAGCGGACCGATATCTGGTGGTGATGTTGCTGTTATTTATGATGATCACAGAAATGATAGTAATAACAGAGGCTTCTATTTTAATGTGGAACTGATGGTTTAGTGGCGCTTATATTGGTGAAGTTAATAATTGTTTCTACTTTTTGGCACAAGGCCAGCAATTATCCCAGTACATTACTGGTACTTTATTTTATCGACCCCGTAAGGATGAAAGGCAAAGTTAACCTCGGCGGGAATTGAACTCAGATCGTAAAGGCACGTAACTATGCTGGAAAGCATAATCCGACCCTCTACCGATACTGCCAATTCACCGCGCTTGGTGAAGGTAATAACGAACAGTTTTAGTGGATTTAATTTTATAATTGATAAGATAAAGGTGACAGCATTGAATGTAGAGTTATTAATGTGTATGATGGGGTTGGTATCAGATTGGTAGCTGTAGCGGTGGGCTCTCGGGGGAATATGTAATAGTTATGGCGTTCGTTTCTTAATGTCGCAGTTGCAATTGGTTGTACATTTAATAGGGATAGCGATGAAAGATAATTGTGTTAGGGGTAATGATATTAATTACGAGCCATTAGCCCAGAGTCGTTCATTTTCCTTTCCTATTCTTTTCTAACGCCACTACAGTGGCTTTTGTTCCCAGGAGCTCACTGCTCTACTGATACAAACATTCAGGTATTTAAGTGTTACTCGCCCACCCATCACATCACTCGCATTGCATAACAGACGCATGATCTGTTCATACTATTGCTTCCATCCCTCCCCCAAGTACTTTCTGTTGCACCGATTAAACTAAATGTGACTAGATTATGTTTGTAATTAGTCGAAACGAAAAGACGCTTCTATAACCATCACTAAACATGTTTTGACATCTAATGTTATTGCTGATCTTATCTCTCCCTGTACTATGACAAGCTCGTATAATATAATAATAATAATAATAATAATAATAATAATAATAATAATAATAATAATAATAATAATAATAATAATAATAATAACAACCAGAGACCATTGACCATATAATTTCAATGTGCAGTCCTATAGCTCCAACCGAATACCTAAACAGGCATGACAGAGCTGCACAATACATACATTGGATAATGTGTAAGCATTTGACCTGCCCCATCAAAAGAATTGGTGGAAGCATCAACCACCTCCCATACTTGAAAAAGATCACATCTCAATCTTGTGGAACTTTAGCATCCAAACAGACTGAAAAATAGATGCAAATAGACCTGATATAATATTGAAGGACTTTAAAAAGAGGGTATGCCTGCTAATTGATATGTCCGTTCCAATAGACAAGAATGTATCTATAAAAACATTTGAAAAATTGAGCAAGTATAAGGACCTGGAGATAGAAATTGGAAAAATGTGGAAATTGAGAACTAAAACAATACCAGTGGTTGTAGGCGCTCTGGGAATGATACCTAAGGGGTCTAATGATTACTTATCGCAAATCCCAGGAAACCCGCGTATAGGAGAAATACAAAAGATAGTACTAATGGGAACTGCCCATATACTAAGGAAGATTCTGTCAATATAAGTACATCACAAGTCTAAACACTAAAGATGCATGTGTGAGTATGTATGTTGTTTCTTGAACATGGCGGACCTTGTTGTCTCTTGAGGTCACTGGTTGTGACTTGGTGATAACTCGTATGAACATAAAGCAAGATAAATGCAACTGTAATAATAATAATAATAATAATTGTTTCTACTTTAGGCACAAGGCCAGCAATTACCCAGTGCATTACTGGTACTTTATTTATAATAATAATAATAATAATAACAAAACAGACATATATCAACTGGAAAAAGAAACATCCCGAAAACAGAGGCTATATTGACAGTAACAAACTAGCCAATATACGAAGAAATATTGTAAAAAAAAAGTTACTAACTGATATAGAAATTGATCAGATCAAGCTATTAGCACAAAGTCAGCGAAGGGAAAATGAAGCATGTGTCAGTGAAAACGAGGTAAATTGTAACACTTCGAATCCCAGGGTTGGGGCGGAATCACTGGCAACAGAACAAATTAAAGAAAGGATCGAAAAAGTGGAGGGAGTGCATGCTCAAGATGAAACTCCAAATGAAAATAATGAGATCGTAAATGATAAAGAAATGAATGAGAATGAACTTGCCAACTTGAAGGATGAAATTATGATCGAATGGATGAAAATGAAAGAATCTGACATGGGGCAACGAGACACCCTCCCTAAGATCCAGAACTCCAAACAGAACCAAAAGATAATACACAAGACTAACATAATTCTCAAAAACATTATCATCACAAACAAACTAAACATTACTGATTTAAATCATCTCTATTATGCATCGGCTAAAGTCACCACTCACTTATGTGGAGTGAAGATGAAAAAACAAAGGAATTCCCACAAGAAATCTACTTGGCAAGAGAACATCAATCGCCAAATAAACCTTCTCCGATCTGACATAGAAATTTTAACAAACTAGGTGAACATGTTAAACAAACTAAACTTAGAAAATTGAAAAGAAAGTGCAGTATAAAATCAACAAGTGACATAGACATGCTGATAGAAATAAACAAGCAAAAAGTGTCGGCCAAAGCTGCTCGTATAAGGCGCTTTGAAAAACGATCTAGATTCTATAAGGACAATAATATGTTCAAAAACAACCAAAGAAACTTCTACAGAAAAATTGGTAAGTCAACAATAACTGCTAAATCAATACCACCCAAGGAGGAAGTGCAAGAATTCTGGGAAAAGATCTGGGCCGAAGAAAAAGTTCATAACATACATGCCCCATGGATAGACAGACAAATGAAAGATACAGCTCACATTGAGGAACAAATATGGGAAAATATAACAGTTGAACAGTTGCGCTTGGCTCTAAAAAAACCAGCAAATGGAAATCCCCAGGAAAAGACAAAATACAAATTTTTGGATAAATGCCTTCACAGAGTCTCATGAGCTGTTAGCCCAACTTTACAATGAAATAGTTAAGGAGCCAGAAAAGATACCATCATGGCTAGTTAACGGCATTACATTCCTGCTTCCGAAGAATGATGAGACAAACAATCCCAAAAATTACAGACCGATAACTTGCTTCACCACAATATATAAAATGTTAACATCAGTCCTAACTGAATACACATATGACCACCTGATAACAAATGACCTATTTCCCATTGAGCAGAAAGGGTGTAAACGAGGCTGATATGGCTGTAAGGATCAGCTTTTGGTTAACAAAATGATACTGGAAGATTGTCATAATAGACACAAAAATCTATCGATTGCTTGGATAGATTATAAAAAAGCATTCGATAGTTTGCCACACAGTTGGATTGAAAAATGTTTAGAGATTTTCAAAATATCCCCCGTTGTCAGGAGGTTTTTGTCATTCAGTATGAAGACATGGAAAACGACACTCCTTTTGAATAGTGAAACAAAATCACTGGAAGCTGGAGAAGTTAATATTAATTGTGGAATTTTTCAGGGTGACTCTTTATCACCGCTTTTATTCTGCATCGCGCTTATACCATTAAGTAAAATGCTCAATGAAACAAAACATGGATATAAAGTCTATGACAAAACCATTAATCACTTGTTCTACATGGATGACCTGAAACTATTTGCAAAAAATGATGAACAATTGAAAGGGCTATTATCCACTGTGGAGCAGTTCAGTGATGACCTTAACATGGCGTTTGGACTAGATAAATGCGCCAAAGCAACGTTCACCAGAGGAAAGCTGCTGAAGAGTTCAGACATTAATCTTGATCGGGAGAACGTGATAAGAGAACTTGATCAAGAAAAAACTTACAAATATCTAGGTGTTTGTGAAGGAGACGGAATCAAGCACCCGACAATGAGGGAAAGGATAAGGAAGGAATGTTACCGCAGAGTAAGAGCAATCTTAAGAACGGAATTGAATGCAAGGAATAGGATCGATGCCATAAACACGCTTGCCATACCAGTAGTAACCTACAGTTACAATGTCATCAACTGGTCAAGCACAGAGATCCGTAGGCTCGATACAAAAATTCGAAAATGCTTAACCATGCACAGAATGCATCACCCTAAGGCATATACAGATAGAATATATCTCCCTAGGAAAGAAGGAGGACGTGGGTTAATCCAGTTAGACATTGCATTAAAAACTGCAACAATTGGATTATCTACATATCTAAGGGTATCACATGATTGGATGATCAAACTCGTTTTGAAACACGAAAGCATCAAAAGATCATATTCCATTACAAAAGATGCACAAAGATACAGTAATGGACTACAAATTTCAGAAGTCCCATTTACTGCTGAAATGGAAAACACAGAAAAAGCAAAGCAGGTAAAAGTAACTGCAAAGAAAGAACTGCTACAGAAACTGGCTAAGAAATGGCAAGAAAAGCCTCTGTATGGAAAATACCCAGAACGAGCTAACAATCCTGATGTTGACAAAACTTTAACCCATCAGTGGTTGGCATCCTCTGGACTGAAATCGGAGACTGAAGGACTGATTATATCAGCACAAGATCAGTGTCTGCCAACAAGAAATTACCAAGCCAACATAATAAAAAATGGATGCAGCCCATTATGCCGTGAAAGCAAAAAACAACCAGAGACCATTGACCATATAATTTCAATGTGCAGTCCTATAGCTCCAACCGAATACCTAAACAGGCATGACAGAGCTGCACAATACATACATTGGATAATGTGTAAGCATTTTGACCTGCCCCATCAAAAAAATTGGTGGAAGCATCAACCACCTCCCATACTTGAAAAAGATCACATCTCAATCTTGTGGAACTTTAGCATCCAAACAGACTGAAAAATAGATGCAAATAAACCTGATATAATATTGAAGGACTTTAAAAAGAGGGTATGCCTGCTAATTGATATGTCCGTTCCAATAGACAAGAATGTATCTATAAAAACATTTGAAAAATTGAGCAAGTATAAGGACCTGGAGATAGAAATTGGAAAAATGTGGAAATTGAGAACTAAAACAATACCAGTGGTTGTAGGCGCTCTGGGAATGATACCTAAGGGGTCTAATGATTACATATCGCAAATCCCAGGAAACCCGCGTATAGGAGAAATACAAAAGATAGTACTAATGGGAACTGCCCATATACTAAGGAAGATTCTGTCAATATAAGTACATCACAAGTCTAAACACTAAAGATGCATGTGTGAGTATGTATGTTCTTTCTTGAACATGGCGGACCTTGTTGTCTCTTGAGATCACTGGTTGTGACTTGGTGATAACTCGTATGAACATAAAGCAAGATAAATGCAACTGTAATAATAATAATAATAATTTCTTTATTGGCCACAAGGGCTGACATCAAGAAAAACATTACAGACGGCACAGGACGGTACAGGACAGTACGATGTGGGTTTTGTGCGTGTAAATATTTTTATTATTTATATAAGAAAAGAAAAAAAAGGACATAGAAACATATATATATATATATATAAACAATAAAAATGAAAATTGAAACAATAAAAAATTCCCCAATAAGGGGGAAACCTCCGAGGGTCTGGACGTGTCTGGTGCTCGACACCACCACAGTGACGTCGTCAGCATAAGCCGATTCGGATTTCCCGCATCATATTTCGCGTGGGACGCCCCTCATCGCCCCCAGTTTGTGCAGTAACGGCTCGAGAGCCAATACGTACAAGAGGGACGAGAGGGGACAACCCTGGCGGACTGAGCGCATGATGCTGAACGGCTGCGACAGGTGACCGTTCACCCTCAAAACTGAGCAGATGTCGCTGTAGATTGCTGCGATTCAACCCCTGAAAACGGGCCCGAAACCGGCTGCCTCGAGGACCGCCGCCAGGTACCGATGGTCTACCATATCGAATACTTTGGATTGATCCAAGTTGATCAGGGCCCCATCCGTGCATGTTCCTTAACCACCCTCTCTATGATGTATCGCATGAGGTGGAGGTTGTCGTGTATGGATCTATCCGGAATGGCGCATGTCTGCGCCTCTCCCACCAGACCCTTGACGACAAGCGCCAACCTCGTTGCTAACACCTTGGCCAAAATCTTGAACTCTGCGTTTAGAAGGGTTATGGGCCTGAAATTATCGATAACATCCCTCTTGTACGGGTCTTTCCTCAGCAGTGCCACTGGTCCCCGGCTCACAAAACTGGGAATGCTCCCGTTCTGCTGCCAGTTGCAGTAGACGTCTGCCAAGAGGTCACCGAACAAGTCTGGCATAAATGCATAAAGCTCGTAGAGCAGACCATCAAAACCTGGCGATTTACCCCTTGTGTAGTTAGCCATCACTTCCCGTATTTCACCAGATGTTATTGGCTTTTCGCAACACTGTGCTGCGGTCGTCGAGAGCCGAGGCAGTCCGTCGAGGTATGCACCGAAGTCCATGCCCCGATCCGGGCCGCCGCCGCTCCCGAACAGCTCAGCAAAGTGCTGCTGAAAAGCTTCACACATCCTCTCGGGTTCGAGCATCACGCACCCGTTTTGGTCAGACAAAGACCGAATTGTGGCTTTTTTGCCACGTCGCGCCTCTGCCACCCGGGCCCATTGGACGGCTTTTGTCCCCTCGTGTTTCAGAGCACGCGCTCTAGCTCTGACAACGCAGCCTTCGCGTTTTGCGTTGAAGAATTAGTCGAGTGCCAATCTCGCCACAAGCACGTCGGTTGCGATGCCTGTCCTAAACGCCTCTTCTAGTTTTCTGACTATCTCTCCCTCTACTCTATTTTCCTCTATCACTACTCCTTTGCTAAACATAATCGACTCTACTTTAATTGCCCTATTCAGGGCGAACCACCACCTGTCGTTGACGACCGCTCTCGTCAACGCCCGCTTAACTAATACGCTAATCCGTTCTCTGTAGGCTTTGCGCGCCGGGAAAGACGCGTTCAGCTTCCAGTATGAAGTCTGTCTATGTCGATATCACAGATCAGAAATCTGTGGTCTGTGTAGTCGACTATTTTAAATTGTGGACAACTTATACTAGCCTTATCTAGTTCTCTGCAGAATACCCTATCGAGATACCATCTGGATGACCCGATGCGGTTTGTCCATGTCCACATTGGCACATTCGGGTGATCCAGTCGATACCTGTCAGACAGTTCAAAACGTCTGAGCAGGTTGGTGAGGCTCTTGCACCCTCCTCCCCTATCCACTAGCCCCACACGATCCCAGCGTGCATCCAAGATACCGTTCCAATCGCTCACTAACACTAAAGAGCGGGACGTTCCAAGAAAGGTCTCTAGACGTCTGAAGAAATCTGGCCGTCATGTCCCTGTTGGGGCGTAGACGGCTACTATCCTGAAAGCATTGCCTTCGCTGCCGGTCACGTCCAGCACCACCGACTTACCTTCTGGGTCTAGGAAGATGGCCCGTATTGCGAGATCCAAGCCTCTCCGAAAAAGGACGGCAAACCCTCCCCCGATCCTGGACAGCTGGGAGATGCGTATACACCGTAGCCGCCGAAGATCGGTGCGAAGGCTTGTGCTTCGGAGATTCTGATTTCACTTATGGCCACCACATCTATGTTTAGTGACCTGAGGTCGTTGAGCAGGTGACCCTGCTTCCAAGATGACCCCAGGCCACGTGCATTTATACTGCCTATTATGAGTACGGCCATGTTGGATGAGAAACGGGGCAAGTGAGAAAGGGTCACTTACCTTGTTCGTGTGGTGAAGGGACAGTAGAACCGTCCCTTTCGCTGGTCATGGGTGTTTCTAAGGGGATGTCAGTGTATATCCTCTTGGTAACCGACCCTCTGAAGTCTCCAACTGCGTTGGGGAATTTTTGTTTTAAAGGTTTGTACTGTTCTATTGAGATTTCGATGATACTTATGTTTGTCGGGATGGGAGAGTTCTTGGTGTTGGTGGGGTGTAGTAGTTTTGTTCTGTGATTTCTGTGTGCTGCTTTATATATTGTATGAGTTCTTTTTTTGCCATGTTTATGGCTGTGTACATTTTGGGGAGAGGGGTGATTTTGTTGCTGTTTTCTTCTTGTTGTGTTATGTTTGCGTTGTTGGTGTTTTTGGTGATGCTGGTGGTGGTGTGGTTGTTGTTGTCAGGGGTACTTGTGGTGGTGATGGTGGTGGCGTTTCTGCAAGTTTCCTTGCTGCCTTTACCCCTCTTTGTATGCCTTCGGTTTTGGAGGGTGAATCTAAGGGTTTTTTTCTTTTTTCTTTTTTGTGGCAGACCGTTTGCCACTTCACTCCCGCCTCAAACTCCATGTCGGATTCTGTGGCGTCTGGGAGGGGTATGTGCTTCACGGCTGTTGGTGGTGGTAGTGGAGCCCTCTTCGGCAATTTTGTTGCTGGTGTAGCTACTTTAAATATAGCTATTGGTGTTGCCGCCACTGATGATGCTGCTTTAGTTTTCCGTGGCCTTGGTACGGGTGCTACGGACGTTGCCCTCCTACTCACCGGGAAAGGGGCTTCTTCGTTTGTTGCCTGCCCTGCTCTTGGTAGCAGCGGACCAGGTATTGGAAGGAGAGGGGCCTTCTTCGCTGTCTTCTGCGGGCAAAAGGCCCTGAGGTGACCCTTCGACCCACAGAGATAACATTTTGGCCGTCTTCCTTCTACACTTATAGGGAGTTGGAGTCCTTCCTCGATGTCTATGATATCGGGGATAGCGTCGATACATTCCTGGTCAGTTTGTATAAGCATTTGCATGCCTATACCTGACCAGTTCTCTCCCCCTATTTTTTCTACTTGCAGCATGGTCGTCCTGTTCTCGATTCCAGCAAAGACAGACGGGGCCAGCAAAGGTATGAGCACGTCAGGTGGGACCTGGGTCACTTTGACCCTCACAATTTTCTGCCCGCAGTAGGAGGGCACCAAGACTATCTCCTCACACTTTAGGGTTTCCAAAGAGTGAGACATTGCTTCCTGGGGGGTGGCGAAAAGTACGTCTACTGTGGCGTACTTTCTGCCTCGGGTGATGTGGGTTTTGCGTGCCCAGACGCACCACAAGGCCTTTTGGATTTGAGCCTCCGTGGCTCTCTCCACCCGATGTGAGATTTTGCTTACGGTGCGGTAAGTCACCGTCCGCAGATGCTGGTCCTTGAAAAGATCGGGTGGAGGTTTCAGGGAGACTCTATTGGCGCATCTTGTCACCATGGCCCTTGCGACTGCCATCTCCTCCTCTGTGACTAACACTGTCTCGATATTTCGGGCGACACCTGCAAAAGAAGTGGTCCCTTTTTCAGCAGCACCACTATTGCTGCCGCTACTGGTCTTACTGGTGGTGCTGAGATCGCTATTACAGGTATCGGTGTCATTGTTGTTGTTTTCGTTGGTACAGTTGTTGGTATTATTGTTGTTGTTTTCGTTGATACTGTTGCTGTTGTTACTGTTATTGTGGCTGTTGTTGTTATTGTTGTTTTCGTTGATACTGTTCCTACTATTATTGTTGTTGTGGCTGTTGTTATTGTCATTGTTATTGTCGTTCTCGACCTTACCGCTGTTATTTTTGTTATTGTCGTTCTCGACTTTACTCTCGTGTAAATGAGTAGACTAAATCCACAATCAGGCACGATATTTTTCCCTTGTCCATAACCACCAGGTCAGGTCTATTGTGTTCCAGTTTCTTGTCCGTCTGTATCCTAAAATCCCACAGCACCTTCACCTGATCATTTTCTATCACCGACTCTGGCTTATGCTCATACCACTTCTCAGAATGTGGTAAATTGTTTACTTTGCATGGGTGCCAGTGGATCACCCTGCCCATCACGTCATGTCTCCAGATTTATAGTGAGTCTGGGCTAGGTCTTTACACTCGGATACAATGTGAGCCACAGTCTACTCTCTCACTCCACAGATCCTGCACAGTGGGATAGCCTCCTCCTTGTAAATATAGTGTTTCAGCCACTTCGTTTTGAGGGCCTGCTCTTGCGCAGCCATTAGCATTCCTTCTGTAGCTTTTTAAGGTCTCCTCTTTTCAATCAGTTCCATGTATGTGGATCTCTAAATTCAGTTTGCTCAAAGAAGGCACTATGAAGGGATTTTTCATGAAGGTTGCTCTGTCTTCTTGTTATTTCCTCCCTGGACATCCCCTGGTCTATTGTTCTCTCCTTCAGTACAATTCAGAGGATTGGCTCTCTACTATCAGTCACGTATTTGTGTAGGTTGTTTTACTCCATCTGAACACAGTCCTCTATGCTGATAAGACATTTCCACCTTCAGATCTCCTTAAGTAGAGTCAATCGACATCACTCCTCTTGTGGAACATGTTGTAGATAGTCAATAGCTTCCTAGTCTTCCTATCCATTTCTTTTTGTTCAGCAACATTCCATCTCAGAATTCCCGCACTATACCTAATAATAGACACAGTTCGGGAATTAACTACACCTATAGCATTCCTACTGTTCAGATGTGACTTTAATACGCTCCTTACTCTCCGAATGTATTCAGATCTTATCAATTCCTTCATTTTTTTGTTCTTGATGTCATCAGCCTCCAGAACACCTAAATACTTGTATCCCTGTTCAGTATCAATTTCTGGATTCCGTTGCTTCTGCTCAATTTACCACTCTTCATAACAAGGACTCCACACTTACTAATACCAAATTGCATACATATATCGTTGCTGAAAATACGGACAGTGTCAACAAGCACATCCAACTCCCTCTCACTCTTCCCGAAGAGCTTAAGATCTTCCATGAAGAGTAGGTGATTGATGGTAAGCTCTCCCTTTCCCAACTTGTATCCGGCTCTCACTTTTCGCAGTACAATGGTCAGGGGGATCAGGGCAAGGACAAACAACAGAGGGGACAAACTATCTCCCTGGAAGATACCTCTCTTGATCCTCACGCCTCCCAAGGATTCTCCGCTGATGTTAACTCTGTTTCCCAGGACTTCATACTTTTGCCCAACAACTGTCTGATGTTATATGCCACCTTGAAGATCTCTAGGCTTTTGGTTATCCGAGAATGAGGTACCATGTCAAATGCCTTTTTGTAGTCTATACATCCCATGGCAAGACCAGTGTGTCTCCTCCTACAATTCCTCATTACCATCTTATCAATAAGTATCTGGTACTTTGTACCACGTGACTTCTTTCGGCATCCTTCCTGTTCGTCCGGTAACAAGTTGTTTATGTGGAGGTGATGGTAGATTTCCTCAGACACAATGCTTGTTAACAGTTTCCACATTACGGACAGACATGTGATAGGTCTATACTTGGTAACATCATTACCCTTGGTTTGCTCTTTCATTACCAGAACTGTGGTACCTTCTGTGAACCACTCTGGTACCTCACCTGACATCAAGCAGTCATTGAACATGGTTGTCAGTTTCGGGTGGAGGGATGTTATATTTTTAATCTAATACCCCTGCACACCATCTGGCCTGGTGATTTCCAGTTGGTTAGTTTTTTGGCCTGCCCCTTAAGAGTTTCAACTGTGATACTC
>OZ024740.1:411013734-411048734 GCA_964016885.1 Eledone cirrhosa | reverse complement strand
ATAAATTTATTCAACTAGATATTGCTAACTATTATTCATCTATTACCTCTAATCTACTAAATAAGGCACTAAATTACGCATTCAAACATACAGACCTAACTAACAATGAAATGCACATTATATTATCGGTTAGGAAAACATTGATAGAATTTAATGACCAACTATGGACCAGAGCAGATAGACATAACAATTTCGACATTACTATGGGATCATCCGACTCAGCGCAGGTAACTGACCTTGTGGGCCTTTTTATAATCAATTCGCTGCATAGGAAAATACCCGGTGCTACCGGAGGTTTATATAGAGATGACATGCTTTTCCTTATTGAAAATAATAACTCTGAACTAAATAGAAAAAGAAAACAAATTACACAATTTTTAATTACTTTAATCTAAAAATAGAAATTGAGAATAACCATAGAATAGTCAATTTCCTAGATGTAACATTAAATCTCAACACATGTCTTCACTATCCATTTCACAGGTTGAATGAAAACTTAAACTATGTCAGCTTTAATTCTAACCACCCCAGATCTGTTAAAAATACTATAGTAAACTCTGTTCAAAAACGTATCTCTAGAATCTCATCTAATAAAAAGATTTTCGACGAAAAAGCCCAGTATTACAATGAAGCGTTAGCTAGAGCAGGATATAGTGATAAAATTATGTACATAGAAAATAATAGACAAACTAACCAAAATAACAACAATTTTAATTACGGCAACAACTTTAACAACTATAATAGAAAGCATTACAATAATTCCAAAAGCCAAAAAAGAAATAGAACTAGGAATATAATATGGTTTGCCCCCCCTTTCTTACTAAACATTAAAACCCACATCGCTAAACTATTTTTTAACGCTCTTGATAATCGCTTCCCTAGAACACATAGGTATCACTCAATTTTCAATAGACATACTATAAAATTAACTTACTCATCCACCAAAAATTTAGCACAAAATATTAATAGAATAAATAATAGGAATTTAAAACCTAGCCAAAATACCGATAATAGCATAAATAATATCCAAGTAAACAAATGTAACTGTAGAGATAGATCTAAATGTCCGTTAAATAACAATTGCTTAGTTAAAAATATAATATATAACTGTAATGTTAAAACGGACTTAAATTCTTTTAACTATGTTGGTTCCACCTCGACAGAATTTAAACTTCGCTATAATAACCACAAGTATTCTTTCACAGATCCAAGCTAAAAATCTTCAACATCACTATCAGGCCTACTCTGGCAACTTAAGCATGATAACGTTGGATATTCGACGGCTTGGAATATAGTCTCAAGAGGGATTCCTTTTAATTCATCCTCTGAGACATGTGACCTCTGCGCGGAGGAGATATTCTTTATACTAAAATCTAAAAATTCCCTTAATTTACGGACAAATTTATTCAGTTGCTGCAGACATAGATTGAACTCAACTTTTAAATATAAATACAAATTTAAAATGTAGTATATTTAACTTGATTTATAATTATTTATGAAACTCGCCGATAAATCTTTCGATTTCTTTTTTATTTTAAACATTCTTCATGAATAATTAAACTACCCTAAAAGCTGATGCTCCAAATATATCGAATAAATTTTACACTAGATAAACCTCTATTAAATATAAGACCATCTGTAGATCAAATGGCTATCCTAAACTTTTGGAATGATTTCTGCTAGACAGGATTTGGTAAATAATTTTGGTTTTGTTTGCTTTTGATTCTGATGCTTATAACGAACTTGGCAATATATTGTCAATTAACCTTGAAGGGTTGATCTCTGTGGTTGATTTGCGGGGCATACTATGTTTTATTTTTTATTTTTTATTTTTTATTTTTTATTTTTTATTTTTTATTTTTTATTTTTTATTTTTTATTTTTTATTTTTTATTTTTTATTTTTTATTTTTTATTTTTTATTTTTTATTTTTTATTTTTTATTTTTTATTTTTTATTTTTTATTTTTTATTTTTTTATTTTTTATTTTTTATTTTTTATTTTTTATTTTTTATTTTTTATTTTTTATTTTTATTTTTTATTTTTTATTTTTTTATTTTTTATTTTTTTATTTTTTATTTTTTATTTTTTATTTTTTATTTTTTATTTTTTATTTTTTATTTTTTATTTTTTATTTTTTATTTTTTATTTTTTATTTTTTATTTTTTATTTTTATTTTTTAATATTTTAATATTTTTTTATTTTTATTTCTGATATTTTTATTGATATATTGATATCTGTTCTTTATTTATGCTTGAACGATAATCATGTAGAGTAAAGACAAGAATAGTATTGTTATAATTAATGTAGACTCTATATATATTTGTGTGTATGTACACATATATGTATACTAGAATTTTATAGCACAATGAGAATGTTTTCGTGTGAAATAGGAATTTGCAGAGTTGATCACGTAAATTCACATGGATGTCTATAGTATCGAATCTGGGATAACCTTCTATTTTATCTCAACTCTAATATAAACCTAGGAATTTTTAAACTAGACATATGATCATTATTTTTCACACATTATTGATACGTGTCTCATTCATGAATACTGATATTTACATTATAATGCCTGATTCATACGAATTTATATTTTTACATTGATGAAACATAGTGTTTTAAATCTGCCTCGTTTATGTCTGGATATTTTTCTTTTCTCTCTATGTAACGGCTGTTTTCTCTCCTAACCACATATATCTCTCTCTATATTAATACTAGAACTAAATGAATAAATAAATAAATAAATATATCATTGATACGTCATTCAACTGATGCCCAACTACCTATTTTCTTTCTCTCTATCTCTATCTATATCTCTCTCTCTCTATTTTTTTTTTCTCTCTCTCTCTCTCTATCTATCTCCCTCTGTGTTTTTTCCTCTCTATATATATCTCTCTCTGTTTCTTTACATGAATTCCTCTCTCTATCTATCTCTCTATATCTATCTCTCTCTATTTAGTTGCATGCATTTCTTCTTTTTTTCTTTCTTTCTTTCTTTCTTTCTTTCTTTTTATAACTGTCCCTAACATTTTTCACTACCAAATCAACTTTTTAAATGGAAGATGAAGTTGAAAGGTATGTCAAATCTATCTATTTATAAGACTGTTTATATTGTATTTTGTCTGAAGAAGAAATAACATATTTTTAATATGATATCCCTGAAATATATATAATGAAATAAATATGGTTTTATAAATATAGTTTCCATTTATTTAATATCGTATATATATATATATATATATATATATATATACATACAGGTACACATATATATATATATGTACGTATCAGTTTAGCGGACGTTTATTATAACGCCCACTTTGTCCGTTTGTAAACAAGCGGACAGCCTGATTTATGCCGTACGGTGTTAAGGCAACCACGTCACCTGTTCAGCACTGACACAGGAACGATGTACTAGTTTCAAGCTTCTTAGCTATCATCTGCACCGTATACCCTTCTGCCAGATAGTTGAACGTTCGAAAGTATATACTTTCCTTATGAAAATTAACGGCTGAGCAGCCTAATTTGCATATCGAGTGAGTTCAGTCGGCCAGGCGTACCGAAACCGATAAGTTGTAATATAATTGTTTCTACTTTAGGCACAAGGCCAGCAATTACACAGTTGATTACTGGTACTTTATTTTATCGACCCCGTAAGGATGAAAGGCAAAGTCAACCTCGGCGGGATTTGAACTCAGATCGTAAAGGGACGTTTGTAATATAATGAAACGAAATTTAATTTCCCACTCTTAGTACGGCACTTACTTAAATGTAAGTATGTATGTATACGTACATACATATATGTATACAGACGTACAGTAGCATGCATATATATATATATATATATATATATATTTATATATATATATATATATATATATATATATATATATATATATATATATATATATATATATATATATATATATATATATATATATATATATACATACAGGTACACATATATATATGTACGTATCAGTTTAGCGGACGTTTATTATAACGCCCGCTTTGTCCGTTTGTAAACAAGCGGACAGCCTGATTTATGCCGTACGGTGTTAAGGCAACCACGTCACCTTTTTGTTCAACACTGACACAGGAACGATGTACTAGTTTCAAGCTTCTTAGCTATCATCAGCACCGTATACCCTTCTGTCAGATAGTTGAACGTTCGAAAGTATATACTTTCCTTATGAAAATTAACGGCTGAGCAGCCTAATTTGCATATCGAGTGAGTTCAGTCGGCCAGGCGTACCGAAACCGATAAGTTGTAATATAATTGTTTCTACTTTAGGCACAAGGCCAGCAATTACACAGTTCATTACTGGTACTTTATTTTATCGACCCCGTAAGGATGGAAGGCAAAGTCAACCTCGGCGGGATTTGAACTCAGATCGTAAAGGGACGTTTGTAATATAATGAAACGAAATTTAATTTCTCACTCTTAGTACGGCACTTACTTAAATGTAAGTATGTATGTATACGTACATACATATATGTATACAGACGTACAGTAGCATGCATATATATATATATATATATATATATATATATATATATATATATATATATACATACAGGTACACATATATATATGTACGTATCAGTTTAGTGGACGTTTATTATAACGCCCGCTTTGTCCGTTTGTAAACAAGCGGACAGCCTGATTTATGCCGTACGGTGTTAAGGCAACCACGTCACCTTTTTGTTCAACACTGACACAGGAACGATGTACTAGTTTCAAGCTTCTTAGCTATCATCAGCACCGTATACCCTTCTGCCAGATACATATACATATACATATACATACCCACACACATATTTACACAGATACATACATACATATACGGATATATACAAAGGATATGTGATAAAGTAATACATCAAGAATAATAGTAATAATAAAAAGCATATATACTTCATATATACTCATCCGCACACATTCATGGTAGATGCACATAAACACCTACATGTATGCACAAATACACATACACACATATATAGGCCCACATATGCGTACACCCGCACACGTACATATATATATATATATATATATATATATATATATATATATATATATATACACGCATACACATATGCACACGCTTACTCACCCACACACAGACAGCTACTCATACGTGGCTATAAGTACATACGCACACATATATAGACATACATATACATATTCACATATACACATACATATCCACACATACACACACATTTCGCCACCTATGTACATACATGCACATGTCTGCACATACACGCGCATGTAAGCTCTTGCACACACGCACCCATGACCATATACACCCCCCCCCCGCACCCACCCAAGTATATATAGATATATATATATATATACATATCTACACACACACACATACATGTGTCTACGCACAGGTCCACGCATAAAAACACGCGAATATAAACACAATAATAAAGCAAAATAAATAAATAAATAAATTTACAATATTTTAGGGTACATTAAAATCTGTATGTAACTGCATAAATATGTAGAATAAAAGAAGGTCGTAAGATAAAACAAAACAGGTAAAATAATAAAAATAAAAAAAGAGCGGGGATGCACAGGAGAAGGTGCGTGTGTCCATGTGACATACTACACACAGGTAGTATGAGGTGCAAACCTGTGTCCGTGTGTGGAACAGGTAACAGTAACAGAACAATAATAGAACAATAATGATAGTAATAATCATTGTTCCAAAGTGGAACAGGTGGAGAATATTTAGTCACAACCGACTGGGTATACATTCATGGGTACGCTCGTCCCGGTCGCCATGGGGCATGATACCGTGGCTGGGGTGTGCTGTTCTATATGTTCTATATATATATAAATTATACATTATATATATATATATATATCACAACCACACACATATCAGGGCGCATCACAACAAAATATTAATAAGCCTAAATCTCAACCATCCATAACAACATACAAAACCGCAACGGAGAGTCTGAACACATGAAGGCCTTCAAATGTAACTGCCACCTGCCGGATAAGTGCCCACTACAAAATAGATGCCTGGAATCAAATATGGTGTACCTGTGTACTATATATTCGGGCAACATAAAATGGCACTACATAGGGTCCACGGCTGGGGAATTAAAAAAAAGATGGTACGTTCACAGACGCTCTATGGAGAACCGTAGACTAGAGAACTCAACAACGCTGCCCCCAAAAATCTGGCAGCTTAAGGACACAAGCCAAGAATATGGGATTAGCTGGTCGAAATTATCGGGAGCAAGGGCCTACAAAAACGTAATCTCCCACTGCGGACTTTGCAATAAGGAGCTGTTCCATATTTTAAAGTATAAGGTGCTGCTTAACAGCAAAATAGAAAGTTCAATTTTCTGTAGGCACAAAGCAGCTACCAAGTTCACAAATTTCAAACCAACATGATTCGATCCAGCAATCCCAAATTTCGAACTGAACCACCCGGATTTTAATATACTAACTACTTACCTCCCCACTGTTATTAGCTGTCAACTGACCGACTGGTCACTAGATCAACATCATACATCTCCTAACCTTTCTTTCACTCTCTCTCCCTAAAGCCATATCAACCCCATTAAGATAAGACAAACAGTACGCGAGACAATTACACGCATATATATCAAGTCTCTCCATCTCAATTCTTATCCTCTATCTACCTATCTACTCCTTCCCCATCGTTAGCCCTACCCCTTATATCGCATCCCATTATCTCTTCCCCTCTCATTTAATTTTAATTTATTATTTTTTATCTTTTATCTGTCATTTGTTACTATTTTTATTTTCTACTCTAACCCTCTGGGATTTGACCACCACGTATATATGTAAGTATTTGATGCTGCTTTTCATGTTAGTATTATATTTACACATACACTTACTCACCACCACCACTATTATCAGCAATCGCATTTTGGACTTATTATTTTTGTTACTCATTTTTTACATCTGTACCATCTTCACTCTATCCTCTTTACCTCTTTATCATTATCTTTTATTATTGATGTTATTGCTGTATCTCTATATATACCGTTGTATCTCTATATATACCAATGCCATTGGTAAAAACTCTAGTATTCCGATGATTTGATCAGAGGTAAACACTGTATTTAAGGTCGAGTGACGCAACTTCGAGTGATTAGCGGCCTTTAGACTCACCTGATCAATGAAACAATTGTTAATACCTGAAATAAAACCCTTTTAGTACAGCCGACCATGATATTCTTCAATCTTTCACTATTATTACTCCAAGATTAACCTGCATAGGAATTCTCGCAAACTCGCTACCTAACTAAGGAAAGCTCTTGTTGAGTCAAACGCCGTACGTTAAAACTATCTACAATACAGAGTACTCACAACCTCTAACTGGATTACCTATAACGATAACTTGTTATCCATATATATATTAGAGGGAAAAATGCGGGCGCATGTAAAGAAATATTCTTAAATTAATAAACCTAGAAAAGTAAAGGACAAGTTATTACACCTGGAAAAGTAAAGGACAAGAAAACTTCTTAAAACTTCTTAAAATATTGCAGTTATAGTATAAATTTGAATAATAACAAATATTTGATTTAATTATACATAGAGAGTGATAAATTCTAATAATACAGTTGACTCTCTAATTGATAATAATACTAATTTATGATCATTTATTTAATTTTGTGATCCTAATTTACACCATAGTGGTTGGGTCATTAAATAAATATACTTTATTTTACTTTACTAAATGGGACTGAAAAAATGAGTGACAATTATAACATTAAATATAACAAAATTTTGGCGTGTAAATGACACTAACAATTAATTAATAATTAATTAGGGAGCCAACTGTAATGATAAATAATAACAAATTATAATTGTTTAATAATGAAATTTAAGACCTGTCAGAGATCAAAATAACCAATCTACATTTTTAGGTAGAGTAAAATTAGACTACAATTAAAAATTAAACATTGTCTAATTCAACAGTTCATCTAATGAATTGATGAATTCACTATAATTGATTTATTCAGTATAAATGAATAATTGATGAATTGACTTTTACCTAATTTTGCCCCTTGAGATGTTGAATTTTACTATATTATAAAAAAAATCTGTAATACTCATAAAAAGTGCAATTATATGATGCACTGTTTTTGATTTATTTTACTGCATTATTTTATAACTAAATTTTTAAAAATGTAATTTGATTAAGAGTGAACATTTTTAAATATCTTATAACATAAATTAATAAATTGTACATATTAATTATTATTATTATTATTAATTAATTATTGTACAAATTATTGTACAAATTTTATTTTAAAAAGATTAATTTGTATACACCAAGAAAAAAATTAAGTATACAGTAGTCAACTCTCCCTATAAGACAGTCATTTTTCCAGTCCTTTAAAGTGATATTTTTTTAACAATTAACTTATAATTATTTATTTTTAGTTTTATAATCTAAATATTTTTTTCAAATTTAGACTTTAGCTGCAATATTTTAAGAAGTTTTAAGAAAAAGTTTTCTTGTCCTTTACTTTTCCAGGTGTAATAACTTGTCCTTTACTTTTCTAGGTTTATTAATTTAAGAATATTTCTTTACATGCGCCCGCAGTTTTTCCCTGTAATCCACTTTTTTTCCAGGCAATGCAAGGATATTATATTAATATTAAAAATATTTATCAACAAATAAGTTAAATAAATAATAATGAATAGGAAGAAGTGCAGATAGGAAAAGTAATCAGGGTGGGAATCGAACCCACGACCTTCGGATTGCCGGTCCGCTGCTCTATCGACTGAGCTACCTGACCACAATTCGCTATTGCACAATCTATCACTATTTTAATGTATTAGAAATTAGAAACAAACTAAGCGTTACTTATGTATGTAGTTCCTTACACTCTTTTGGTCCTCACTTATTTTTATGTAACTTTTTTTCTCCTGAACCAGATTTCAATATTTTTATGTCAAAAAGTAGCTTATCTGTGGTCCTATGAAGTGCAAAAAACCGCATCCAATTCTATCAAAAATTGAATTAGTGACAAAGCTTTGAAGGTGTCGCGAGTGACCGAAATGGGACCTTAAGAATATTATACACCTACTACCGTAGGTGTATGATATATATATATATATATATATATATATATATATATATATATATATATATATATAGTGACGAAACATAAGTTAATTGCATGAACTCATAATACTTTATTTACTGCTATATATATTTCGATGATAGCCATTGAATGGCTATGACCTCATCAGGCAGTTAGTCAGTTCTTAGATATGCCAGCTCTGTGTGTATAGTGTTGATGGTATCAGAGCCTTGGGACATATATATATATATATATATATATGAAAAAAAGGAAAAGAATGACTTCCCTTGTAGTGTTAAAATTTTTTTATTTAATTTTATAATATTATTATATTATTTGTTGGTAGATCCAGTAAGTTCTTTGTTAACGTCAGTGGGTAGAATTTTAGAGATTCCTGGTTAACTTGGGTTGGAGAACTTTCTCGCATTCGTCAGTCTGTGGCGATTGTCAAACTGAGATAAGGTTGTGTTGAAATGTGTGACTATATATATAAGAGAGATTTGGTTGTCTGAGGTGTGGCGTGTGGTGTTAATGAGTGTTGATGATGATGAAGGCCCAGAGGAATTAAAGCACACACACACACACACACACACACACACACACACACACACACACACACACACACACACACACACACACACACACACACACACACACACACACACACACATACACACATATATATATACACTCAGAAAATGGTGAGGTTGTAAGATAAGGGTGTTTGAGAAGGTGGTCGTAAACATACTCTCCTGCTGGTTTTATTTCATTTCATTGATGAGTATATAATGGCATAGTTGAATCAACTCTTCCAAATCCATAAAGAATATCTTCTAAAAATGTCTATATCAAAGATGAATATAGGTGTTTGTCTGGGTTTTAATGAGGTGTAAGATACCTGTCTTTTGATAAGAATGGGATGACAGGAAAAGAGAAAAGAAGGATAGCTTGGGAACATTTGTCAAAATGTGTTGTTGATATTGGTTGGGGAGAGGAAGTGTAGGCGGGACATGCTGGCCCCCATATTTACTTCCCTGCGTATGTATAACAATATATATATATATATATATATATATATATATATAAAGAAAACCACAGACCCTCCATCTCAACTCACCTTTTGAAAAGCAGAAGAACTGCAAAACCGGTAAAGGAACCAAATAAATATATATATTTTTTTTTAAAATAAGACTTCAGTTGCATTTTCGATTTCATCTCTTTTTCTTTATACTTTCACTCGTGTAGGACACCTCGGTTATTTTTCATTTTGTAAAAAAAACCTCACTTTCTAATATATATATATATATATACATATATATATACATATATATATACATATATATATATATATATATATATATATATATATATATATATATATATATATATATATATATATATATATATATATATATACTATATATATACAAATTTTAGTACAGCATTAACGAAGCTTTAGGCTGCGGCTACCCCAGAGTTATAACAATATGTTTAGACAGCTTTGTAAATCAAATATAGCTACCGGCAGTTCAGCCGCATTGCCATAGCAACGAAAAAACTGAACTCAGGGAAAGATTTTGACTGACCTGGACCATCACATGGACATCGAATGCAACACACAACGCATATCGCATAGCATACAGTATACATCACATATAACATACAACATCCACGCTAGGTTTCTGTAAAACCGAGATCGACTAATTCCGCTTGCTGGGGTCTGCAAGTTAATGGCCTTTGACAATAGAACAAAGGATTTACTTCGTCAACAAGTCTTGCGTTCTATAGCCTCGGCGGGTGTGTTTTGTAGCAGTAAATTTCGCTATAGACACGTGGTTTTCTCAAAGGGAGGTAACCCTGTTTTGGCGGTGAATTCGAAATTTGGGACATGTATGTATGTAAAAGGTAAACAGAAATAACAACACAATCGGTACAGTATATGGAAGGGATATATTAGGTTAACGCTTGATATAGCAGGAAGAGGGTCTTAAAGTTTCGGACACTAGTTCTTCATCAGAAGAAAGAATGAGAAATAAGATAAATTGAGGGTAAGGGTGGGTTGGAATTGGAAAGAAATGTCTTTAGATAAAAATAGCAGGTCCATTCATGTAGACATCTCTTGAAAAACTGTTGGTTCTGGCCTTTTGTGTATGATTTATTTTTTAGAAAAGTGGATGATGGCGCGGGTCTACCTGAAATGGAAAGAAAACCGTTTTGTAAAAAGTACTATAATTGTGCACGTGCGTAAGCATGTGTGTGTGTGTGTGTGTGTGTGTGTGTGTGTGTGTGTGTGTGTGTGTGTGTGTGTGTGTGCGTGTGCGTGTGCGCGCGCCTTATTATACGTCCGTACGAAGCTAAGAAATGTGTGTATATGTGAGTAAATGAGTGTGTGTGCATGTAAGTACGAAGCTATGAGCAAAAGTATGTTAATATAAGGGTGTGTATGGAGCAGTGACGGGAATAGTCGAGTGAGCATATATAGTAGGCCTGTATTAGTTGTAAGAGAAGATGTTAATGATCAAGAGAAAGCGATAGTAATCTTGGGGTGTGATAATGTACGGGGTATTAGAGAAATTGGGGAGATGAGTTGAGTCTAAGAGAGGAATAGGACCCAAGGCACTGAATCAGGCGCTTACATATATATATATATATATATATAGTAATAATAATAAAAAAAAACAAAGATGGCTCGATAAGATCCCGTTAAGGGTGAAAGCAGCGATTCTTTGCTTAAACTTTAAACTGTTATTTTAATAAATATATATATATATATATATATATATATATATATATATATATATATATATATAAATTAATAAAAACAATGAATAAAAACTAAGAAACACTTCCTTATATTAAAAAATTCATCATTTTGGTGCCCCAGCATGGCCTCAGCCGGATGGCTGAAACAGGTAAAAGAGTAAAAGAGTAATATATGTGTGCTTTGTTATGTATATCATATAGATCTATGTAAACATTTTACAAACTATCAGAGGGAATATACATACCTACCCATATATATGCTGTCTTCAGAAATATATATATATATATATATATATATATATATATATATATATATATATATATATATATATATATATATAACGCTCTCTCTATATATGTATATATATACATATATACATATATAGAGAGAGCGTTAATTTTACCATTACGTACAATTCACTCATTATTCCATTGGTATCACTTTTACAACGTAATATATGTTAGAGATACCATTGTGTATTGCAATTTATATTTAATATAAATACATGGAATGCTTTCAATACCAAAAGCATTTGTTTAATTCCAAGTGTTCCTTGATGTGTCATGATGCACGAGAACAATTTCATGTCTCAACAAGCTAAGGGTCGATAGTAATAGTAATTTAGTCAAAATACCAGTAATATTGGATTACTTCGACCCCAGTAATTGACTAGTACCTTATTTTATCAGCCTCCGAACCAGGAAACCAAAATCAATTCCGGCAAGACTCGAAACCAGATCATAAAACGCCGGAAAACTTACCACTGTTATTTTTTCCGATGTTCTAAAGGTGGTGTTAACCCAACAACAATGTGTTTGATACTTAATGGCTAAGAATAATCTCCTGTTTAGCGGAATCAGCGACGCATTATCTGCGGGGTTAGGATATTATCTTCCAGTTGAAATATATCACTTATATCAATATCCAGGTTTGGCAATACATAAACGTGAAAGCATTACTTATCACTTAGCATGGAATAAAAGTTATTTCAGATCATTAAGTGGAGATATTTTCAGTATGATTGTCTTCACCACAATGATCGAAATTTTTATTTGGTTTGATTTGACACCTTTTTGAAATATCAACTTCCCTTGCCATTGCTACTCCCCCTTTGAACGAAATACGCTATCAATCTGAAGCAATTACCAATTACCATGGTGGATTGGCAGTATCGGTAGAAGGTCGGACGCCATGCTTTGACGAATAGAGTTACGGCACTTTCCATTCTGAGTTCATATCCCGCCAAGGTTAACTTTGCCTTTCATCCTTACGGGGTCGATAAAATAAAGTACCAGTAATGCACTGGGTAATTGCTGGCCTTGGGTCAAAAGTAGAAACAATTATCTTCATAAGCAGTTGAGAGATATAAAATAAACCAGAGATATAATGGCAGTCGGAAATAAATATTCTCAAAATAGTATCCATTTTCACTCAACTTCTGCCGATCAGTTGCAAAATGAAGCCTCAACATATTGTTGCCGACATATCTATGTAAGCCCAACTGTCCATGATTTTATTTTGTGGGATCGACTATCTAGACAGAGATGATATCAGAGCGCTCAATTTACGAAACCGGAACCGGAACCGGAATCTATGCCATGAAGGTTTTCGTATAATATTTATTGACTCCGAAAGGATGAAAAGCAAAGTTGACCGTGATGGGATTTGAATCAGAACGCAGAGGGTGTCAATTAATTGCGCAAGTTATTCCGTTCGGTGTTCTAAGGATATATCTCATAAAATTAGTTTTACATAAATACTTTCAATTCATGAAATTCACAGAATTCGTAAAGTGTCTTTCTTGCAAACAATTGAACAGAAATTTTAAATACTGGCAAAGAGCCAGACATTTCAAAGCGGAGAGAACTTGATTTAAATGAGCCCAGTGCTGTAATGATTTTTATTGTATATACAATAGACGTAATCCATCACAAAACCTAAGGGACATAACTAATATCATATGAATTGTGTCTAGCGTACATTATAAAATAAAAATGAATAAATCTTTCATATTTTCACATTGTATATTATTTGCAATTTAATATTTGACTCGCCACTGGGAAGTAGATTTAACACAACTTTCAATGGTTTCAAGTTCTATTAAAAAAGAAAACATTCGTTTTCCAATAGAATATCATATATACATGAGAGAAAACCACGAGGAAATTAAGTGATGCTCCTTCTCAGAATATTATTCTAGCAAAACTAAATACAAACGTCACATGAAAGTACTACTACTACTACTACTAATAATAATACTACTACTACTACTACTACTACTACTACTACTACTACTACTACTACTACTACTACTACTAAAACAACGGCATGGACTAATAATTGTTTCTACTTTTGGCACAAGGCCAGCAATTATCCCAGTGTATTACTGGTACTTTAATGATTTCATTTATTGGCCACGAGGGCCAATATATAGGAGACAATACAAAAGACTGGGACAGTGGGGTTCTACAGAAAAACCGAGTAAACAATATGAATAACAATAACAAAGTAACAAGAAAAATACAAGAAAAATTCCCCAATAGGGGGGATGACAACCCGGGGTTCGCTTAGGTACCCCACCAATCCTGAACGACCCGACGCTTCGAGAGCACCCTGGAAGGGTACCCCTCTCCTCCTCAAATTTACCCACCAACAGGCGCATGACCACAGTAGGCACACTCACACGGGCCATTCTCGCCACATTCACCCACCTGTCAGCAAATGTACTGTGGGGCAGCACTTCTATCTCCACCCTCACCTTCCTTTCCATGTGAAAGTTGAAAAAGTTGATGAGGGATTGGCCGAAGAGAAAAGTGTCGGTCTTCAGTCCTTTCAACCTCGTCCACCATACAACCTCTTTCGCTACTGCCACAAGACAGAGGAAAATTGCCTGCCCTTCCTCGCCAAAAGAAGGCGGCGGGTCGATCTTCAATATGGACTCGGCCGATAGCCGGATCCGTTCTACACGCGAGAACAGCTGTTCGATATAACTCCACAAGTCAGTAATGCACGGACACTGGACGAGTGCGTTCAGAACGGTTTCTTCGCTCTGCGTGCATCTTGGGCAGGTCCGTCTGACAGCACTTCCGTGCCTGTAGAGTGTATCTCGAACCGGCAGTGCCCCCCGGTAGCACTTCCAAGCGAGAGATTTTTGGAAATTATCCATCGTCCACGGCTCGAAAGTCCTCCGGAACATACTGGTTAGTTCGACTTCGTCGACTCCCAGAGCTTCTCCAAGTGCGTCGTCGCATTTGCCCACCACTAATCCTCTATAGAACTCGAGAGTGGAAGTTCCACTGACCGCATTGCCCGCCTGGTTGAGGGCAGTGAGTGCCTGGCAACATTCCAGATGCCAAACACCCAGTCTTGGTCTCTTCTTGACCCAGGACTGCAGCTCAGTCAAAGAGACGAGCTGTGAAAAGGCCCGTCTGACAAACGGCGACCACACCTGTTCACCGTTTAGGCAGAATATCTGGAGATGCCGCAGCCTCAGCGCGTGTCTGCGCATCATTAGCCATGGCATGCCTACCCCTCCACGTAGAGGGTGCTGGCAGCGGATGGACCGCCTCACCAACGGAACCTGACCCCTCCACCAGAATTTGAAGAGGAGCCGCTCCAATATGGCGAGGCGCGAACGGGGGCAAAGGACGACGGTCAGGTGGTAGTAGATGACGGACGCGATGTACGCGTTCGCCACCTCCGCACGATCTTTCAGTGATAGCTTTCTCGCAGCCCATTTCTGGGTGAGACTGGCTACCCTGCCCGTCACCTCGTCCCAATTCTTATCCACCTGGAAGTCTGGCCCGAACCGAACCCCGAGCAACTTTACCAGTCCGTCCGTCCAGCGCCTAACGACGTTGTTGGACGGCATGGACTTGCCTCTCCAGGCGCCGAGTTGCAAGCCCACCGACTTTTCCGGGTTGAGTTTTGCTCCCGTCAACCTTTCATATTCCTCCAGTAAGTAGCCGACCACCTCGATTTCTGAGGTATCCGAGACCATCACGGGGATGTCGCCCGCATAAGCCGACACAGCCTTTCTGCGTCCCGGTTCGAGCGGGATAACCTGCAACAGCTCCAGATTCCGAAGTAAAGGCTCGAGAGTCAATACGTACAGAAGGAAGGAGAGAGGGCACCTTTGACGGAGACAAGGACTAATAATAATTATTATAGGATTGGCAGTATCGGTAGAGGGTCGGACGCCATGCTTTGCAGCAAAAAGTTAAGGCCCTTTATGGTCTGAGTTCAAATCCCACCGAGGTTAACTTTCCCTTTCATCCTTACGGGATCGATAGAATAAAGTGCCAGTAATACACTGGGTTAATTGCTAGCCTTGTGCCAAAAGTAGAAACAATTATTATCACTTTATTGGCCTCAAAAGCCGACATGTAGGGGACAATAACAAATCAAGGGACATTGCGGGTTTACAAGAAATCGTCTAAAAAATATGTAACAAGTGACGAGTAAAATTGCAGCAAAGAAAATTCCCCAATTCTCCAAACCATCCATCTAACAAGTACATGGTCTGATTAGGCTCATTCCCACCGGCCTTCCTTGCTATATTCACACTCCTATTCACAAATATACTGAGGGGGAGACTCCACCGGACAAACTCTTTCGCCACAGCCAACAGGTAAAGGAAAACTGCCCGCCCTTCCTGGCCAAAGGAAGGCGGCGGGACTCGACCAATAGTTGATGAACTAGGTCGATAGTCGGCTCGGTCCTACACGTGACAACAGCTATTCGCAAAACTCCACATGTCAATAATGCACGGACACTGGTCGAGTACAAGCAGAATGGTTTCTTCGCTCTTAGCGCAACTCTAACATTTCCGTACCTGTAGAGTTTGTCTCGAACCGGCAGTGTCCTCCGGTAGTATTGCTAATCCAGGGATTTATGTAAGTGGTCCATAGTCCCCGACTTGAAAGTACTCCGAGACAGACTGATCGATTCAATTTCTGTGAGAGAAAACCTTTTTTTTTTTTTTTACGAAATAATTTCATTGAGATTGTGGTTCTTCATTGATTTGCAGGCACCTTTTTTGTCATTTCTCTATCATGAATAGAAAGTGCCAGTGATTATTCCAGTGGAAACCTGTTGCCAACGATGTTATTTTCATAAATCATGATGTGTAATGTTTTGCTACGAAAGAAAAACTTATTAATCTCCTGTAATATGACATGTCAATAGTCTCTCAAATGATCAAGTATATTATATAAAGCATGCGTTATTACCATAATATGTGTTAACCCTGATCAGCAAATGGCATTTCAAAAATGTAAAATGACCTTTTTTTCTGTACGCTACCTATAATGGTATTAATATGTACTAGACACGGCTATGCTTGCATACACAAATACATCCATATATGCACACACTCATAAACATATGTATTCACATCCATATATATATATATATATATATATATATATATATATATATATATATATATATATATATATATATATGTAGAGGTTATATTTAATTTGTTGGGATACAACAAGCAAAATATTTGTATAACTGATATAAAGCACTCAACAAATTATTGGAGTTAATATATTGTAAATATATATATATATTTATATATATATATGTGTATATATATATATATACACACAGATTGTACATTATATTAAAAATAAAACATTTATATATGACAGATTATGTTACACGGTTTTACTTTTGTTTCTCTATCCCTTCTACCACTGATTCTCCTGACTCTAATGACACATATCTGTTAATTTAGTTCGTTTATCCCAATCGCCTCATATTAAAAATATCTTGCCCATAAACTTCCTTGTATATATTTTTTCTAATCATTTTCCTTTAGAACTGTATCAGTTTGGAAGAAATTCTTTTCAGAAAAGGTGTTCTTTTATTCTTACCTTAATTTTTCTCTAGTTGAAACTAATGATGGATTGACATTTAAACACTAGAAACACACATCTGTCTAGGAAACAATTAATTCAGTCAATCGCATCAAAGATAATATCTTTGTGTAGTATAAGGAAAATACAATAAAAAGCTATCAATATACTTCTTTAAATAATTTGGTCTGTATTTAACAATTAAAAATAACTTTATTAACCTCACCAAATCCATAAATATTTAAACTAAGTAACTATGCAGGTGTAAATATACTGTTTATTTTTTTATTTACGACAGAAGTTTCATATATATGTATATTTCTTTATATATGAAAAGAAAATAATTTATTTCATATTACTAATTACATCATATAGTATTTTATATGACATTTTTTTATATTATGCTTTCACAACACTATATTTCGCAAATGTTTTTCGTGTTGCGTTATAGTAACTTTAATAATTTATGAAGGTGTTATTCAGTGAACAATATCAAGAGATCAATTATTGAAGGAAAAAATACATGACTAAGAAGAAAGTGTGCTGTAAATACTTTACTGCTTCTTTTAATTATCAATATTTTATTATGCGGTGAATATAAAGTACTACCTTGAAATATATCAATGTTAAAAGCATATTCTAAGAGTATTTGAAAACGTAGGAGGTATTTTGTTCATAACTCTTATATCACTATATTTCCGTTGAAACGTAGTCGCATAAGCGTCTAAAATTAAACAAGAAACCTTAATCCTCATGGAGTAAGATTCAGGCACATAGCAAAAGGTTTGTTTACCTGATACTTTCATGATAATTTCACAAAACATATAATAATTGTTTCTACGTAGGAAAATCGGGAAAACACGGCGCAAGGAAGCTGTTAAAACAGCAAAATGCCGTCAAAGCATTGGGTATAATCTTTACCTCAAAGGACAGAATTCAGCGGCTTGAAGTGATAGGATGAAAGGAGAAAAGGAAATGGACAAGAGAAAGTCACACAAAGATCGAAATATTCTCATCAGCTTTTAGAACTTTCTTTCTTCCTATCAATTCTGTGGACCAATACATTTCTAGCCACTGATTTCTATCCTTTTGAGCTAAAACTGTTGCTGTTTTAACAGCTTCCTTGCTCCGAGTTTTCCCATTTTCCTACGAATTCTAATATTCTAATACACTGGCGTATCAAACTCGATATTTATATAATATATAGTGATTTTCAATATGTTTGTATATATGAACCCATAACCTCTGAGAGAGTCGTAGGGAAGCCATAATGACATGCACCGTTTCTAGGTCATTTTTAAATGCTGTCTTTAAACCGTTGGCTGCCGCATATATTTTACAAAGCTACAGTTGCTGTGCTGGGTTTTTTTTATTGACTATCTTGATTGACAAACGTCACATCAATAAACTAATAGCGAATACATAGCATTTGGTAGCTATATATTAAACATTAGGTTGAACTAATGCAGGAAGAAACCATTGTTTTATTATTAAACCATCAGTCTAGAATCTTATGTTATTAAGTTTCGAAATTTTGGAATTTTTCAAAAGCGGTGAATTAATCTTTTAATATGAGATCTAATGGAACTAAACCTATCTACGGTGTTATATAGAATGCTGCACTATTCTGTAACACAATTTCAATGAATCATTGGGTGTCTATGGAATTGCTTTCACATTCAACATAACAAAATGTATATTTATTCTAGGAAATGAGCATGGAACATTTACCAGATATATATTATATGTGAAGTTCCATTTTCCTCGAAATTCAATATTTGCTGTTATGCTATAGCTCTTAAATTCACTATCATTATCAATATAAAGATCGCCACCATCATCATCGTTGTCACCACCACCACTAACAACAGCATCATCACGCACATCCTCACCGTCATCATCCCTTCAACATCGCCATATTCATATTTATCATCCTCCCCATCATCATTATCATAAATATCATCTGTCAGCGTCTTCTTTTAGTCAATAAATGCTTTGATATTTTCGTAGGTTATGTAATGCGATATTGATTTTTTCTTATTATCTACGAGTGTGAACATTTCAAAGATACAATACTCACACAAGATATTTAAGTTCTCTAAGCTAGTAACACACGCGTTGGTTTTATGTGGTGTTCGCGCTGTCATTGCTTACAACCATCTACTTTTTCAACCTGTTGAACATTAAACGAAATGGATTGAAGATTTGAGATTTTATTACTCTCATCACGAACAGAGCTCTTCATGGTGGGAAACGAACGACAGAACTCCGAATCATATTCTCACAAACTATTGGCCTATAGGCCTCTCTATTCAAGAAATGCTGAATTAAAAACCATTTTAAATTATTTTTTTGAATAACGCCTTTTAGCAAGAAAGTGTTTTTTAATATGTAATTGATTGAAACCTTCAAGAGGAGGAACATTAAGAATTTCATTTGTCAAAACTATATTGCAGTAATGACTAGTAATCTTCTTTCGTGACATTATCATGACAAAGATTGATTATAGATAAGAATGGATCCAAAATATCAAAGCTCTTATCAGTTAATTTCACGAAGCATTGTGAAAATCCAGTAACATAGTAGTACTCAATTTAATCGGTGTCTGATCATTCATTTTATGATCCACTTGTCAACTTGAGAGAAAATGTCATATCTGTACATAATTAAATTTCTAATCATTGGACGCTCAATCAGTGTCAAACGTTACTATTCCTAACATGCAAACTTGAGAAGATTTATCAAACTCACCTATGATTTGTCCATTTAATGAGAAAACATAACGTATTATATGGGAACATTGTCATTATTATTAAACCGGTTCTCTGAATATGTTATTGAAAGATCGTATTTGTATTTATAGAGTGGTAAGTTGAAGGATTCCAGTATTGAGGTGCATTATAACTTTAAACCTCTCTGGAATGGGCTCAGCATCTCATGTCACTATGGCCATTTAGTCTATACTAATTGCTGAAATTGTGACATTGTGACTAGCATAAGATCTAATATGATTCGTTAAACATATAATCAACAATTTTCTTTTGAACTGTCCTTTTAGTTCAACTGATCTAGTATGGAACCTGCTAAAACAAAACATTATCCCATCTACAACTAAAGATGAATAGGCACCTGGATGCCACGTGTTGGATAAAAATATTAAGCCTCTCCACCGCTTGAGAATACCTACTAGCGAATGCACGTCATAGGCATACGAAACCCTTCATCACAAATATTTCTCCTCTGAGCCCGAAAATATCATAGTTCCATCCACATGTAGCAAGTTGTTGCTGATTCTATAAGGACCTATATCTTAGGTTGCACCAGAAAAAAGACGACACGACTGATTTATATGAAGCTTCTCAACAGTTGAATTTCTTTGTTGATTTTCTTTGTGAACAACCATTACAGTAGCATTGAAATTTCAATAGGTTTTAAAAACTATTAATCGTCTAAATTATATCATTCTGATTTGGACACCGTTGTCTTACTGTGGAAAGATCGATACATATGTCTAATGGGTTGCAAAGTACTGATCTACTTTTAAATCCATCATTGATCCTAGCATTATGCTATGGTTACAAACGTTACAGGAATGAATGTAGTCGAAGAGAATTGGTTTTAAATTTCCGAAAGGAATTGAAGATATTGCAAACAGCAGCTATCTTATTGTATCTTTCAGTTGGTGGCTTGATTGCCTTACGTAATTTAGCTGTTATCAGCAGAATATTTTTCTATAGCATCTGTTAAGTGATTATGTCTTTTATTTTACTCTAAGGACGTTGTATTGTCAATCAAACGTGATATTTACTAAGTTATTACCCCAATCAGCCACAATCGAAACCAAAGATGAAAGTCATTCTAGCTGTAACAACCTATTTTTTTTAATGTATCTAGTAATATGTCATCTAATATGCCATCCACTTTAATACAGGACAATAATGTTATTTTTTGCATTCCGAGCGACTACCTAGAGATTCACAACTGGTTCGTTTAGATAAGTTTATTCCATATTTGTGAGAATTGCTTATGACTTGTCCTGGAATGCGCTGTGTGGATGCTCAAATGTTTCCTATCTTGATATCCCAACAGTCCAGAAGGAAGCAAACATTAACAATTCGCAACTGAAATCTTAAAACTTTACAGGTAAGGAACAAAAACTATTAGAGGAGACCAGATGCTACCGACTAGATATAGTCGGAGTTTCCTCCATAAAGTTTCCTGGCTCTGGTAGAATAGGTTTGGATGGAGAGCGGAAATTCTACTGTTCAGCTGGGGTCACAGAAATGATTGCAAAAGCGGGGATGGGAAATGCACGAGACTGTGGTTGTCAGAATCTGTTAAAACTGAATCCCATTGGGAGAGATTTAACTCTTGAAGCTTAGTATGACTGAAAGGTCTTTGTCAGTAGTGTAAGATTATGCAGCAAAGAGAGAATCTGAATACGGATTATTCGTTGATAGGGAAACTGCAAAGTGAGATGTGGTTGCAAGTGATTCATATATCCTAATGGTAGACTTCAATACACATTTTGGCTATGTCCATCTGACTTCAACAGGGGAATAGGCAGGAACAGCGATCCCGATCTAAATAGGAATGGAGAGGCCTTATTAGACTTCTGTTTAACAATGGTCTCCATTATGAATACCTTCCAGCACAAAGACATCCATAAATACACGGGATTTATATATATCTTTCGTTATCGATTGACTTTCGTCAAATCGGACCGAGGAAACAATGTTTACGTCGGTCTTTCCAGTTGCTATTGCTATCTATCGGTCGCAACTCCAGGTAGAAGGAGCAACATGAAATAAAGTGTCTTGCTCAAGGACATAACGCATCACGCGGTCCATTGTAGAATGGAAATATTATAAATATTTTCTGACCACATGTTGCTAGATGGTTACTCAGGGGTATCTGACAGACATTTGGGTCTCTGATTTGCTGTCGGTGAACCCGTGCACGTTCCGATAGAGCATTTCAAGTTTGACCGACAAAGTTTGCTCCCGTTTACGCGAACTCTGCAATGGGATACTTAGAACAACAGTTCTACCAAGAAATAGAGGAAAAATATAGCACTGAATTTAGAAAGTACATTGAAAAGTCTTGGAAGAGATACCTTGACGACTGTTTCATCATCTGGACAGAATCTCTAGATACTCTGGATGAGTTCAATATCCTCCTGAATAACCTACATCCATCTCTCCAATTTACAAAAGCGATGAGTAGTACCAAATTACCATTCCTAGATATAATGGTAATCAAAAATGACACCACCATTACCACGGATATATACTATAAACACACAGACACCCATCAATATCTGAATTTTTAGTCGTGCCATCCACCTCTTACAAAACGCAACATCCCATACTGCCTAGCCAGAAGAATTTGTACCATTGTAGAAGATACGAATACCAGGAACAAACGCCTAACAGAACTGAGAGAATTTTTGCTCAAACAAAAATACCCATCTCTACTTATAGAAAATGGCATACAGTGGGATATAAAAATACCTATACAACAACTTAGGACAACATAAGGAAGAAGAAACCAAGAACTGGTCATACCATTTATAATGACACACAAACCATGTCACCAGAATATCTTCAACACTGCCAAAGCAAACCTACCGATCATTGCTCAAAGTAATGAATTAAAAGGTTTAATCACAGACCGAGTTTTTCTCTTAGTAAAAGACAGCCGAAAAATTTGAAGCAATTACTAACAAAGACAAAGTTTGACCTTAAGAACAAAGACCAATCATTCACTGTATCTAAATGCAATGATAGTCGATGTGGCACATGTCAATCCATACACGTAGGTCAATATATGAAAACAAAAACTGGAAAAATATTCCCAAATGCAAATATGAACTGCAAAAGCAGAAATCTAATTTACTGCATTAAATGCCTGAATTGTGAAGAACTATATGTCGGTCAAACTGGAAATGCACTATCGGAACGAGCACGGGTGCACCGACAGCAAATCAGTCACCCAAATGTCCGTCATATATCCCTGAGTAATCATCTAGCAACATGTTTTAGCAAGTACTTCGTCACTATCCGTACATCACACTGGACCGGAAGTATAAAGGTATAAGCCGTTACATTTCCGTACACTAGCCATGAATCAGCAAATACAGTGCAGCTTTTCAGAGAGAATAATGTGAGTTCTGTTATTTGAATACGTGCTTCTAACTCTACGTTAATTTTCACTCAATACTTAGCTGCTTAACATTTCTAAAAATTGATCATCATATATATATATATATATATATATACGGGGAGTGAATGTGTGTGCATGTGTGTGTGTCTGTGCATGGGTGTATGTGTGGGGAGGGGGGAGGGACCCGTGTGTGAAGAGACAGAGAGAAAAAAGAGTAATATGGATGAGCAACAGACACATAAATAGATAAATATATTGTGATATATCTTGATGCCTTTACACAAAGAGAAGCTTTGAAAATATGTTGAGGTAATGCCAGATATAGTGTAGCATAATTTAAGTATTTCTGTATTTCTGCTAGCTGGAGTTCTGTCTATGCAGGAGAGGCTATTGTAAATGAATAAAGGACGAGAAGAAACTTATTTTATTCCATTCAAAATTATCGATTACTGCAATATAATTTTCTGTGTGCGTCACCTATATATACTTGTTCCAAAGTTAAACAATTCCTTCTGATAGAATGGTGGTGTGATATATTGTTTTCAAATATAGCGACCTTGTTTGAATTCATACTATTTTCATCGTTAATCCTTGATGTCGAATTTTCATTGAAAGCATCAGTAAATATTTCATTGATAGAAGACGAGTGTTGATATAATTAAAATTGCTTGTGATGTTTGGAAATGAAAATTCAATAAATGAAAAATAGATAAGGAATTCCGATATGGATAATGGTAAGAAATCAGTAGCGCAAAGTCAATGAGATTTCAGCAGATGACAAATATCTAATAAAAAATACATTCAAAATATAAAGACATGTATTCATACTAAAATAGTTAAAAAATAATACTTCAAAACTTTTATATATTTTACTAATAAATACTGTATATCGAAACTAAAATATAGAAATCAACAAAAATTTCTTTAAAATGTATATTATTTACACAATAAATTCTATTTTAATTTGTAGCAAATATGTATTTAATATTTTGAAAGTAGCAGATTGCCAGAACTGTTAAAGCCTCTTATGGGATCTATTCCAGATCTTTATGTTCTAAGGTCAAACCCTCCGAATTACTAGATTGTCTTTAGTCCCTTCTGGGTCGATACAAAAGTACCAGTCAAGTATAGGAGACGATCTAAACGATTGTTCCCTGTCCTCAAATTCATGGCCTTGATGCTTTGTAAGAAGTCAATATATCGCAAATAAGTGTGATCATTTATTAAGTCAAATGAATTATAGGACAAGAACGTGTAAATCAAGTTTGAAATTCAGAAGTAGAAACGGAATGGAATATTGTAAAATATGTGGTCCATTTTTCTTTCGTAAAATGTTTCATTTTTATTTAACCATCGGTCAGCCCTAGTAATATAAATCAGGATGTTTTATTTATTAGCAACACGATGTTGTCTAAAATGCATAATCACATCGAATCGTCTCTTTTCATGTTGCTTTTTTAATGTTGCTCAATGCAAAGTGAACCTCTATCATTGATCAACGATCAAATGGATTTGAATAATATTTACTGTGTCATTTTTCTGTAGGAGAACATTATAGCATATACCATTTTGTTCTTTAATTTATTTCGTGGATTTCGTTGTGTGTTCTCGCATGTCTATTGATAACGTAGACGTTAAGGAGATGCTTTATTTAAATATGTTGATGGGCCCTTTATTTAAGAAACTAATTTTAATGAGTTCTCAGCAGGAACCTGTAGGAAGAATTAGCATCCCCAGACAAACAGCGGTAAACTACTAGAGGAGATGGAGCAAGGGTTGATACTGTTAGCTCCCTAGAAAACTCTCTCAGCCTGTAGGTACGATGAAACGAGTAACAACTGCCTTTAAAATTCCTTAGTCTTACCTCGTCTGGGAAAAGTACCAAATTGGTGACTGGCAAAAATGAGACCACCAAAACACTGCAATATGCCTCGAAACAAAAATGACAATCACAATGTATCTTTCTTTGTGTGAGACAGCAAGGGACGCGTTCGGACCTTAGGTAGAGTGGTCTGATCGTAAAATATATTGCAGTCTCCATCCAACGCCGCAAGAAATCTTGACGGACATGTGACCTGTTCTGAGAGGCCTGGCATGAAGGAACAAGGACTACGTATCCCGAACACCCAGTAAGCATATCCTTACAATCGGTAACTGGAATATTACAACTCTTACAGGCAAAGAATGAGAACTGGTGGAGGAGGCTTGATGCTACTGGCTAATCAAATTCGGGGTTTCTTCAACAGAGTTCTGGTACTGTAGATTTGGAGATAGATGGAAACACCTCTATTCAGGTGGAGCGGTTAAAATAGCTGCATGGCAGTTCCCGCTTATCAGAATGTGTTATAGACCCGGATCCAATTGGGAGTGGGGATTTGGTTCTCGAAAGTTATGCTGAAAGAAATGTTTGTGTGGAGACTGCAAGTGTATGCACCAGATAACCCGAATACAGATTCTTCCTAAATGAGGTCACTGCTCCGATAGATGTGCTTAAAACTGAGTCACATCCTAATACTACGCCATCTTCAGCATTCGCCTATTAGAATGAGGTTGGTGTAAAATTCAAACGTTCTATCTTCAATTCGGTATCCATGTAAACAATTAACTATGGTCATGAATCTTAGGTAATGGCCGAAAGTTCACGGTCACGAATACAAGTGGCCGAAATATGATTCCTTCGAAGTGTGTTTGGAGTAACGTTGCTCGATAGAATGTGTATCCGGAGATCGGGTATTCGTGCTAACCCTTACCTATAGTCCTAAATCTCGGATAATGACCGAAAGAATGCAATCGCAAATACGAGAAAATCAGATCGTACACATCAATCTCAAAGGCAAATATACGATAAAGTTGTTTAATATATTGAAACACATAAACGGAACACTGACTTTCTCTCCAGTAAGATCTGCACCAACAATTGTGTAATGAATTCACACACCGCTTTTGGTAAGTTGCTTCAAAATGTCATTCTTTACAAGACCTGCATCCACCAACATCTCTAAAGCTTTTAATGAATAGTTGTTACTTGTAAACTAAAATTTCTAAAATAGACATCTACATTATAAATATATATATATATATATATATATATGTAGGAGGTGAGTTTTATTATAAAGCAATGCAGATATCGGATAAGAAGCACTCTACAGTTTGTAGGACTGGAGTATACATAATATATAAGATCAAAAGATGGTTAAAAGAGTTCCATGTATTTTATTATGAGCATTTCAAAAACAAATATCATCATGCAATAACATTTGTGTTTTCATCAGATAAAATAGGAAGACATGATATGAAGGTGAAAAAACACTTGTGAATAGTGCAGTTTTAAATCAACATATGAAAAGTAGTTTTAGATTGATGTGTGATATTGGGAAACAATTTCAAGGGGGGGGGGGGTGAAAAAGAGGAGGAGATGAGAGTAAAAAGTGGAGGGGGAGGAGTATAATGAGGAAGGATGAGACAGGAGGAGAGATGGGTGATAGAGAGAGAGAGATAGCTTTTATAACTGAGAAAAATATATTGTTTTACATAGAGAGGTTGAAAAACCGTTGGAAGATAATGTATAAATTAAAAGAATTTGAAAATTAACGAAGAGAAAAATAATGTTAAGTTAAGGTTTGTATATTGAAGGGTTTAATAATATGTGCGATGAAAAGAAATTGTTAATATGTATTAAGAATAATATTTAAGGGTTTAATAATATGTGCGATGAAAAGAAATTGTTAATATGTATTAAGAATAATATTTAAGGGTTTAACAATATGTGCGATGGAAAGAAAATGTTAATATGTATTAAGAATAATATTTAAGGGTTTAATAATATGTGCGATGGAAAGAAAATGTTGATATGTATTATTAAAAAAAAGCAATAGTAATGTAAGTAAGGATATATTGTGAAAAAAGTAGAAGATAGGATGAATAAGTTAGATGAGCATGAAAAGGGAGAAAAAATAATGAATGAAGATGAATAATCTAACGTCAAAAAAGTGTTTATGTTTACGAAGGATTTTTTCAAGGTGATATAAAGTAAGAATATATTGTACTGTGTAATAATTGTTTATATGTTAGGCACAATGAGAAAATGTACAGATTAGGGGTTAGAAATTAAAAGAAAAAGGAAAAGAAAAGGAAAAGGAAGAAAGGGAAGTGATAAATAGGAGTGATATAGAATGAGTAACTAGTATTATATAATGTATAATAAATAACGTTGAAATAAGGTAGAAAGATGGGTATATTTTTAAAGAAGAATATATATATATATATATATATATGTGCCTTTGAGAAAAGGATTTTAAATTGATAAAGTATTAGATATTAGCTGTATACTTTATGGAATGTTCTGTGGAATTTATGCAAGCAGAGAGAAAACAAGTCAGTGCGTCTATTTATTATAGAATCTAAATTAGATATAATGGTAAATTTTTCATTTAAACAGAGATTGCAAGTCTTGGATAAAGAACTGTTCAAGTTTGAAGAAGCAGAACAAACCTTTTTCCAAGAGATGTTATATTTAATATTTTTGTCTTTCAAGGACCATATGAGTTCTGAGAGTGCCGTGTTGGTTCTTTTAAGTTGGTATTTAAAAGATGAATGATGATTATAAAGACGAGCTTTAAAGGAGGTGGAAGTGGAGCCAAAATAGGTGAAGGAATTGGTGTCAGTTATAACTTTACATTCGTAGATTAAGTTTTTTTCAAGACAATGGTTGTTGAGAGGACATTTATTTTTAACAGGGCAATTGCAATTGCGATTAGAGAGATTAGCAGAGTTATTAACGAGTGACCTAGTGTTATCTATAGAAGGAATTGGATTGGAGAAGTTATTTACGATAGGAATAATAGTTTCTTGATTTAGAATGGGATTAAGAACATTTAGCGAATTTGTGTTTGACGTTGTATTTGAGTTTGCAGAAATTATCCTAGAGTTTACAATGACGTCGGGAGTACTATTACTATTATTATGATATTCAGTGTTGGAAGGAAGAGATTTAGTATTTAGTATTTTATTGTTGTGTTTAGAGATAATGTTGGAAATGTTGGAGGAGGTCGAATAGGAAAATTTTATAGTGTGTTTGTTAAATATTTTACTATAGATATGTGAGGGAGGGACGCATTTATTTAAGGCACTAAAGAATAATTTAGGAATATTATTATTAATAGAGATGGAGAAAGGAGCATTATACCAGATTATGTTTTTGTATCTAGGTCTTTTATTAAAGTTATTGGAATGATCATGATTAATTATTCTACTGTAAGATCTTCTAGAATTTGTTTCTTTACTATATTTGATTTTATCAGGATAGCCGGCTTTAGAAAGCGCGTTATTATAGTAATTGGCGTTAGCATCAAAGATATTTTTATTAGAAGATAGGTTAGATATTCTTTTTCCAATATTACTAACTATAGCATTCTTAATATTAGTGGGGTGGTTAGATTTAAAATTAACATAATTTAGGTTCTCATTGTTTTTATGGTAAGGGTAATATAGGCCAGTGTCAAGATTAAGAGATACATCCAAGAAGTTAGCTAGTTTGATGCTGTTATCAAATTCATTTTTTAAGTTATGTTGGTTAAAGAGATTACGTATATTTTTCTTAATAACATATTATTAAACCCTTCAATATACAATCCTTAACTTAACATTATTTTTCTCTTCGTTAATTTTCAAATTCTTTTAAATTATACATTATCTTCCAACGGTTTTTCAACCTCTCTATGTAAAACAATATATTTTTCTCAGTTATAAAAGCTATCCCTCTCTCTCTATCACCCATCTCTCCTCCTATCTCATCCTTCCTCATTATACTCCTCCCCCTCCACTTGTTACTCTCATCTCCTCCTCTTTTTCATCCTTTACACCCCCCCCCCCCCAATGTTTTCCCAAATATCACACATCAAACTAAAACTACTTCTCATATGTTGATTTAAAACTGCACTATTCACAAGTGTTTTTTAACCTTCATATCATGTCTTCCTATGTTATCTGATGAAAACATAAATGTTATTGCATGATATTTGTTTTTGAAATGCGCATAATAAAATACATGGAACTCTTTTAACCATCTTTTGATCTTATATATATATATATTAATATAATATTAAGGATACTACTTATAGTTATGTATATATTATACTATATACAACTATAAAGAGGTAAGGTCATTAATTTATTACTACCTTATTACCAGTAAGATAAATAGCTCAATGTAAGAACAACATTTTTATACAGAGTAGTAATATAGAAGAGACAAGAATCAAAGCTATGTTAGAACATTTAATTGCTGACAATTGTGTCTTCCAAGCCTAGGCTTGGGGTCTTCGGAGCATTATTAGCAATGTCTATAAATATAATCAGCCTCCTATTCCATTGAAGAATCATACAGATATGTATTGTGGACAACAGTGTGGGATGGATGCGACATATATTATGTTAAACTGTACAATAAGATTCAAAATTAAAATTAAAAGCTTTTGGTGGGGCACATGAGGCAGATAATACAAGAGCGTCTAGTAAATAAATAAAATTAAAGAAAAGAGGCAGTACGTGCGTTATTCATATAAAGCAATTGAACAAGCAAAAGTATCAAGCATATATGAGTGCTGGGTGTTGCATATAAAATGCAAGCACTTATAGCATGTGTGTTATTATATTATGGTGGTTTCAATGCGGAGATGTCTTCTGTGTAGATCAAATATGCGTGTGTGCAAAATAAGAAAGTTCCAGGTTTCACATCCATTACATTTGTCACGACATATTTGTATTGAATGTTTGTTATAGTAATGGCTTGTAATGTAAAGTAACTTAATGTTATTTAGTCCGGTCGTATATTACATTTGTAGAGCTGGTAGAATCTTCTACTGTTTAATATCCAGAAGTGGGAATGGAAATAAGGGGAGCTAATGCGTAAGGGGAGGTAACTAGCTCATTATAATAATAATTAAACTCATTGTTCTATGGGATTTGATATAGTGTTATAATTGAGAGCCTAATATAGAAACTATAAATTTATATTTAATTTAATTATAAACCCAATCTACTCTCTCCTAATACATTAAGGTATTAATAGAAAGTTGCCTATCAAATATTATAAAGTGCCATAATTGAATTTCTCATACAAAGTGTTACATATATATATTAATTTAATCTTAGATACAGTCTACTCTCCCAAAATATATCAAACAGATATTAAACAGTAGAAGATTCTACCAGCTCTACAAATGTAATATACGACACGGACTAAATAACATTAAGTTACTTTACATTACAAGCCATTACTATAACAAACATTCAATACAAATATGTCGTGACAAATGTAATGGATGTGAAACCTGGAACTTTCTTATTTTGCACACACGCATATTTGATCTACACAGAAGACATCTCCGCATTGAAACCACCATAATATAATAACACACATGCTATAAGTGCTTGTATTTTATATGCAACACCCAGCACTCATATATGCTTGATACGTTTGCTTGTTCAATTGCTTTATATGAATAACGCACGTACTGTCTCTTTAATTTTATTTATTTACTAGACGCTGTTGTATTATCTGCCACATGTGCCCCACCAAAAGCTTTTAATTTTAATTTTGAATCTTATTGTACAATTTAACATAATATATGTCGCATCCATCCCACACTGTTGTCCGTAATATGTATCTGTATGATTCTTCAGTGGAATAGGAGGCTGATTATATGTATAGACATTGCTAATAATGCTCCGAAGACACCAAGCCTAGGCTTGGAAGAAAGTGTGTGTGTGTGTGTGTGTGTGTGTGTGTGTGTGTGTGTGTGTGTGTGTGTGTGTGTGTGTGTGTGTGTGTGTGTGTGTGTGTGTGTGTGTGTGTGTGTGTGTGTGTGTGTGTGTGTGTGTGTGTCTTCTCATTCATATCCCTGATTATCTATGTAGAGCCAGAGTTATAGAGTAAATCTTTAATCGATTATACACTATCTATAGTGATATATAAAATAAAATTCCGTAGATTATCTACATGCTCAATATGAAAACATGATTTGGTAATTATTATCTTGCTAAACATAACTTTAAATTAGATAGTACCTGAATTGTCATCTGATCATGAGAGATTTCCGAATAAAAACTTTAAGCGGTTAGTTTTAGAGATCATAACACGATAAACTGCAATTAATTTTTACTGAAATCTTTTATTTTCTTGAACTAAGATTACATAGCAAATAATAATGAAAGATCCTTTGTAATGTATTTATTACTATATTGCATGCCATCAGCGTACTCACATGAGATTAAAATAGACTGTTGACAGAAAAATAGTTTTGGATGTAAAGATTAACAAAGTTATATCTCTTCTTATACAATAATATTTTATTGAACAAGAGATTTGTGAGTCATCAAACGCTACTATATGAATACAGTTCTAGCACAATCAAAAGATGAATTATCTTGTATGCAACAGCTAGCTCATCATTTTAAAGCAATAATGTTTATGTTTGACGAAAACAAACACTTTTGGAGTATTTAATGGTTTTGATAAACCAGGCCACACAACAGGATACAATGAAATGAAAAATGAAAATTTATTATTTGAACCCTGCATATAAAGGAAGATTACTAATTACTGAAAGATATTTAGTTTATCGAGCCACCATTTTTGCCATTCTACTGATGTTAATAGCTTCGTATATAAGCACGATAACATACATCTGTAGAAATAGAATAGGTGATTAAATTGATCCCATTATTACATTAGTAATTAATGTAGTGGTTTTGAAGTATCAAAATGCAAAAACAATCTCGGCGAGATTTCAAATTAGAAAATCAATATCCAATACCCCGGCATTTTAACCTTAAATTCTTAGCTTTCCAATCAGTTTACAATGCATTTTAGACTACATATAATGTCTCAGTGGTAACGAAATTCTTGCAATTAAAATTAGTATATTTCATGCAGAATTATACAATATACGTACGGAAATAAAATTATTCCTTTTTCATATAATTTGTCATGTTCCATTCTCCTTTTCTTCCTTCAACATTTTATAGACATCTAAACATTGTAGATTCCTAGTTTGCTACTTGTTATATGTATTTATCAGTGGTAGGTTTCAAGAGCGTCTATAGCATAGATTAAAGAAGGTTATTAAAAACTGATATATTATCGCAGGTTCAGCTCCTTACTGAACGCGGTTCTCGTCATTCACAAAGCTAATTGTTTTAGAAAATGTATGAAGATGAAGTTTCCCATCATTACTTTCTCGATAACACCTGAGTAGGGACATTAACTTCGAATGGAAAGAATTATTGTCGACTCATCTCCGGGGGGGGGGGGGGCAGAAACACTCGTTTCTCAAACTAATAACCTAAAGCCCAAAGTTCTATTTCTCAATCGGTTTACTCCAAAGTTTCTTCCACATTTTACTATCTATTGATTAATGCTACTTTGCTGTTGTATAAAACACACACTGCTATGTGGACTATACAAGTCATGTGCCTTTCTTTAAAATCGGTTTAGCCTATCTACAGGCAATCTAGACACCTACCATATTTGAACAGCGTTCAGGAGAAATAACTTCGAAAACTTACTCCAATATGATCAACTAAGCAGCACCATAATTCAATCACGCCAAACATGATGAAAACCAGACATTTCAAATACATTTCAAATTCGGAATCTCTAATAATCCTTCATAGCGACAACCACTAGAAGCACCTCACATTGAAAAAAACTCCTCTTAAAAATAGTCTTATTCTCAGAGACAGAAACTACATCAGACGTCATTAGTTACTGAAAATTTACAAGGTCCTAGTAATCCCCTATTTGGAGATTTTTTACTGCTATCTTGAAAAGTATCATACAATTCATGCAAACTATTTTTTTTCAGCTGACTGACAAAATATCACTTACATGCTACTACGTTTGATTTCAGACGCCCTAATTCAGTTTTAACGTCTCTACTATCAATAATATAATCGTTTCTACTTTTGGCCCAAGGCCAGCAATCATCCCAGTGTGTTACTGGTAATTTATTTTATCGACCCCGTAAGGATGAAAGACAAAATTAACCGCGGCGGGATTTGAACTCAGACCATAAAAGGCCGTAACTGCCAATACTAAAAATTAATATAATGGGTTAGCTAGTGGAATATCTTCTTCACCTATCAAACCTAACCAATTGTGAAGTAACTCAAGTCTCTTCCCTATTAAGGTGAACGTCAAATTCATTGATTTAATCCGAGCGGTCCCAGCTCACCTATATTTCAGTAGCCCTATACCACGCATTTAGACACACGACCAACTAAATACGACAAACAAATCTGGGTTATATCCTATCTTGTTTCTGCAAGGTAACATTCAGAATTCCCTTATGTGGCACGGTTATTCATTTCCAATTTGCCACGTGGAGAAAATGTTTTGTTAGCTTCTAGGAGGATACGCATATACTCTATCTACGAGAAATAAAAGAAAACACTTTAGTGTATACCAGATTCTTCAAAAAATTTATCGAATCTTCCATTTCAGCTAGAAACAATTATGTTTATGTCCTTCAGAAAAACACAAACACTTTTTGCAAGAGTTGAGCCTCATATTTCAAACACATATAAAGTAAAAATTATAGTATCTCTTTTGTTATTTGCTAATTTGAAAGTTTGTTATTTTTGTCATGTGCTCTCACAAATAATTGTTTTCTGAGATAACATCAACATTAAGGACTTATGAAACACATACATACACACACAACGCGCGCGCACACACACACACACACACACACACACACACACACACACACACACACACACACACACACACACACACACACACACACACACACACACACACACACACACACACGTATATATATAGATAAATATAAATATATATATATAAACATTTCTTAAGGTATGTATTGTTAATGGAATAGTTATCTACCTAATACCCACATACTGTATATATATTTTATCCTCGTGTTTGTGTTTTTTAGTTTATTCAAAGATATATAGATGTACATTAGAATTGGTTAGCTTCTTTTATTCAAGGTCTTTTGAGATAATAACTGAATGAATTGCCTTAAGTTCCCCGTCAGAGAGAACAGAGTATTCCTATATTGTCATTTTGCATAACAGCTAA
>OZ024740.1:410983734-411011234 GCA_964016885.1 Eledone cirrhosa | reverse complement strand
ATATATATATATATATATATATATTTGACACTGTCACGCCTAGCTCCCTCTCACCATTTAGTTTACCAATGTTGGTCTGGGTTTCTTATTCGTCCTACAGGAACAGCCAACCATTATTGTATCGCTATCCACCACATGCAATAGCTCTGCCGCGATATACTAATAGGCGCTCACCATAAATAGTAGTTGAATAAATCTTATAATACATCCTGGACCCTGAAAACCTGTACAGTCTTGCCATCGTGTTATTGAAACACCCAACCCAGGTACTGTCCATGTGCTTTAAACTTTAAGCTAAGGTGGCCATGGTAATTGATCACCATTTGTTTAACATTATAATTATATAGCTACATGTGAGAACATCTACTTGAGTTAAAGAACATTCGAAAAGTTTTAATTTCAAAATTCGAAATTGTGTGCACACAACAAGTAGGCGACACGTTTTGAATTCATTTCAAATAGGCAGCACGGTGCAATTTCGCCAAGATAATATAACACTTAGAGTCATTGATTTAGTACTGGAAGCTAAGTCTTGGACTGAGATCAGCTGTGTGTCAGATTACCATTTTAGATCACTATGATAGAACCAATTCCCAAACATTTGAGGCTTTATCTCAGCCGATTGTCTTTTAATATCCTTCCAAATACTGCTTTTCTTTTCTTCGCAAATACTTGTCTCTTAACATCTTTTTTAGTCACTACTTTTTCATTTATTGGCCCATTTTTCTGATTCTGTGATAGATCTCCTCAATCTTAACGTTGGTTGACATGAGAATCAAAGCATTCTACCATATCACGAACACAGACGAAGTGTTTCCAACAAGAATCAGGATTTTTCTTGCAGTTTGGGCGTATCATGTTTTAGACTGTATTAATATGGGTTTTTTAATTGTCCTTCATTCGGCCAAGCATTCACTGGCTAGCCTCTCGGATTTCTAAATAGTTGTACTAGCCATAACTCAATTCTTCGCTAGGTGGCAATTGTATAAGAGTTGCGTGATACTTTTTCTTTCTTTTCACGTTGACAATTGTACATTTTCCGACAACAAATATATGCCTATGTCATGGCTACACCTTTGGAGTGGCTTTTGTAGTGACTATACTTATATTGCAGACGTTAGAATGTTTGAAATCGTCGATAAATACTGGTGCTTTATAGATGGGTTAACAAAATCTATCGCCAATTTGTAACCCTTACTCACTTCTAATGATAATTGTATAAAAACAATATTGGGAAAGGGTTAGTCCTGAAAATCTCATATATTTATGTTCACATTACCGAGGATCCTCTTATAAGTGTACAAAATAGTGCTCCAATCCTTCATGCTAGATTCTATGAATTTGCTTAGAATATCTGCCTCCCTAAAAATGCTCATAGATTCAAGAATCTAGCAATATGTACTATATTCTAAGCTTTTTTGTTTAATTCTATCCATACCATGTTCAGATTTTTTCCATAGGTACTTTCAGAATTTCATCATTGTCATCTATATGGCAAGATGATTATTTGTACACAGTTTTTCTTGCAACCTTTTAGTTCTATAAAGCAGGATTCTGTTGGATAATAGTTGATGATACGCTTGTTCACAAAGTATTCCAGCCAATTATTTCCAAAACAGGTTTCACCTAGCAATAGATCTATAATTTCCAACTACAAGACCTTTCATGGGCGCTTTTCTTTTTTATTGGGTTTTTATTGTGTAGGGCGCGTGTTGTTTGTCATGATTTGAGCTATGATGTTAAATCGGCAATTCCTTGTGCATGATATAGTCTTTTCCTACAAGAGTTATTTTTGTTTAGCGTGTATGTAATAACTTCTGTTTTCCTTCAGATTTTTAATCATATTTAATTATCCGATTATTATTCATATTGTTTTTACTTTCATATCTCCCAGTTTATGTATTTCTTATTTGAAACCGTTGTATTTTGACAATCTTCTAGAAATACTATGGTCAGAAGGAATTGATGTTTATTAATATGCATATGTTTTATACAACCCACGATTGGATGTTTTCCCTTGATTTCCGAGTCAGTTTGGGGAGACAAGCTTGTTGTCATCTACCTTATTTAATACATGTTTATACCAGTCCTTGATGACGTCTATGTATCTGTTCTGACTTGGCAGCGGTAGGTCAGCCTGAGAGGATGTAGTAAGCCATCACACTATTCTAGTTGCACATTTTGTGTTTTTGATTTAGGAATCGTTTTCATAATTATATTTTTATAATTGTTTGTGGTCAGACATTTTTATTGAGCTAAAAGATTCAGTCCTTCCGTTTTGAGTTTTCGTCTGGAATTTTTCAACCGATGTTGACTTTTGATTTTAGTTTACTTCGACGTGAAACCCGAGAAGGTATTGACTGTGGAGTAATTTTTCATTCCATTTTCCTTTAGTATGTTTTGAATTTCCATTTTAAATTGTTTTTGTCTCTTCAAACTATTTTTTTTTTATCTAAATCTAGTGTTTCAACGTATTTTTATTATTTGTCTGACTTGTATGTAGTCAAAAAATGTTTTGTTCTATTCGTGTTTCTTTATTATATTTACCAGTCTTCCTCTGTTGATTCTATATGATTTCCTTGCCTAAATGTTGTTATTTTACATTAGTTTTCTATTTGAGTCAGGCCAAGCACTTCTGGTGTGTGTCGTATGTATATACTGTGTGTGTGTGTATTCGGGTGGTGGATTTGGTATGTTGTCAGTTATTTCCTGTTTCGTTCAGGGGGTTTTTTTTTCATCTAAATATTTCTATTCAGTTAGCTTCTAAAACTGTAATTTTATCTAATATGATCAGAATACTTCTAATTAATATTTTATTTTCAACATTGAGTTCAATATTTCAATATTATTCTGCTGTTGTAATATTTTGTAATACTGACATTCATTTCCTTCTGTATGTTAACAGTTTCGTATACTACTAGGTATTAGTACGTGTTATTGTAATCTAATTCTGTAACTTCACTGTCTATGTCTAGTGGAATATTGTCAGTGTTGGTTAATTTGCCTCTATTTAAAGTGACTTACACACATCTGTTTAATTCCTTGCACAACCTTGCTGAAGCTATCGACGAATACAAAAAATGATATTGGGGTGCTGGGTCGTTAGTGCTGCAGAAATATTTATTTTGGTATTTGATTCTGCTTTTATCTTCGAATTCAACTTAACTTATCATATTTCCGGAGTCGATAAAATAATGTAACAATCAAGTACTCGGGTCGATATAATCAACTTTCCTTTCCCTAAAAATTGCTGACCTTGTGCCTAAAGTAGAAATACTTATTTGTAATAGTGATAGGAGAGTGTGGAGGATTGGTATTATTGGTATTGTTACGTTCTGAGTTCATATTTCGCAGAGGATAGCTTTGAATTTCATCCTTACGGGGTTGATAAAATAAACTACCAGTAACGCATTGGGGTCGATTTAATTGACATTCCCCTCACCCAAAATGGTTGACCTTTTTGCCTAAATCAGAAACCATTATCGGTAGTAGTAGCATCAGTAGTAGTAGTAGTAGTAGTAGTAGTAGTAGTAGTAGTAGTAGTAGATGATTAATGAGTACTGTGCAGATGTACATTTATTCTGAGATTTATTTTTATTTTGTTTTAAAATCATTCATTTCCATATTGAATTGTTTACCCCATTTACTACTGCACTAAGTCTGACACGATGCTCTACAACACCGCCTCTACTATCCCCCCTACATTAGAATAAATTGCAGAAATCATTTAGTGATCAATCAATTTATTACATATTTAAATTTAGTTTTCTTTATCAGTGAAACTTTCCATTGTATACTTTGTATTTAATAGAAATGAAGAATGTTTATGCAAATACTAAAATTCTCTTGTGACAGAACAAAATAACTGCGACGAAATGAAAATAGATTAGTATTAATTTTCTTGTGCACATTATACACTGTACACATTTTTTTTGTAAATATATAGACACATACATACACACACACACACACATATATATATATATATATATATATATATATATATATATATATATATATATATATATATATATATATATATATATATATGTATATATATAGATATATGTATATATATATGTATATATATGTATATATATATATATATATATATATACATATATATATGTGTGTGTGTGTATGCGTGTATACAAATAAATAAATAAATAATTATATAAACGTATATAAATAAATAAATACGTAAATAACAAGCGCACACACATACCTACATGTAAATACACGAATGTTCGGAGACGAAAGTCAACCAAAACCTGACGTACACATATACACACACCCTACATACGTACGAACCTGCATACTCACACAGACGCAAAACTCCCGTATACACATAGCCGAACCATATGTACCAGAATAAAAAAAGAAAAAATGTTTATACGCCATAACATAAACAATCAAATATACATACGAGAAGGTATACGTACCTTCACGAAACATACGGGTAAATATACTTACCTATGCAAATAAGTAATGTTATAAACAAAATATATACTTAGCGCCCACATCAAGACGTAAAATATCCACGTATAGATCGTACTATCCATTAGGGTATAACGTGGGGCTGTATTACAGGAAAGTTTTGTGCAATTTATGTTTACAAGCCGAAATTGCCTCAGACTTTTTGTTTAAGATGTGGTCTGTGGCGTAGAGTATTTCCAGGGCCTCAGCGGCGCAGAGGTCACAAGGTTTTTTATTTCCGTTATACGATCTAGCCCTAGCTAGGATCTCCCAGTGTAACTTATATTGGGTGTGGTTGTCTTTTAGACTCCAGATATAAGCTGAAAGTGACGTCATATTCCTTCTTAGAGGGTAACGAAAAGAATGGGTATGCGTGTAATGACGCTGCTTGAATCTATTGGCGGTTAACCCTATGTAGGCCCTACGGGACGTGGGTGTTACAACCTTACATTTGTAGACAATGTTACTAGAGAGGCATTTCCCGGATAGGGGGCAATCAGCCCGATTCCTACAATTACAGTTAGTACTAACTACAGGGTTGCACGTGTTCCTACGGCTAGGTAGTTTAGCTAAATTTGAAGCTGTGATGTTATGTGCAAGGTTAGGAGTCGTAGAGTAAGAAATTTTAATAGTATTTCTATTAAAAATTTTACTATATTTATGTGTAGGGGGAAAATGCTTCGTAATAAGGGAAAGAAAGATCTTAGCTAATGGTGTGGCCACCTCCATATTATATGGTGGGTTATACCAACAAATGCGACGGGATCTATTTCTTCTAAGTCTATTTTCGTACTCTGTATATGCTACCTTATCGACAAATCCACTTCGAGCAAGGGCTTCATTGTAATACGTGGAATGGTCGTTGAAAATACGCTCGTTGGTGGAAAGACGGGAAAGCCTCAATGAAACGTTTCTTACCAGGTTATTGGTTATGCTGGCAGGATGGTTGGAATGCTTACTTATGTAATTAAGCGTATCATTCGGCTTTCTATACGGGTAATACAACCCATTCAATAAATTGAGGGTAACGTCAAGGTAATTAACGACCGAGAAATTGGCCTCAACCTGTATAGAGAGGTTGAAGCCTTTAAAGAAGGCTGTGAGTTCTTTTCTGAACCTGTCGCAAGCACGAGGTCCGCACTTAGTCATGGTCAATAGACCATCGTCACGGTACAAACCACCGCCCGCGTTGGGGAATTCGTCCTTGATAGAGAAAAGAAGGAAAAGGCCAATAAGATCAGTAACCTCCGCAGAATCACTAGCGCCCATGCTCACGTCGAATGGGGTGCTATTGGATTTTTTAATCCAAATAGAGTCGTCGAAATTAATCACCGACTTTCGGGCATTGAGGATGACATCAACTTCGAAATCCTTAACCACTGTGAATGTTTTAGCGAAATTGATAGCTCTAAGGAGACGTGGTAAAGTGATGGAGGAGTAGTAATTGTTGATGTCGAATTGGATAAAACGGCAATGTTCCTTGTTACATATGCCGTTCAACCAATCAATCACCGCGAAAGAATTGTTCCACAGTGCAAGAGGGGCCAAACTTCTAATTTCAGGTATAATTCTATCAAGAATCGTTTTACTAAGTCTACCTAAATCGGACTTCATAGGGTTAATAAGCCGAATAGAGGGGTTGTTCGGAAAATTGGGTTTGTGATCCTTCAGGGTAAAGTGGGGAGAAATAGGGTCCAGAGGTTTGGTCCGGTCCAGGATGTTGAGATCAGATGTGATTTTAAACCCAGCATCGTTGATTTCATTGATGACACACCGATTAGTTTTACGGTAATCCTTAGTTACAGCATTATGTAGTAGTTGATGGTAAGTACTGCGCTCCACTTGATATAGGTTGCCAGTTTTGTCGGAATGGACGTGCACGGCATTGGAATCCTTAATAGAACGAATTCTATTCTTCAGGTCTTGCTGGAAGGAATTGCTCCTATTCCGAAATTTGATACTCCGAATGAGTTCCAAGACATCATTTTCGAAGGGTAGCAATGCTGGGTTACACGGGGGGGTTATTATAGGTTTTGAATCCAAATTTATCCTGTTTGTTGTCTGCTTTTCGCGGGTTATCGAAATAAAAGGCGCGCCAACGCCACCTTTTAATGAACGCGTCTGTTTTCTGTATCAGGAGTTTTAGGTATGTTTTCCTGCTTGGTACGGATATGTTCTTTGTAGAAATATTCAGATGTTGTTTCTGCATGATGAATATAAGTCAGTAGAGTACTCAACCGAGGGAGCCAAATATTAATAATAATAATAAATTTCAAGACTAAAATCCAAAGAGGGTTCGATAAGGATAAATATATATCAAATATATAAGAACCGTAGAGCAAATATTTATTAAAATAACAGATTAAAGTTTAAGCAAAGAATCGCTGCTTTCGCCCTTAATGGGATCTTCTGAAACTAACAAAGTCAATCTGTAAACGCAGAAGTGGATATTTTAAAAAGCGTTGCAACCGGAGGAAGACAGGAAGACGATACTTTGGTTTGTGGAAACGTTCGCTGGCAAAGAACGGGAAAAAACGAATAAGATACGTCATTAATAGGAGCGGTGAAAAACAATTACGCGCAAAGACAGAACCACGTTTATGGTATAAAAGAGGTCGTAGACTAATGTTCTCTTAGGTGGTTCATAGAGACGTTCTCTGGCAATGAACGAAAAAAACGAAGATAATACGTCATATGTGGTGCGTTGAGAACAATAGCACGCAAAGACAAAACCACGTAAGTGGTATAGCAGAAGTCGTAGACTAAAATTCTAATTAGGAGACCGAATGAATCTCCGCTACAGAGTTAAGAACAAAGTTAATAAATACAATACAGAAGTAATAGAAATAAATAAATACATACACGCAAACAAATACGTACATACACAAGCATACGCAAAACACTTACCATATATGTATATATGTATATATATATATATATATATATATGTATATATATATATATATGTATATATATATATGTATATATATATATATATGTATATATATATATGTATTGATTATACTATTTATGGTTATGCAAATACAAAAACCTTTTGTAGTTATATATATTTTTATAAACCCTAAACAGTAGTAGGCAGTAATAAACTTGATAGACTACTTTGTAGTTGGGGCACTTTAGGTTTTAGAAATTTTTTAGAAACTGCGCATAACCATATGGGTTAGGGACTGTTTTGAGCAAAATTTAATAGTTAGTAATAGAAACCACTGAGTTACCTCCCCTCATGCAATAATTCCCCTTAGCCACACACACACTTCCGGATAATATTTCGATGTCGATTCTCGCAACGTAACATCCTCCTGTATTGAGCTAAAGAACATTAGACTACGATTCTCTAACTGGATTGTCAAACGCCCAATATCGAATCGTCGTGGATTATGTGAGGGGCATATAATCTGAAAAGTACGCTCCCCAGACTATGAAAATGTCGCAGTGCATGAAATCCATATCATCGCTTCGCTACGCATTTCCAATATTTTAAATGCTTACATTATTTTTAATACTTATATTATTTCTCCACACACAGGCTATAACAATCATATAAAGATTTCATTACCAGATCAACCCTCTTAACACTCTTGATTACCTGCTTAAGTGCTTCTATTACACCTAACTCTCTGCCACACTATATAAACAAGACGCACGTGCTTGCCACACATATAACCATTGCACTCTATAACCGCTTAATTTCATGTTGTATTTTAACCTGTATTTTTTATTGTATCTTTTAATTTTAATATGAATGTGATCTCTAAGTGTGTGCTGCCACACTAAATGCTTAATGAATGTTGACCCACAATATTTGCATATGTGTCTGTATGTCTCTTGGGTGAAAAGGAGGTCATATAAGTGTTCATTCAATAATAAATTGGTCCGAAGAATCCAAACCTCGGATTGGAGGAAACAGTTGTAAGCATAAAAATGTTTTGAACAGTTCTTTGATTCTTATAATTCATATATATATGTGTATATATATATATATATATGTATATATATACATATATATATATATATATATACATATACATATATATATATATATACATACATATATATATACATATATATATATACACACATATATATATATATACATACACATATATATATATAAAAATATATATATATTCACACACGCACACACACACACACATATATATATATATATAAAGATATATATATATATATACATATACATTTATATATAGGAAGACGATCGACTTTCGTCAAATCGGACCGAGGGAACAATGTTTCCGTTGGTCTTTCCAATTGCTAATACTATCTATCGGTCGCAACTCCAGGTAGAAGGAGCAACGTGAAATAAAGTGTCTTGCTCAAGGACATAACGCATCGCCTGGTCCAGGAATCGAACTCACAACCTTACGATTGCGAATCCAATTCTCTAACCACTCAGCCACACGCCTTCACATATATATATATAGTTCAGACTGGTTCAGTCTAGTTCAACTGAATTGGTCTGTCCCAGTCATTCATTGAGCAACATCGGTGAAGTTGGCACCCTTAACTCACAGTTGGGTGCGGATGCATTCATGTATATATGTGTGTGTCCGCATGTATCTGTGTGTTTATAAATATATTGTTAATAACTCCCTCTGGTCGAGCAATCTTTGAAGTGTGGGGACAGCTGGAAAGCTTCCATTACTCATACTTCTCGCCTTCTTCACCACCTCTTCTACGGCCTTGATATAAATACCCCCTCCGCCTCCGTGGTATTTTCTTCGGGGTTATAAGAGGCTTAGCTCTGTTTCTCGACCGTTATATCGCGTGACTATCTCCCCCTCCGCCTTTTGGGATTCTTTCTCACGTCGTGTAGACGCGTTCTTGAGACTAGTAAAATGAGGTATCCTCTTGATAAGTCGGCAGACCTCGCAAGGACTCTATATCTTTATGATATATTGTTTTTGTTTATGCCACGAAACTACGTAGTCGAGGAATTTAGGAGCAGTTTAGGTATGATACATTTTATTACTAATTATATCTAAATGTTTCTTCTCTCTTCATAATGTATATATATATATATATATATATATATATATATATATATATATATAAAGAGTATAAAGAGATGAAATCGAAAATGCAACTGAAGTCTTATTTTTTTTTTAAATATATATATTTATTTGGTTCCTTTACCGGTTTCGCAGTTCTTCTGCTTTTCAAAAGGTGAGTTGAGATGGAGGGTCTGTGGTTTTTCTCACATATATATATACATAGTAATAATAATAAATTTGAAGTGTAAAATCCAAAGAGGGCTCGATAAGGATAAATATATATCAAATATATAAGAACCATTGAGCAAATATTTATTAAAATATATATATATATATATAAAAAAACATGAGAAGAAAGAATACTGCGTGGTTGCATATGGGTTACATATGATAAAAATACTCCTTCATCAGTGATTTTCCAACCTTTATTGGTATTTCATCGCTTTAAAAATCATATACCTCCAGTTGGTGCGAGCAATAGCTAAATAAAGCTATTGGGAGAAGTAAATTGCGTAAAACTAGCGAGACAGTAAACACACATAGAAGGATATCAACGCAAGGATAGGAAAAAACAAGCACATGGGAGTCCGATCAGCTTTAGCTGTGTGGATTTCATGAGCGAGAGACTACAGACCGTCCGTCGCGAGTGAGATGTGAGCAGGAAAAGACCCCACTACAGGCCAAACGGGAGGAAGTGAGAAGGGGAGAAGCAGAGAGTGTGTGAGTGGAAGTTCGAGGAAGAGGCCAGTCGAGAGAAAGTGCAAAATATGCATGCAGACTGTATTAACATTCATTTCATGAATGTAAAATCTTATAAATTTATCTTGAAAAAGTGTTTACTGTTTTATTGATTTTAGTTACGGAACTGTTTGCTTTAAAACAATTCACTGACAGTGTAGCGATGTTTTTGTTAAAAACAGAGGTCAACCAGAGCAGATCTATCTATGATTAAAATGTTACAATTCCTTTTTTCACACATAATTTCTCTCTATATATATATATAATGTACGTTAGTCACTTAACTGTTATTTCTTGTATTTCGTGTAACTATAATTGCTATATAGTATTTCCTGTGCTTGTGAAAGTTTCATTCGGTTATGTCACAGTTTTCAGAATCTGTGTCGAATTTATTCCCGCAGTTAAGCGTGGAAGTAATGCAGATGTTCATTTCCTAGAAATGACAAAGCATTTTAATGTTTTAAAAGTTGCTATTTAATTGCAGGTAGAGATTATTGCTGTTAAATACCGATACACTACCCACCATCCCTTAATCCTTTTAGCTTTTATTCTTCCACTAATCAATTACCGTTTGCATTATTTTCTCTCGTGAATTCAATTATTCAGTTCCACCGCTCCTTAACGGCACCGTTACCTATGCACTTATCGTCATCAATAACAACTACATTTCAAGGGAAATGTTACTTAAGAAATGCGTTGAGTCAGCTCGTATTGAAATTTACACATCAAATATATAAGGCAACTGGTTGAACGTTAAAAATGAGTAACAATTTCAGCTGAATTTTGTAGAATATGCAAATTTTCTTTCTTGGGATTTTTTTGGGGGGGTCTATTTCTATGTCGAGGCTTCAATCGATGCAGGGGCCAAAGGATACATTTGAAGTAAATTTCAGGGGATATTTTTGGCATTTGAATAGATATGTTTAGATTTATTATTCACTTTCGTACACATACACATATACCTAAATACACAGTTACACCCAGACACACATATATCCACAATTTAGCAATAACCCAATTTTTCTAATTCCGTTTTAATACTATATTAATACATTTAACAAACTGTTAAACATTTCTGTCACGCCAAATGACCATTGGGGGAGCGTATAACCGAGAGGCGTTAACCGAGAGGAGCACAGGATGCCTGTCTGATGCTGAGTTAATCCTCAGCTGCTGATGGGAGTAAGCTGTTGATTTTCACTTCTCAGTTCAGTCGATTGAAGTAGCGTGGAATATAATGTCTTGCTCGATCCAGATATCGAAACTACGACCTTATGATTGTGAGCCGACCATCATAACCACGAAGGAGCGTGCCATTATTTAAGGCAATTGGCAGTATCGGTAGAGGGTTGGTCATGCTTTCTAGCATAATTACATCCCTTTAAGGTCTGAGTTCAAATCCCGTCGAGGTTAACCTTGCCTTTCATCCTTGCGGGGTCGATAAAATAAAGTACCAGTAATGTACTGTGTAATTTCTGGCCTTGTGGCAAAAGTAGAAACAATTATTTAAGGCAATTAAGACGCTAACAATTACATCTACATAAACGATAGATAGATAGATAGATAGATAGATAGATAGATAGATTTCTTTATTTACCATAAAGGCATAAAAAGAAGGGACAAATACAAAGGGGTAGTTTACATATAATCGAGTAAAAAGGGTGTAACATGAAAATAATCGAAAATAACCTCAAAAGGGAGGGGACGTGATGGGGGTTGCACACACCCCCGAAAAAGTGTGCAATCCTTTGCCCGGGGAGCACATGGAGAAGGTGCTCCCTTCTCCTTTACTTCTTTACCTACAGGATGGTATACAGAGAAGGCCCATTTACACGAGCCATTCTCGCTGCTATCACCCACCTTTCATAAAACTGCCTGTGGCCAAGCACCTCTCTTTCCATTCTTATCCTTCTTCCGAAGTGATATCGGAAGAAGTAGACCAGACTATGGCCAGAGAGGAAGTTGCCTGACCTCAGACCTTTCAATCGTGTCCACCAAACAACCTCTTTCAACATGGCTATTACGCACAGAAAAACCGCCTTTGCTTCCTTTGTGAAGAGGGGAGGCGGTTTGATTGTCATCACGGACTCGGCGGTCAATTTAATCGGCTGTTAGATAGATAGATAGATAGATAGATAGATAGATAGATAGATAGATAGATAGATAGATATATTTCTTTATTAGCCACAAGGGCGCACAAGAAAAGGGGACAAGAGATAGATAGATAGATAGATAGATAGATAGATAGACAGGAAGATAGGTAGATATTTATATGGCTATATATATATGTGTGTGTGTGCACATACATTACTGCGTGTGTGAATGTCCGTATGTGCGCGTATGAGTATATGTGTTTCGTATGGTTCCGATCATTGCTCTTCAAATCTAAAGAATGTATTTGCTACCTAACATTTGTAAATTGTTTGGTATACATTTCCTTATTATCAAACAAGCGATAGACCTGCAGCCCATAATTTGCTTTAACACAATACTTGGAAAACCTAGGATACTTTTCATTAATAGATGTCTATAGAACGGAAATTAGATATAAGTGTGTGAATTGGTTTTCATATGCAAATCACTCCTCGTTTAATGCAGTATTTTATTCTATGAACACGTCCCTTCATAATCGATATAACAGATATTTACTCAATATTCAGTAAAGTTTCGACATTTCGAACAACTTTGAATAATGTCTTTTTATTATGTCATTTTGGTCGCAACTGATTTACAGTAGATGTTTTGTGTACTTTATCGAATAAATTTTAGATTTATAGATACCTAAATATCTACATTGACATTAAATCATGACTCCCGGATCTTACGTTCATATAATCTCGATAAATATCTCAAATGGTCCTCTTTATACGTGTCAGGTCTCATAACTATCAGAAAAGGGCTAAATATCAGAACTTTAAGCGAAAACTGTGCAATTAGGAGAGACTGTTAAAAGGTATAGCTCGCAACAACAAACCAGAAGTCTGTAATACAGAATAACTCCTCACGCTAATCAATCGAATTTACACAACGAAGCAGTCGCCCTGAAGAAATATTTCTATAAAAATTTGTCTCTCATTGAGTCAGTACAGCATATGCTAGAGAAAACCACCCCAATTATTTAAGCAAATTCTAAATATTCTGTCATCTAATGAATACTATAAATACATAGTAGTTGCCGATTGTCTTCTTAGTAAGTATTTCAGAGTATTATATATGCATTTGGGCGGTGAATTGACAGTATCGGTGGAGGGTCGGACATGCTTTCCAGCATAGTTACGTCCCTTTACGATCTGAGTTCAAATCCTGCCGAGGTTAACTTTGCCTTTCATCCTTACGGGGTCGATAAAATAAAGTACCAGTAATGTACTGGGTAATTGCTGGCCTTGTGCCTAAAATAGAAACAATTATATATGCATTTGATTACTTCAGTTTTGGGACACCAAAGATTTCCAATTTCTTTAAAATTTCAGTCTACTTCCAATACCATTTTATATATAGTGTTGGCGTATAAACGCCTACTTCACAACTCGATGAGATATATATATATCACTTAAAATGGTTGAATTGATTTAGGTTCAAGATGCAAGTAAATAGGCACACACACACACACACACACACACACACACACACACACACACACACACACACACACACACACACACACACACACACACACACACACACACACACACACACACACACACACACATTATGTGACTCGAATGACAGATAGGTCGAAAACAAACGAAAAAAACTGTAAAGGAATCACAAAATCCCAGTAAAGAAAACTCAAAAGGTGGGAAAATCCAAGGATCTACCCTCTGTCAAATTTCGGAGAGGACATTGATGGTGGTATCCATACCACATGTCAGATTAGGTGAAACCTTAATTAATAGCGATCAAATTACAAACAAGCTTCCTTTTATAAGAAGTATATATATATATATATATATATATATATATATACAAGGCATTCCAGCTTTGTCTGATTTACTTGTTTTATTTACAATCCTTTAAAATTATAATGATATTATAATGAATACATATATATATATATATATATATATACAAATTTTAGTACAGCATTTTAGTACAGCATTTAGTACAGCCTAAGCTAACGAATGGAGCTTAGCACTCGATGGAGAATAATACCCCAGAGTTATAACAATACGTTTAGACAGCTTTGCAAATCAAATATATCGACCGGCAGTCCAGCCGCATTGCCATAGCAACGAAAAAAAAAATGAACTCAGGGAAATATTTTGACTGACCTGGACCATCACATGGACATTGAATGCAACACACAACGCATATCGTATAGCATACAATATACATCACATATAACATACAACATCCACGCTAGGTTTCTGTAAATCCGAGATCGAGTAATTCCGCTTGCAGGGGTCTGCAAGTTAATGGCCTTTGAAGACAGAACAAAGGAGTTACTTCGTCAACAAGTCTTGCGTTCTATAGCCTCTCCGGGTGTGTTTTCTAGCAGTAAATTTCGCTATAGACACGTGGTTTTCTCAAAGGGAGGTAACCCCCATTTTGGCGGTGAATTCGAAATTTGGGACAAAGGAATGGAATTACCTTAGACAAACGCAATTAAGCACTCAACCAGAAGTTATCAAACAAACATAAGCAATTAATCAATCAATAGAATTGTCTAATTAAATTAATCAGTTAATCGTTAATTCTAGGAGTTAAAAATACAAATTTTAGTACAGCATTAACGAAGCTTTAGGCAGCAGCTAAGCTAACGAATGCAGATTTGGAATGCAGCTTAGAACTCGATGGAGAATAATACCCCAGAGTTATAACAATACGTTTAGACAGCTTTGCAAATCAAATATAGCGACCGGCAGTCCAGCCGCATATATATATATATATATATATATATATAGAAGTGGTTACACAACAGTTAGTTCACCATACCGAGAACAATTGTTTCACCTTAGCAGATCCTCAGTTCGAAATAGACATGGTTATACGGAACATGAAGGACAACAGTACGAACGCGCATGCGCAGAAACGATCACTTCACACAAGCAATAATAATTTGCGTGCGAGAGGTGTAAGGGAGATAACTGCGGAAGTCCGATAGTTTCCAATTGATAAAAAAATTAGAATGGTGTTGTAATTCAATCCGGAGCTTTGTAGTTATGTAAGAGGTGTTTCCAGACGTGTGGAAAACGTCTGGACAACGTCCCATGGACTGAGCGCTCTACCACTACGGATATTACCTTCCAGTGTTCTACCACTATATATATATATATATATATATATATATATAATACCCACCACCATGTATATGTATATAATACTTACGCACCACCACCAGCGCCAAGACCAGGCACATCTACATACTTCAACAATCATCAACATCACCAACACATATCATCTTTCCCTAAACAACGCATGTGTGTGTGTGTAAGTATATTTATTTGTACAACGCCATCTCCACTGGCTCTCTCTCTCTCTCTCTCTCTCTATATATATATATATATATATATATATATATATATATATATATATATATATATATAATTATATATACACATGTGTATGTATACAACGTATTTGTCAGACTAAGTGTGTCTATGTATGTATCTCCTTATTGAAATTGACACCACCATAAACACCATTACCACAAACAACAACACCACACCACACACAAAAGTCAGCCTCAGCTACATGCCAATATGTCTACTGACAACCAGCACCCCCACTTCAGCCTGCGACCGTCACCACCATCTTATCATCACACCCACACCCACATACACTACAGGCAAAAACATCCATATGAACTAATCCACCAATAAAACAAGCTTTATTGACCAATATATGAACTTCTGACTTTATCATACAACATGTATTCATTTTCTACTAACATTACAAGGGTCCGACGAGCCGCAGATTACAGAGTCGGGTAAGATCGATACCGATTGAATCTTGAGCTGATTAGTGGCGAAACGCGTGTCATTAACCAATAAATTTAATGAAGGAGTAACCAATCGTCCTTGTTATCATTAATACCCTTGTTATTTATAATACATACGTCCCTTTACGGTCTGAGTTCAAATCCCGCTAAGGTTCACTTTACCTTTCATCCTTACGGGGTCGATAAAATAAAGTACCAGTAATGCACTGGTTAATTGCTGGCCTTGTGCCTAAAGTAGAAACAGTTATTTATAATACACTCTGTCTAGCTCTACACCACGACACTGAAGTGAAGCTAAACATCGAGTGCTCACCCGGGTGAACCTACAGTAACCCCAAGTTACACTCCCTGGATATATATATATATATATATATAATAGTAATAATAATAAACTTGAAGCGATTCTTTGCTTAAACTTTAATCTGTTATTTTAATAAATATATATATATATATATATATATATATATATATATATATATATATATATATATATATATATATATATATATAGCAGATCCTCAGTTCCTAGGTTTATATCAGAGCTGAGATAAAAAACTGAGATAAAAAACTGAGATAAAAAAACTGAGATAAAAAACTGAGATAAAAAACTTCAAAAAAAATTGAAATACATAAGTATATATGCACTTTCATGAAAAAAGAAAAAGAAAAAGAAAATAGAAGGTTATCCCAGATTCGATACTATAGACTTCCATGTGAATTTACGTGATCAACTCTGCAAATTCCTATTTCACATGAAAACATTCTCATTGTGCTATGAAAATTCTAGTATACATATATGTGTACATACACACAAATATATATAGAATCTACATTAATTTTAACTAATAATACCTAGGAATTTTAAACTAGACATATGATCATTATTTTTCACACATTATTGATACGTGTTTCATTCATGAATACTGATATTTACATTATAATACCTAATTCATACGAATTGATATTTTCACATTGATGAAACATAATGTTTTAAATCTGCCTCGTTTATCTCTGGATATTTTTCTTTTCTCTCTATGTAACGGCTGTTTTCTCTCCTAACCACATATATCTCTCTCTACCTTAATACTAGAACTAAATAAATAAATAAATAAATAAATATATCATTGATACGTCATTCAACGGGTGCCCAACTACCTATTTTCTTTCTCTCTATCTCTATCTATATCTATCTCTCTCTATTTTTTCTCTCTCTCTTTTCTCTCTCTCTCTATCTATCTCCCTCTGTGTTTTTTCTCTCTCTATCTATCTCTCTCTGTTTCTTTACATGAATTTCTTCTCTCTATCTATCTCTCTATATCTATCTCTCTCTATTTAGTTGCATGCATTTCTTCTTTTTCTTCGCTTTTTTTCTTTCTTTCTTTTTATAACTGTCCCTAACATTTTTCACTACCAAATCAACTTTTTAAATGAAAGTTGAAGTCGTAAGGTATGTCAAATCTATCTATTTATAAGACTGTTTATATTGTATTTTGTCTGAAGAAGGCATACCATATTTTTAATATGATATCCCTGAAATATATATAATGAAATAAATATGGTTTTATAAATATAGTTTCCATTTATTTAATATCGTATATATATATATATATATATATATATATATATATATATATATATATATATATATATATATGTGTGAAAGAGGAAGAGAGAGAGAGGTAATGAAAGAGAAAGTACTGATGAACAATAATTTTATGAGAAGTCTTTGAAAAATAAACGTTTCATTTATTGGTATAATTAGTAAAAGCTTTAAATTTACATACATAGAAAACACACACACATACTTAGATATATATATACATGAATGTGAGTAAATATATTTATGCATATGTATGTGTGTGCGCACGCATCTGAAAATCCAAACATTACAGGGTAAGTGGGGATAGGTAACAGGTGACTCAACTAAATTTCTACTCGTGATGTCATTAGTAGCATAACTGAAGTTAGATATCTTCAACAGAATATTAAAACATCATCATATTTATCGATAGTCAAAAGCTTACATTTTAATGTTGCCCACTCGACAAATGTTTGAAGTGATAAGATCAACTTATAATGTCAATTGCCGTTGGATCAACATCATGAAAAATTAAACAGCAATTAATTCTTCCTTTATTGCATTCTAAAATTTAGAACAACAAATTCATATATGGAAATATATACATAATATCTACACACGCACACAAACACACACATTAATGTCTATATACTTATAAAAATGAAGTTTGTACGTCAATCGCTAGTAACACTAAGTAGAATGAATAATAAGTCAGGTGCTTCATGTGTTTTCAATTAATCTGACTTCAATCAAGCTCACTGTCAACAAATTTTCCGAAAATGGAATAGGGGTTAGTTGGGGGAATTTAGTGCTCTTTCCAGTACACATATACTTTCTGGTCGTTATCCACGCTATCTATATAGAGAGAGGAAAACACTACACCTCTCACTCAATCCACCTCCTCCTCTTTCTAATTAACTAAATTCTTTCTACATGTTTTCGTTTATTATCGGCCGACCCGACATCTGACTCACTCTCACTCTCTCTCTCTCTCTCTCTCTCTCTCTCTCTCTCTCTCTCTCTCTCTCTCTCTCTCTTCCCCCTCTTTTCTCAATTAGTATATATGTCTTTCCCTTTTTCTTTAAGCATATATGAATATATATATATATATATATATATATATATATATATATATATATATATATATATATATATATATATATATATATATTTATTTATTTATTAAAATAACAGATTAAAGTTTAAGCAAAGAATCGCTGCTTTCACCCTTAACGGGATCTTCTGAAACTAAAAAAATCAATCTCTGAAAGCCGAAGTAAATATTTCGAAAAACGTTACAACCGAAGTAAGACAAGAAGACGATACTTTGGTTCGTGGAAACGTTCCCTGGCAAAGAACGGGAAAAAACGTAGATAATACGTCATTATTTGGAACGGTGAAAACAATTACACGGCAAAACCACTAATTGTTTTCACCAGTCCAAATAAATACGTATTATCTTCGTTTTTTCTGTTCTTTTCCAGGGAACGTTTCCACGAACCAGAGTATCGTCTTCCTGTCTTCCTTCGGTTGCAACGTTTTTCGAAATATTTACTTCTGCGTACACAGATTGATTTTTTAGTTTATATATATTTATCCGATCTTGGATAAATCAACGAGGTTGGAAATCATCAGGAGATAAACTCAATTGGACAAAGATTGTTCTTACATGATCCCCGCCAGAAACGAATTCAAAATGGCTAAGAATCGTCACGTGGCTAGTGGCACGGCTGAGCTCTGGCCGTTTCGACAGCTGGATCGACAGTTCAGATCTAGCTGTTGAAACGACAGATAGATATAAGGGTGAAAGCAGCGATTCTTTGCTTAAACTTTAATCTGTTATTTTAATAAATATTTGCTCTACGGTTCGTATATATTTGATATATATTTATCCTTATCAAGTCCTCTTTGGATTCTAGTCTTCAAATTTATTATTACTATATATATATATATATTAGTAAAAAGGAAAAGAAAATGCTGACAAATTTTTCCCAGTGAAAAATAGTTTAATTACGAATAAGTATAAGTTAGTAATAAGTATTGGTTAGTATTCAGTTTTAGTTTTAAGTTTTTACCGGTTTCGCATTTCTAATGCTTTTCAAAAATAATTTTGAGATAGAGCCCTCGTGATGTTTGCTCTAATCTAATTGCTCTAATTTTTTTAAATATATATATATATATATATATGTATATGTATATATATATATATATATATATATATATATATATATATATATATATATATATATAGTAATAGTAATAAATATATATATATATATATTTATATATATATGTGTGTGTGTAACAAGGAAAGTGTGGTAAGGAACCTGGTGGACCATAATGCACCAGAGTACTCGATAAGTATGCGTCTTTCTGTATGTATGTCTGTCTATATATGTGTGTGTGTGTCTGTGTGTGTGTGTGTATGTGTGTGTGTGTGTGTGTGGGTGTGGGTGGGTGGGTGTGTGCGTGCGTGTGTGTGCGTGTGTTGTGTGTGTGTGTGTGTGCGTGTGTGTGTGCGTGAGTGTGTGTGTGTGTGTGTGTGTATAAACAGACAAACAGAAAGACGTATATAGATAAAGAGAAAAAAGAAGTGAGAGAAAGACTAAATAAAATTGATAATAATTAAGGTTTTTCCTGTATTTTCAACTAATCCGACCTCCAACATGTTTGCAATCGTCTTTTTTTACGAAAACGGAATCGGGATGAGGGAGGAAACCACGGCTTTTCCCAGCCTCGGAGATTTCGTCAGTGCGAGTAACAGAGGCGTGAAGAGAGGGACACTCAGAGTTACAGATAAGAACCTGTCAGCCGTTTAAATTCATAAAAAAGCAATCCCTTGATACTGGAGGATGTTTTGATCCGTTATCATTTTGTACTGTTGTGGAAAGCGTTGTAAACTGAATTAATCAACTGTTTCCCAATTTCCGAATCCACCTTTCCAGCGAGGAGTGGCTGTGTGAAGGAGCAATCCTTGCTCCACAAAATCATCTCAGTGAATGTCATCAACAAAATCTCTCACATATGATACCTGGAGGTAGCCAGACCTATAAATCTATCGACGCTAAAAACATCGTATATACTGAAGTCTGTAAATGTTTTATAATACATTTTTCTATTATTTCCTTTATTACTTTCTGTATTTGGATATTCAAAAATATTTTTTTTAAATTATGTTATTCAATATTTAAATAGCTTTTAAGATCTTTTATTTTAAGGAAAATGGTCATTACCATAGAAGCCAATAATTGCCTTATGAATAGAATTGAGCGCAGCACAGAAAGGGGAGAAGACCGGATGACGCCGGATATAAATATTCATCAGTGTGGGTAGTTATTATCTATATATCTATATATTATCATCAATGTGTGGGTAGTTATTATCTATACATGTATAAGTATTTATATACATACAAACACACACAAATATATACATGGGGAAGCACACACACACACACACACGCATACAGACATACAGACACACACTCTAGTAGTCCCGTGTGTCCGTTTATGCATGTGCATATATGATATATGCGCATATAATTATATATATATACTTTGGGAGGGTCAAGTTGCCAATAAGAAACACACGCACCAGATGCTTTCACTCCAATTTATTATAAATTAAATTATAAATTTCCGTTTGGCTGGTTCCACAACCGGACGGTTGTTCATATATTATCAAAGTTCTTTTGTCACACATTCTGTGACCTCTTCAGTGACTGGGGATTCTTTTCTTTGTTATGTGCCTCCCCTTTGTTCTGTCCTACGCCACCTTGTTTTTTCAAACAGCTAGATCTTAACTGTCGATCTAGCCGTCGAAACGGCCAGAACTCAACCGTGCCACTAGCCACGTGACGATTCTTAGCCATTTTAAATTCGTTTCTGGCGGGGATCATGTCAGAAAAATCTTTGTTCAATTAAGTTTATCTCCTGATGATTTCCAACCTCGTTGATTTATTCAAGATCGGATATATCCAAAAATGGAATGAAACCGCCGTGGATAGAGATATTTTGATGATTTTGGTATGTTTATGTACATTTTTTCTTCTAACTTTGATTTTGTACCTAATTATGTATGGTTAACTATATGTGTAGTCAATTTCTACAGGCTATCAGAAATACTAGGTAAATTTTCTGTAACTGTGAGTCGCGGATAAAAAGCTATATCATTTATCTATTGTTTCTTCATAAGTATATTTTAAACTTATAGCCTCGTTTAAATGATTTTTGTGTGGTTGATTTATGCTGATTGGGAGAAGAAATACTGTTTATATGTTATCTAATGATTCTATGGACTTACTTTTTATATATATATATATATATATATAATTTACATACATATAATAAACTTAGGAAAATTAACAAAGGGAAGACAACGAACGAAAGCAAAGCAAAACGAAAAACATGTTTGTGGAAGGAAGACCTGAAAGAAATATTTTAAAAATACAAACGAAAGACACAGAACACCAGGATCTTCAGCCGTCGAGATGGACTTATGGCAGTTTCGACCCCTACCATTGGTACTGCTGGTCCACCTGGGGTCACAGCGTGTGTCACAAGCCAAAGCACTGTCTGTGGAATAAGTGACAAGACAAAACATTAACTTAAATCGATTAAGCCATAACATGTACACATATTTTTTTATGATGACTAAGAGAAGGTATTGTGCAAGTATGTATAAGTGTAGCTTTATGTGTACGTGTTTGTTTGTGGGTCTGTCCATCTCTCTGTTTATGATTTCGTCTTTTTTCCAACAGTGTTTTGGTTCACACCAAAAGAAACCGTTCAATCATGTATCAGAACTTAAAATAGTGGATATTTAGGTGGACACGATCAACTAAATGTCATTGGTGCCTCAGCATAACAGCTGTCTACTGACTGAAACCATTAAATAAATAAATAAAATAAATGCATATATTTATATATTAATATATATATATTATATGTGGCAAAGGTAATAGAATATATGTCAAGAAATTGACATTTTGAAATAATATTTTACGCAGTATTACATCATAGAATCTGAATATCTTCCAAGTATCAGCTGCTTGGATTTTATAAATGTTGCCGATATAACTCAAACAATATGTCACAAAGCTTTGAGAAGCAAATTTCTTTCTTATATTATTTCCATGACAAGGGCGGTGGATTGGCAGTGTCGGTAGAGGGTCGGACGCCATGCTTTGCAGCATAGAATTACGGCCCTTTATGATCTGAGTCCAAATTCCGGCGAGGCTAACTTTGACATCATCCTTACGAGGTCGATAAAATAAAGTACCAGTGACACACTGAGACTTTCCCCTCCCACAAAATTGCTGGCCTTGTGCCTATATAAGAAACCATTATATTATGTCCATGACAATGAGCTTTTGTCGGGTACGTTTTCTCTACTATGTACATACTTTCCGATATCATCGCTGCCATAAATAAATATTGCGTACGGAAATGAAATATTTATTTGTATAGTGATAAGAAGATGACATAATATGACAAATATTTCGTAGAAGCTCTTAAATTCAAAGCTTATTGCTTTGTGTTATTTCCTAAAAGATTAAGTCAGTGAAGCATTGCTTATTTGTTAGGTGAAGTGTACATGTTTCGTATATCTAAGATAAAATGCAAGTATCCAGAAGGTTGAAAAAACATAAAAAGGAAATCTCTGTGTAAATGAGCCTCACGTACATGCGCAAACATATAACTAGCAATAAGGAATTTATATTTTTTTTGTGTATAATCAGATACAAAATAAAGAAAGATAAAAATGAATGTATTCCAATATTTGTGCAAGGAAATGAAAAACGCGAGGAAAATTTGTTGATGTGATATAACATGATTATATTCAAAAATGTAATAAACATACGAATAGCAAATAAAATGAACCATGCGTATGACCAGTTGAATTGGCAGTGTTGGTAGAGGGTCAGACATGCTTTCCAGCGTAGTTACGTCCCTTTACCATCTGAGTTCAAATCCTGCCGAGGTTAACTTTGCCTTTCATCCTTACGGGGTCGATAAAATAAAGTACCAGTAATGTACTGAGTAATTGCTGGCCTTGTGCCAAAAGTAGAAACAATTATATATATATATATATATGTGTGTGTGTGTGTGTCTATGGATGTGTGTGTGTGTATCTATGGATGTGTGTGTTTCTGTGTGTATATATGAGCGTGTGTTTCGTGTTCATGTGTGAATTTTGAGGTGATAATACACATCCATACGTGTACACACGAACTCATACGACTAGTGGGAAAAACATTCTTTAAACAATATATATATATTGATGTGTGTGTGTGTGCGTGTGTGTGTTGTTGTTTTTAGAACTACGTTGTGTCTAACGACCAGTGTTCAATTTGATCCACCAACTGAGCATCCCATTGTATCGTTTGAATGGTGATCTTTCTCACTCATATTGTCAGCCTGTCTGATACTATATGTATGTATACACGTTATGTAAACCGCTTTCATCAAGTAATTTTGCCTGTCACTCTGTTGGTACACATATTCAGTGCACTAAGCTTCCCATACCCTATAAATATATGGGGAGAGAGGGTCAAGAAGCAAAAAGACACATGGGAAGTATAAAATACAGTAAAGATGTATGATATTAGATTAATGTTTTATGTAAGGAAGCCTCACTCCTTCATCAGAAAATAGTGTGAGGAAATAAAATGACAGACGAGAGTAAGAAAGGAAATCAAATGTGTGGTTATTCAGCTAGTTTGAAAAATTACAAGCCAGAAAGAGACTCATTATTTAAGGATTTACAGAATGGGAGATAAATCAAAGAGGAGGAAAATATCTTGGATTGCGGCAGATCATGACGTGTTAAATGATTATTGTCTGTGTATTGTCATCTACGTATGTGACCGGGCGTGAGGCGCGTGAACTGACCAGCGCAGTGACTGATTGAGTCTAACCTGTTAGGCATGTGCGTAAGCCTATATGTTCGTGTGTACTTATCTGCACACCTACTCATGTGAGTTCGATAAGTCTTATATAATTATTTACGCTTACACATACGAGGGCAAAGGATGAAAGTGTAACAAATACGCATTTCGCCAAATTCCATGCCATATGTAAGTTCCAGGAGATGTGATGGTTAAGAGGTACCACAAGGCATCATACTAAATATATATGTGTGTGTGTGTGTGTGTGTGTGTGTGTGTGTGTGTGTGTGTGTGTGTGTGTGTGTGTGTGTGTGTGTGTGTGTGTGTGTGTGTGTGTGTGTGTGTGTGTTTGTATGTGTATGTTTGTATGTGTATATATATCTTTTCAGACCACTGGAATTTTTTTCCTTGGTTTTTGTATTATAAGAACGCCTCACGTTTCACTTTCCCTCCATTATTCTCTTCTAACTTCTCACTTCTCACCTTCTCCATCCCACCATTCTATTTCTCTCTCAACCCTGTACCCTCTCTAGTTTCCTACCCCTCTTACTCTACCCTCCATCCGTGTGCTTTCGACTCTTATTCCACCAACTCACGGCCTTTTCTCCAGTACCCCGCTAGTCTTCCCCTGTCGCTTCTACACCCTCTGCCCACACTCAGTCTTCAATTATTCCCAATGTCAAATCATCCCTCCACCAGCTCCACTCTACCCTCAAAGGCTTCTTCCAACCTCTCTCCAATATGCATTAAATCATCCTTATATCTCTCCAATCCCTCTCCACAAAAACACGCTGCGATAGTCACGTCACTTATTTAAACCATTGTCTCCACCACCCCGATGTTTATGCCACAACTTTCACCCCACCTCCTACTCGAGTGTCACCAGTGAACCCATCCTCACCGGCTCATCTCATCATCTCATGCAAGCGACTATCCATTCCACTCTCTCACACATCACTTCTCTCGATCGAGATCTCCTCCACTTACCACCCCATCCTCACCCAATCCATCATCCAATTCATTGTTCACCTCAATCGCCTCTTTAATTTTCTCACCTCTAGCAAGAATCATAAACTTCACTCACTCCGCTCCCTGCCTGCCGTCACCACACATACCCACTCACATCCAGCCCTAACCCTACTATCCCGTCACCTACGACCCCATCTCTTATCGTACCCACCTCCTCATCTCACCCAACAATGACTCCACACACACCATACCTAACCACTACTGCCCCTCTACCTCCGCTACTTTCACTTGCTCACGTACTTCTACCGTTGTCAAAGTACCCCATACCTACCGTTCTCCGAAGCTGAGCGCTTCCTCCTCGCCAGGGGTTTGAGCCTCCAACCTACCACATGCACTTACCACGAGATCCACCGAGATCGTAGGGTTCTTACGTCAACTAAATCTCAAATCGTTTTTCCACGACATACCATCATTGACACAGAAGAATGACTTCACAGGACTCAGTCGCCGGCAATTGCACTGAACGCCGTGCTCTGGCCAGTTCAGTATCCTCGATTTCTTTGTAAACAGGTTCACTTTCCACAAGCGTTCTCGTGGCACTAAACTCACTTGGACCAAGCTCTCCATTTTTTTTACTGCCCTTTATCATTTGACCCCGCCTCTGACTACCTACAGCTCGCCAATTCTCCACAATTCGCCAACTCATTTCCTCCTCTCTCCTGCCTCTCTCAGTCACCAACCTTGTAGTACGCACCCCTCCTCCACCCACCATCTACTTCCTCTCTTAGATACATAAACCTAATAATCCCAGTTGTCCTATTGTATCTACTTGCAACTGCCCTACCGAAATCATCTCACAATACCTTGATACCCACCTGGCCTTTTAGTCACCCACCTCCCCTCTCGCATCCGCGAGACCAATCATGACCTTAGACCTTTCAACTCTATCTCCTTCTTACCTGGTCCCTCTCACTTTCTCTTTACCTTGGACATCAACTCCCTTTACACCGACATCATTCTCGATGACGACCTCTGCACTCTCCGACACCCTACACCTTACCCTAGCACATCCACTCTTCTCCGTCTTGCTGAGCTTGTTCTCCCCCCTCAGTGGGTTTTCCTTTTCCAGCAGGTCTCTGGGGTAGCCATTGGAACCAAAATGGGCCCGAAACATGCCAAGTTGGCTAAGTCGAATCAAAAGCTGATCAGACTCCTCTAAACTTAATGACATTAAGCTAAATTACGTCTGATGAGCTTTTGATTGAAGAGTCGGGCCCGATCGATAGAAATCGAACCTTCCGCTGATCAATCGTGAAACGCGCGTCAGACGTACAGAAACTTAATGAACATTTAACACATCGTCAATACTTATTAGTAATTATATATATATATATATATATATATATATATATATATATATAAGATCAAAAGATGGTTAAAAGAGTTCCATGTATTTTATTATGCGCATTTCAAAAACAAATATCATCATGCAATAACATTTGTGTTTTCATCAGATAAAATAAGAAGATATGATATGAAGGTTAAAACCACAATCAAGATATGAAAAATAGTTTTACATCGATGTGTGATATTGGGGGGAAAAAAATGGTTGGGGGGGGGGGGATGAAAAAGAGGAGGAGATGAGAGTAAAAAGTGGTGGGGGGGGGGTATAATGAAGAAGGATGAGATAGGAGGAGAGGTGGGTGATAGAGAGAGAGAGATAGCTTTTATAACTGAGAAAAATATATTGTTTTACATAGAGAGGTTGAAAAACCGTTGGAAGATAATGTATAAATTAAAAGAATTTGAAAATTAACGAAGAGAAAAATAATGTAAAGTTAAGGTTTGTATATTGAAGGGTTTAATAATATGTGC